>JARGXX010000138.1:1200000-1703001 GCA_030374765.1 Agarophyton chilense
CATGAATATTTGTAAAGACCTTAAAAAACTGGAACGGAATCAATTGATTTGATTTTTTTTGTTTAATAGATGATCCGCTTCTAAAATGAACTGCAAAACAGCGTTTTTCAGGGTCTCGATCAGGAAGATCATCATTTAACAGCAATAGAAACCGTACGTCTGGAAAATTCAGAAACGAACAGGACGAAAAAATTAGCATTGCTTTGCTAAAAACCTTCAGCAGATATCAGTTTTTGAATATTTCTGAGTACATGTACGCATTCCCGCATGATTCTATGTTCTGAGTATAAAATTTGCTAGTAACACGACGTACTGAACGCTGTAATCGACCTAGCGGCATCATGCCGACTCAAATCGACTTCACGCCGTTCGTATGCTGCAAAAAAGCGCCTGGTCTGAGTGTGGTAGCAAAAGCGCTATTGAAGAGACGTAGGACGAACCCGAAATCATCTTTTTCAAGCTCTTTCGTCATCTATTGTGTAGCATCACAAGTAGAACGAGGTAAAAAGGAACAAGATCGTATCCTTTCAAGGTACAATCACATTTGCCTAAGCGATTTTTCGGTCAACTTCAACGCCTTTGAAGAACAAGAATGCTTTTTTTTACGTCGGTTTCACTAAAACCGATGAAATTCGTATTATAAAAGCAATTGTGTAACCGGAAAGCCAAACTGTACTAATCGTAACAGGTAGTGCGTCACTCCTATACCAGCAACGTGCTTGGTTCTGAGTCGCGTTTCGTCTCCCAAAAGTGGGAGGATATCGAAGTTATGTTTGGAAAGCGCAAACTGCATCTATCAGAGATCTACTGGGAGGCTTTGGAAAATATCAGGAAAACCCGTGGCAAAGTAATGAATTTTATTTCGCAGCCATTCATGGAGCATAGAGCCGTTGAATTCGCAAGATCAGTATACCGAAAATGAAAGGGGCTGTCCAAATGTGTTGGGTTTATAGATGGGACGGTAATTGAAATAGCAAGGCCGAAGGGGTACCGAAGGCAGAAGGTAATATACAACAGCCACAAGCGCAAGAAAGCATTTCAATACCAAGCCCTCAACACACCTGAAGGTTAAATACTACACTCATGCGGACCTATTGAAGGTAGAAGACACGAATGGACGCTATACATACTCAGAAATATGGATGAAGCTCTTTCCCGAATCTTGGAGATAAATGGGCGTTGCTTCTGTATATACGACGACTCCGGTTACAAGCATAGATGGTACTTGGAAGTAACTTTCCATGGAAGTAATTCACTTGCAGCATAAAAGGCGTTCAATACAGCTATGTCATTGATCCAAATAAGCGTGGAATGGATATTCAAAGAAATCCAGCTGCACTTTACTTTCGTAGACTTTAAGCATAAAATGAAGCTGCTGGAGAGTCTTATCGGATTGCTTTTCTTATGTAGCATGTTTCTCAGCAACTGCCTTAATTGCATTTATCCTAACCAAATATTGCAGTACTTTGATTGCACACCACCATCCCTCGAAGCGTACTTTACCATGCACAAAAATTGACCCTTTTTATCATCAAACCCCTCACTTATCCGGGCCTCATAAGACCCGGACGAGCGGAGGTTCGGAAAAAAAAGTCTGCAAAACGAAGAACGAGTATTTACCTGCGAGGAGGGCCAGACCCATATTAGACACACTCCTTACAATTTGAGGATATCATCGGAACAACAAAACACCTGAAAACGACCTATTCAGATCTCTTATTAAAAGCTCCCATTATCACCTTCAACTTTTCTAACTCTAGTTGATTGGCAGCCACACGCTCAGTTTTCTGCCCTATTCGGTCCTTGTCACGCTCGATATGCCCCGAAGCGTACTTTTCGCGGTTAAACGACAATTTGTTGCGCTCGAACGCAATACGAGCCAGATCTGACTCTTTTTAATGTTTTCGAAACGCAGCCAGCTCCCCTCTTATTCCCGATGTGCGCGCTTTCTTGTGCTTTTGTCTCGCTGTTAGGCTTCCGGAGTCTGTTCCGCTTTCTTCATATTTACTTTATCCTCTTCAAAAATTTTGCTTTCGTGATAAAGAAGACGCGACGAGGTTTCGACCGAGGCGCTACTCGTCCTCTTCCTTTTTTTCAACTTTCTCTTATTCAGAGTTCTTCTTGCCTCTTAAGTCGTCCCACGCTTCTCTTATCTAGAACAGGAGCTCGTTAAGCTCACTCAAATATTCCTCACCGATCTTCGAACAGTCATTATTGAACCCATAATCCTTTCTGAGCGAGAGCTGGAGACGGGTGCACCGATTTTGTACCTGCTTCCAAAAAACCGTCATTTTCAGGGTGTCGTTAGCGATGCGTCTCTCCGCCGCTTTTTGTACAGGACACCGGTTTGTCCATGTAATGCGATATGAGTACGAGCGGCAGCAAATTCTCTAATGATTATTAAATCCTCACGGTAAAGCAGAAGTGACGGCCACTCTTTTTCTTCATTTAAACAGCAATTGAATCTGTATTGACGGAACTTGACACGGGCGCGGTGGAAATTGACACCGCGACGGCGAAGTTTGACGCCGCGGCGATAGAGCATGACGCCACGGCGATGGAGCTTGACGTGCAAGCGATAGAGCTTGACGTTGCTACAGGGGTGGGTAAAGCGGAACTGGTAGCGCTGTCTTGAGGCTGTTTGTCGGAAAGAGCATGGTCAATTGCGACAAAAGATGCCATGGTGTGATAGATTGGAAAAGGAACAGGCGGTGGTGGGAAACGATGACTACACCATTCTTGCTATCACCACTTGGCACACCTGAGTTTTTGCGAAGAACGGGACACTTGTCCTCATGAACGTCCCTAATACCGTTCCACTAACCAGGTGGGTTTCATTGCGTTTTGTGACGAGTCCATTGCAGAACTTTCCAAATCCTCTTTCATTTCCTGAAGTCCGGAAAATCAGTCTAGAATTTTACAGGCATATGAACTCTAATATAATAGCCTGAATTTCTTACATCTACATGTATAAGGTTCAGCTGGTGTGCATAATATTTTTCATAGAACGACCCTGGAAAAAGGCAAGCAGTGTATGCAGATCCATTTTTTAGGTAATGGAAGTTTGTAACTTTGTCCAAAGAGTTTATGAGTCGGGTATCATTCTAGTAGGCAGACCAACTACCATTAATTTGAGAATTTACGTCACTAAATGACCTTGGTCTTTCTGTTATCATTTTTTGTGTGTTTAGCTTTTTCGATTACAGACTGCTGAATTGCGGTAAAATCGCGGTGAAAAAAAACTGCTGCTCAAGAGTCAAATATACCATTTTAGAGAAACATTTAGTGTGGTTGCGGGAAGCTTTTTTTTGTCCACACCATTAAAAACGTCAAGACGGCAAAAACAAGCATCTTCATTTCCTCAAAACATTGGAAACTGCAAGGGTGAGTTGATGGCTCTATCAGAAAGACCTAAGCCTATAACGGTGATGATTAGTGTGCAGCTGGGCCTCGCAAAAGTATCCGTAGAGCGATGGGACGAGCAGAGAGGGGGACGAAGTACCCCGTTGTCCTTTTGGGGTTGCCCTGTTTCCTTGGCCGCTCTGGGGTTTCTTAATTGTCCCGGGAGCCTCTCGCAACCCCGTGCGCGCGAGCTCCGACAGCGCTCAGTGATGGACACGTGTCGTCAGTCGCTCACTGTAGGTTACATAAAAGAATACTTGGGAAGCGTCTAAACTCTACAAGGGCTTGGGTGTATTTAATATTGATTGACTGTGCATCGAGTTTCGTGTAACCGGTTGTCTAGCTTGTGTTTTGCCGTAGTCCGACACGTGTTAACATGCCTAATAAGCCATGGCGGCTTGTGTAACAAGCTGCGTCCAGATTTCTGTTTTGGGCCGTCACACATAGACTTGGACCTGAATCGACTGGAACGGGCGGAACACAGTCAATTACATATTTCTAGTGTCTATACGATCACTGGCCTCAGATGAGGCCAAAATTACAACATCGATAATTCTTGTAAACTATGTCAATTTCCTTAAGTTTTTGTTCCTAGACGTTGTCAACACTCTCTTCTTCCCTGGCGTCAACCTCAAAGATCACGAACGATTGTCCACAACCTGTAGAAAACATCATCTATACTTCATTCTTTCATAATTTATCAAATATGTCATCATATATGGATCCTCGTCGTGTAGTGGGAAACAGAGTAAACACCGGCGCACGTCTCACCACATCGGAGAGCAACTGTAAACGCTTCTTTTGCACGCAATGGAAGACGAAACTGGTCAGCTGAAGTGTTACAAAAGTGGACGTTATCGTCAAAAATAATCGGAGACACACTTTTGCCACGATATAATTCGAGCTAACTGGTCGCGAGAAAGTATGCACTCTCAAAACTTTGTAATGTAAAAGCCGGAGATCATGTCACGGCTCAAAAAACTGCTCAAGAAGCCATCAATTCCAACGTGGAGATAAATGGTGCTGCTATTACTAATGAAGTTTCGAACAATGAAGAGCAGCATACTGTCACGGATGGCGATCACAGTCACACGATGAATACGTTGAGCCCTCTTACTGTGACAAACAGTGACACGCAAGACAGCTTTTTAGAAGTTTATTCGACTAAATTGACAACGAAAAATGTATCCTTGACTCTCAAGGGTCCATTGCAAATGCATCAATGGAACGTCATTAGACCTGTTTCTAACGCCATGATGGGTGGGTCAGCGCACGGGTCTCGACCTTTGTAGCGTGGTAGAGCGGGTCCTAAGGTTTTAATCGTTGACGGCGGCACTTCTAGAGTTCTTGGTGCAGTGGGCTGGCGTATACTGCGTAGTACTACAGGTTGGAACTATGGAAACGATGGCTTGAAGACCAATTGGCGGAATTAATATACCAAAGGGGGTTGTTTAGTATCCTAACGCTGCCTACCTTATTCAAAGTGAGAAGCATCACTCGAGGCACGTAACTAGTACTGGCGAGGCGCTGGAATCTCCCTGGCACTGTAATGCTAATCAATTGCACTAATTAAAAAAAATTAATAATCTACATGAGTCCACCTGAGGTCGACCCGTCGACGTGTCACCTCTAAGATACCTCAGGGCCTGGCGGCTTACATAGCCCAACCGTTATCCTCGCTCCTTCACATATCTCCCTCCTTAAGATTTGGCCGCCACGGCGAAGTCCAGATTTCCTCATGACTGACCCAGGGGACGTGAGCGCTTAGTCGCTCCCAGGACCATTTGCCGCGACGGGACGTCGCGTCGTCATCATCTGCGGGGATGCGGGGATGCGTCAGCTGACCATAAGCGCCGAAGAGCAATTAATTTCCCTAAAGAATGGTACTCCCACGCGCCGTAAGTGTGGGCCATAGGTGCATCATCGGCGCATTCTTCGCGTCGCGTTGCCGAGACGGTCCATTGGCTCCTTTTCCTCTGACGGACATTGGGGCCTTTCTTAGTCTCCGTTCTTCCTTTGGAGACCCTCCGCGCTTCATCCACCGTGATTCACGCCTGGTAGTCCGCTCGGGTCAATTCCGTCACTCGCCTTCCCATCGTGGTTCTTTTACATTGGTCTCGCGCGATGCCGAACTCACCTTTAAGCCCGTCGGATACGCCGTTCTCCATTCGGACTATGTCGCTTTCGTCGGCTTTCCTATCCATTTGCCAGCAGACCAGCCTGTGGCCAGCGGCACCATGGCTTGAAAAAAACAAGCGGGGAGCTCCTCGGGATACCAAATGGCCTACGAACGTCTCCATGACTGCTATGACTATACCATCGGACGAAACCCGTGGGCAGTGCGTCACGCCATTCTTCCATTCTCTGTAGACTAATACAAAAGTGTTTTCCATATGTATCTCGACGCCCGAAGGTTCGCGAAGATACCCGATTTCCGGACGGGCAGCAAGAACGCCCGCGGCGTCTTGTGGTACAAATGGTCGTTACGTTGTCCTGTGGATCCGCGTTCTGCGACGCGCTGTCGCACCATCATCTAAGCGGACATGCCGTACGTCGGCTGCGAGGAGGATGCCGAGTTCCAGTTCACGGTGAAAAAATTCCTTTCGGACCTATACACGCACTTCATCTCGCCTCATGTCAAATTTTCTTCGGCGGCTTACAACCTCTTGGCGCTCATGTGATTTCGACCGCCGTATGACCGCCTGTTATGGATGTCCAAAAGGGTCATTTGGAACAAGATGCATGAGCCCGATGGTTGTTTGCGTCAATCCTTGGGGTTCTTCTTTTTTTGGCACCGGGTGGAGTTTCACGACATGAGCGCAGACAAACGTCTTCCGTTATTTCTTTCGCTTCCCCACGAGGATGACAACCAATGGGCCATGTATTGGCGTGTCTCGACCCTCCCTTTGGTTCCCACGCCGTCTGTGGTGGCGTATCACTCGTCCAAACTCATGGGCGATGACAATGACCGAAGGTCGGGGCTGTCCTGGCAGGTACTCCTCGTTGAGCTCGGCGTGATGTCCCTTATGGCCTTCTTGGATACCGTAAAGTACGGAATCCGTGGTAATGTCCGTTCAGAGGATTGGAGGGTATGGTACGACGAGAACATACCCGGTCCTGAAAGTCACCTAATCCTGCTCCCGGACATCATGATCCGTTTCCTAAGGAACCTGGGAATCCAGAATATCGTCCGTGGGACCCAGTTCGACGTCGATGAGAACGGGGCCCTTTTGGATCATGTCCTACAGGTGGAATGGGGCAAGGCTCCCGGGTTCCTTTGGTATGACCATGATACCGACTCATTCACGGCGATTCCGCTACGTCTGCAGGGTCGAGACAACTCTCGTGTCTATCCCTCAATGCCTTTGAGGAATCAACCATCGGACATCCCGATGCGTCATGTGCCCGACTATTATCCGAAGGCCATTGGGTTTGGTCCCCTGCGCTTTAAGCCTGATGTGGAAGCCACGCCATTGGTTCCTGCTGATATGTCCGATTGAGAATCCTTCGGTGAAGATCCCTTCTTCCTACCCGTAGAGGGCGGTAATCCTCCGGTCGAGTGCCCTGTGGTGTTGCCGACCACTTCCCCTTCTTCAGCTCCTCCGGGCGCTGCTCCTCAGAATGAGCTTTCTTATGAGCCGCCCCTCTCCCAGGTGTACATCCCTCCTGGCGAGGTTACTGTCGATGCCGGAAGTCCTGTAGGTAGTGCGCTGGCTCAAAAGTCCACTGGGGGCGTCGACATCGCTCCGTTCTCTCCGTTTCCACACTTTCCCGCTTCGGTCATGGCTGCGGCTTCGGATCTCCGTCATTTTTGCTGTACCGTTGGTATTACGGCCTCGATTGACATTGCAACAGTTCTGAGAGAAGCTTGCGCTTGGGCGCGTCGCTCGGCGCGCTATGCTGCGGTTGTCCAAAAATGTCAGGATTTAAAGACCGCCATGGTCAATATCCTGCAGCAGAATGCCCAAGTGAGGTTTCAGAGGGTTACTGCCGACTTGGATGTCCCATATGTTCTAAATTTGAGGGAGAAAGAGGCTGGCAATGGTATCACTAGTTCCTCAGGTGAATTTCCGCCGAAGAAGCGTGTTCGGCTCGCTGGGGCCGGTCCTAGTGGTCCAGTTGGCTCATCGGGTGACCTTAGTCCGGGTTTCGCTCCTGAAGGTTCCAATGAGAACGAAGGAGATACTGCTGCGCCGCCCCAGTGAGTCCTGTTGGTGTTCCGAGCGCTTCCGCGAACCTTGAGGTCATGATAAGGCCTGTTTTACTTCTGTTAGTTAGTCAGATAAATAAATGCTTGTGCTTTCCCAAGGTCGTTCTTGTATCTCAAACGTGCGTGCCTCGGGAAGTATTACAACCTTGAGAGACTCTCAGGTCTTCCTCCGGGGTCGCCGAAGGACTGACCTTGTTTCCTGATTCGGAAGCTACGACGAACCGTCGTGCTCCGACAAACTGTCGTGTCGGGAGGCGGTTTGGGGGGCGTTTTGGGATTATTCAAACCAATGGTTGACCACTCCTGAAGGCTGCGCTTCGTGCTGCCGATTTTGCGCCGATAGCGGGCGATATAACTAGCCGGAATGGTTTGAGGCTCTTGCCAAGTGTCTTCCTCAGGTGTGTAGCCTAATCAACTGACGCTATAGCGCATAGTTTCATCTTCTCCTAGACCGGCGGAGATGATGCACTCAATCACATATTCCGGTTCGTATTCATTCTCCGGCAGGAGAGTGTGGTCCAGAGGGGCAAATCCATCGAAGTCGGTGGGAAGAGGTGGCTCATTGTCATTTGTATTGACCATCGGGTCCATGGGGCTAGTCGGATCCGCAGGAACTGCCTTAGGGGGTGCAGGGATTTGAGCCTCGACTTGGGCTCGTACTGATTCCGTTTGCCCAGGGGACTGGGACTTTGGTGACTCGGGGGAGCTGGGATCACGTGTCAACCAATCAATCGATACGGTGTCCTTTTGGCCGTCATTTAGTAACGCAATGGTGTGTTTATTGGTCTTGAGAACTTTTTATGGTCCCGTAGAGCGGGGTAAGAGCTTCCGCGTAGTGTCCTCGAGTTCCTCACTGTCCCTCGGTGCCCGGTTCAGGTAAACAAGTTCCCCTTTTCCGAAGGTCGGTGTGTTCCAAACGGCCTTGTCGAAATTGGACTTGTAACGCAGTTGGGCTTTGGTCAGTATAGTTCTAGCCGATTGGATAATGCGGTCGATGCGTCGGTGCAAGTAGCGCTTCGCCTGGGTAGGAGTCATTCCTTCGGTTATTTCCTGGGGTATGATAGACTCCTGAAGGTCCACGGCTATCGGCGGCTAAGCTCTCGTTAGCGTTAAGTCGAAAGGCGTTGTCCCCGTGAAAGCGTGCACCTGCGTGTTGTAGGCATAAAGCAGTGGCTGAACGTAGTCATCCCAGTCTAATTGGTATTCCGATATGTAGTGTGCCAATCGGTCCAGAAGGGTGCGGTTGAAGCGTTAGGCTTGGACATTGGATTGCGGGTGGTACGCAGTGGTGGTCAAATGTCTGATACCTAAGGTCGCACAAACGTGTGAGAAGAATTTGGATACAAACTGGCAGCTGTTATCCGTAAGGAGGTAGAGTGGCATGCCGAATGAATATACCCAGTGGGACAAGAGGGCTGTGGCTACATCCGTGGCTGTTGTCTTCGCTGAGGGTAGGGCTCGGGTAAGCTTGGTAACCCTATCGTTTATAACCAAGAAAAACCGTTTTCCATGGGACGACTTAGGCAGAGGCCCAAATATATCTGTCGCGACAAATAACATCGGACCTGTGCCGGGGAAGAGCTTCAATTTGGCCTGATGGTTGGCGCGAGACCCTCGGATTTGTGCGAACGATGTACACTTCCGTGCGGTTTGTCATACGTCCTTCGCCATTAGTGGCCAGTACCAGAACTTCCTTAGGGTCTGGTACATTCGTTGGCCTCCAGGGTGACCAGAAAAGCGAGGTAAATGGGCGAGGTATAGGAATCGCGCCCTCAGCGAAGTTTGTAATACCCGTTGGAGTGCGCCATCCAGCGGTGAGCGGCGACAAAGTAGTCCAAATCGGTCATAGTTAAATAGGAATCCAGGGGTTCCTACCAATTGGGCTGTTTCTTTGCAGTACTCGTCTTCGACCTGGGCCTGTAGGAGTTCCTCAATAGTTCTAAGGAGGAGCTCTTTTTCCTCCAGGGTTATAGCATTAATCTGATGAGTTGTTGAATTGGGCGGTACTGTCTCACAGTCCAATAGGTATACTTCTTTCTCCTTCACCTCAGGATAATTCGATTGGACCTTATCCATAAGGTCATCCGTTTCCGTATAAACCTGAGGTCCATCATCTTTAGAGGGGGTAGGAATTAGGTCGTCCAATGGAGTGTCATCAGTTCCGTCGGTAGTGATTCGCGACGGGGCATCTGCTGCTTGGTGCTTGATACCCGGCCTCTAGGTTATCTCGTAGTCATATTTTGACAGCCTGCGGCGCCACCTAGCGAGGCGACATGATGCATCGGTCATATTGAGAACCCAGCGGATCGATTTTTGGTCTGTCCTGATGGTAAACCTGGTTCCCTCGAGGTAAGGACGGAGTGTCAATACGGACCATACGATGGCTAGACATTCGTTTTCGGTAGTATTGTAGTTTCGCTCCGCGCTGGTGAGCGTTTTGCTCCAATATCCAATAGGTCGATGGTCCTTCGGTGACTCCTGTTCCTGTAGCAGTGCACATTCCACTTGGACATCAGAGGCGTCTGTATCCAGGACAAAGAGCCTATTGGGTTTTGGTTAAGCCAGTATATGTGGACTCAGAAATTTGTCCTTTAGGGTGTGAAATGCGTCGTACTGGTCGTCGGTGAGGGCTTCTAACTCCAAAGGTGTTCCCTTCTTCAGCATCGCCTTGACAGGGACCAAGATCTCTGCAAACCCTTGGGCGAACCGTTGGTAAACATTGCACAAGCCCATGAAGGATCGTAGTTCTATGTGGGGCCTAGGAAGCTTAGCCTGGCGAATCGCATTTGTGGTCCGTGTGGCTACCTTTACCTTTCCTGGGAGGACGATGTGACAGAGATAGTCCACTGAGGCCAGGAAGAAAGCGCATTTGCGGAGTAACAGTGTTACTACAGCGTTCTGTAGGATTTTTAGCACCTTCTTCACGTGGCGAAGGTGTTCCTTTACGGTCCGTGAAAAGATTATGACCTTATCAAAAACTACCAGGGCAAAATTACATTCGACTCTGGACAGTATGATATCCATTACCCGTTGGAAATTTGCTGGTGCATTCTTTAAACCAAAGGGCATACGAGTAAATCTGAACAGACCTTCATGGGTGGTAAAGGTTGTCAGCGCTCTCGCATCTTCGGCCAAAGGGATTTCCCAATACCCGGAGCTAGCGTCCAGTGTGGTAAATACGACAGCTTCGCCTAAGGAATCCATACAGTCATCCGTGCGGGGTATCGGGTATGAGTCCCTCTTGGTTACTGCGTTCAGCTTCCTGTAGTCCACACAGAACCTGACGGAGTCATCTTTCTTCGCCACGAAGACAAGGGGACTTTCCCATTAGGATTGGTTCGAAGGCGCCGGCTCTATGACTTGAGCTTTGCTCATCTTGTCCATATGGTCGGCGACAATTTTCCTTTCCTTAAGGCCGGTAAAATAGGGGTTCTGGAACTGTGGTCTAGCGTCGTCCTGAAGGTCAATGCGGTGTGTAGTGGCTCCGCTTCTTCCCAATCTACCTGACCACATGGCCTGGTAATCCCTGAGGAGATGAAGTACCTAGGGCATATAGGATTCAAATTTTGCGCCGATAGCGACTGTCCCCTCCCAAGAGTCGAAGCACTTGTCGGGAGTTGGCGTTGAAAAGATATCCATTTGGGCTTCCATGATGGCCATGGGTGCGGTTAGAGTGATGTAAATCACTGTACCTTTAGATAATTGTACGGGTTTATCTCTGAAGTTGATGATTGTGACCAAGAAGGGCCTGTTGAGGTGGACGTCCATTACTCCATTGGCCATAAAGGTAAGGTGCTTCAGAACCGTTTTCGGGTAGTTCTGAATCATTACGAGATTTGAGAACTGGAAATGGACCGATACAGCGATCTGGGTCATTGGGGGTATCATTATGGCCTTCGACAGCCGAACCTTATTGGACTCCGTGTTTTCAGAGACAACCGCTCGTTTGCGGTTAGCTTCTGGTCCTGTGGCTGAACCAGTTATGGAGATGGAACGTGCGTCGTAGAATGAGACTTTCCGAAGGCCTGGATAAATGGTCTTAATGTATCGATCGATAAAGGAGATCCCTAGGATTGCCTCAGCGCCCCAGTTAAGACATACAAGGAACCACGTGCAGACTTTGAATTGTCCTAACTGGAGGTAAAGTGGTACTCTCCCTTTAATTTTCATTGGTCTACGTGATGCATCGGTATTTTGTGGGGTCTTACATGCCTGAACGAAATGTTGCCAGCCCAGTGAGAGTAGCCTAGTATGGGCCAAGTTGAGACCGGCACCTGTGTCCAATATGGCTGTGGTCACTCGAGAGTTGTTGGAACGAAGTCCAACGGTTACTTGAACTTTGTAATTCTCTTTCCTGAAGATACAGACCGGGTCGTTACTGTGTTCGAATTGTGGTTCAACCTAAGTGGACCATTCTGGGTGGTTGGTATTGAAAGGTGAAGAGATCTTTGGCTCATGACCGTTCAATTGGTTAAGGCGGGGGCTTAAAGAGGGAGAATTTGCCTCGCGTCGACCCTCTAAGAGTATTCCGATGGGATTTACGTTTCTTCCTGAAGATAGGATTCTTCTTCGGGGTCGCCCGTAGGATCTACAATGGCGTGGACCTTTGGGGCTTTGATCGGAGTGTCCGGAGGCTTGGCATAACTTGAGCTTCCAGGGGTCCCTGTAGTTTGTTACTGTGCCCTGTTTAACATTCCTTCGGATCTCCGCACTCGGTAATTCTCTTCCCTGAGGGCTAGGAGGTTTTTTCGTGCGTCCTCAGGTAGATATCTCGTGCAGTCACAAGTTAGAGCCATGGAAAGGCAGAGGAAGCAAGCCCTTGGGGCCCGAACAAAAACGTCCTTGCGGGGCGGAAAGGGAGAATACTTGCGCGTGGATGGTTTGGTGGTCACTGTAGTTACCTGGGAGCTATATGATGGGGGTCCGGACGGAGGGGCACTGAAATGGACCGGGAGGGCATCTCCCGAATCGGCGTAATGGTGTGATGCATCCATGTACGATTCCGTGGAGCTAACCAAATTGGCTTGGTTGGGTTTACGCAATGGAGTTACGTGTCCCCTGGATAAGTCAGCATTCCGCCTGGAAGTACTGTAGGGTTTGCCATAACCTTCGGCATAAGTAACGGGCCTTTGGAAGGAGCATTGTGGGTTTCCCGTGTGGCTATTGCGGACATTTGTCCGAATGGCAGGGAGTAATCCTGTGATGAAGTGACATTTGAGCCGTATTTCGGAGAATACATTTTTACATCGGTAAGGCTTTTTCCATAGGTCGTCTGCTAAAGTCGATTCGGTCATGTTAGAGCTCTGCGTAAAAGAGATTGCTTCCTGGTGGGCATCAATTATAATGTCATCCGTGGCGTAAGTTTCCAAGAGGTAATGAACAATCTGAGGGTATGACCTGAGGAGCTCACAGTCCTGAGCATCAACGAGGTCAGTTGTGACAGATATCTTCAAAACCACTCGGTCACGCGCCTATCCTGTAAGGAAGAATTGGAAAAGGTACAGAGCGTCGCCCTAGTGGACACTGTTCTGATCGCAGGCTGTACGGAACAAACTGGGAAATCTAAGGACAGCAATGGAATCGGAACCCGAGAACTTGTCCGTAATGGTTAGTTGCATCCGTTTGGCCCATTTTGCGACTCTGCGAGCCACCGAACTAAAATATTTCGGGGACCTGTCGGGCAGCCGATAATTCCGGTAGTCTAGAACCTTGAGGAAAAGCTCTTTATTTGTTTTTAGTGGTCTGAGACCTCAAACGGCAGCCTCTTCCACTTCCGAGTCGATCGTTTTGGTTGAGGCTGATTCGGAATTACTCGTGTCCGAATGGTCTCTTCTTTTGCTTCTTCTGTTCTTCTTTCTCCTGCGGTTACTTCTTTTCTCTCCAGCGGAATATGAACCTGAAGGAATGATCTCTCTATCAGATACGATGGAGCCCTGAGGTCGCTGTACCTCATACTGTCCTTTGGGTAAGGTAGTCTGTAGCATTCTGTATGCAATTGAGTTTGACCGATCGAAACACTACGAAGTCGCGATACGGCATTCATAAGCTATTGCTTGGGCTATACTCGATTACGAGAAGTTATGAGAAGAATGACTTCATGGAAAGGTTGGGACAGGAGAAACTTAATTAGGAAGTACTGTACTTAGTGTACACTGTAAGGTGCAATCACCAAATATTACATTTGGTATTATTTAGATAATTGTGTATTGGCATGTCACTTGTATGCCTTACTGTACGGTACTTGCTTTGCCTCTTGGCACATTAAAGGGCACAAGGCCCAGGTGAGGACGGCAAAGGCCAACCAACAACCACCAACGAACCAAAACACCATCTTGGTGAGTCCTAAAAATCCTAAAGTGGTTTACCAAAAGGGGTACCTATAGTATCAGTTCTTCACCGTTCTGAGCTATAGCTCTTGTTTCGAAGATACCCTCTACTGTTGCGCGTTTACCGCCCCTTTTCTACAGCTTTCTGTGTGTGTTTGTGTTGTTTTCTCTGCTCTCACCTGGTTATTTGTGTTTTCAAAAGGGATGTCGAGCCGATCTCGTTTGCATTACGTACCACCGCATCTGGACATCCGCTTCGTGAACACAAGTATTTCCCCCATTGTTAAGGCACACCTGGCTGCTTTCCGCACACTCTCTTTTTATCTAAGAACCGTTGCTTGCAAGGCTACACCCGCTCTTCGCGGTTATTTCTGTGGATGACCACTGCACTGAGACCTATACAGTCTTCAATAAAATACAACATAAATTGGTCTCCCGATTTAGAAAGAAGTACACCTGTGTTTGGGATATTTGTCGCTTTGACCGTAAATATCTTGTTTCGCACGTTCGAATGATCCTCGTTGGATTCCCGTGCGTTGTTGTGAAATCAGTGAACTGAAGCTTGAACCGTCATCATGGACTCTACATTGAGAGAAGACGTTTGGAACCGGATCTAACCGTTCGACACGTTCGCCGGTCAACCCGAGTATTAGTTGTGATTCTTCACTGTTTGTTGGTTCTATTTGCTAGAAGTTTCTATCGTTTTCGATATTGGTTGTAACGATCGCGATATATGTTGTTCTCTTTGAGAATTTTGTTTACGTCGTCCGCATTTGTTATCTGGATTGTCTGTGATAATTTTCCGCCATGCAGACGAGAAGCCGACCAGATTTGGATAGAAGCGAGTCCGCGGCACCCCGCTGAGCCACCTCTACAGAGGCCGGCAACCGCCTATATCGTCATGCGAAGAAGAAGTCGAAATAGACAGGAAGCGTAATTGCACCTTCGGAGGTTCCGACGACGATCGCTCTCCAGGCTACTACCTCATCTAAACGTGATATCACGGAAGGTGCAGCCTCCCGAGCTGAACTACAGCAACTCCGTGCGGAATCTGCGACGCAGAAGTTCCGTCTGGAGGAGATGGAAGGTCAAGTTAACTTCTTAAAATCGTCATTAGAGACGTTAAGAAGAGAGAACATGGCTCTGGAGAATCAAAATCTAGACACAAATCGGATGGCCGAGATTGTTCGGACAATCCGAGAAGATCTAAATCAATTGTTAGAAGAGAAAAAAATGCGATAGGGGCCTTACCACCTATACCAGTTACTGTTGAAGTGACCCTCTCACGTGCAAAACCTCGCTTAGAGCGATTGGAGACTGTGGAGAATGCACCGTTGCAAACTCCGCACCCGGAAGTACAGGAGGTGGGACCCATCGTTGCTGATGAGTGGTCGCGCAAGAAAGATTCGAAGAGGTCAGAGGTACAGAAGTTATCTTCAAGATGCTCTAAATCGAGAAAACTCGCCAGAAGACATGACACCGATGGAGACGGAGATGATTCCGATTATACGGATTCCGATAGTTCGGATACGGACGATCCCGAGAAGAAAAGTTCATCTTCTGATGACAACTCGAGCGAAAAGGACACTTTCTGCTCGAGAAAGAAAAGAATTGGTAGCTCACTACTGTCCCGCAAGAAGGGACCGCCTACAAGAATCTGAAACCGCTTTGGTGTACGAAACCGCTTTACAGGAAGGTTACAAAATAATCGTGTATATCGGCTCAAGGTCCAAAAGGGAAAGCGAACAGGTCGCGAGACAGCCAAAGTGAGAGATCACATTAAGCGTTTGAAGAGTGCCCTCGATGGTCTTACTTTTTCTGGGAAGGATCCCATTCGTATATTTGAATTTCTCAATCGCTTTGTAGTCGTAGCCGACACGCTGGGGATGAGTGAAGCTCAAGCATCCGTGGCACTCCCATGCTTATTGGTTGGATTTCCAATGGAGCAATACCATGCCATAAGTGGTTCACTTACCACTGATGAAGGTGGAGTCACCAGTTGGGCCGAAACCGTGCAGTACTTTCTGCGTAGTTACGCAACGTCTAATGCAATTCTTGAAGCTATTCTGAATCTCATAGATATTTCCCAAAAGCCTGGAGAAAAGGAGGTTGAGTACAGTTCAAGACTGAATAATGCAGCTACACGCTGTGGAAATGTCCTTTCTACGGACGAGAAGATGACACTTTTTGTCGATGGACTCAATCCGACTATCAAGTCATTGTTATCCCGTCATCGGGAGAAGCACTCGAGAATCAGTTTTCTGTAATTAGTGCAGTATGCCCAGGCTGAACGTGAAGCAGTTCGCGCTCGTCGCGGAAGTGGAACACGTCATTTAGGGACATACCGTGTTGCTAACAGGGATATAAAACGCCCTATCAAGCGAGGCAAGGTTTTGCGTCTGGAGTTGCCAGAGGAATCACGCGTTTCGACGTTTACGTCTCATGATGACAGCTATACTGGAGAAGACGCAGTTAATTATCTGGATGATCCAGAGGGGTCAGTGCCTACTACAGATTTGCCGTTAACTGATTCCCGTGTGGAAGATGATATATTGGATATGGGGCCACGCCGTTATCCTTACAGTAGGAGTCCGATGGTCCCGCCAGCGGATGGATGTACTTCTTAGAAGTCTGGTTGGGTAGATACCCGTGGTACAGAGCAGCCACAGCTGAGGTTGAACAGGGATGGCCTGATATGTTATGGGTGCTATGGAAGACATCATTTGTCATCGGAGTGCACTTTGCGCTTTACACAGGTACATCGAGTTGTCTCGAACTTTGAAGCTCTCCCGGAGCCAGAACGAACCCGTGCCCCCTGACAATCATATTGGAAGGCCAACGCATGGGTACTTGCGGATATGATACGCAAAACTCATGCGAGAGCTAAGAACTCTGAAAGATCACAGGGTTCAGCCCCAGAAGTACAGAGGGACGCCGATGTGGCGAGGGAGAAACCCGCGTCATCGGGAAACTAAGTGAGGGAGCCTTCAGGGGTTTGGGTGGATTCAAACCCACCATACCGATCGGGATACCGACCTTGCCCCGCTCCCGGGAGTTTAAACCGAAGGTACTACAGAGACAAGGAAGATTTTCGAACGTCGGAAACTATGTACAGTTGGACTGTATATTGAAGCGTCCTTGGAGACGATATATGTGCCCAAGTAGGAGGACGAGTCACGTCATGATTATGGCCCGAAGGAACTACAAGGTCTATGACAACGTCGGCTCTTCTCAAGCGCTGTTATCGCGAAGCCTCGCTTTATTGGATACGGTTGCAGACCTGAACTTTATCAGGTTGTCTGAATTGGGCAAAGAAGAGAGAGCTTGAATACAACAGGCACAGATACCGGATATCCGGGACGCGAACAAAAGACCTATAAAGTCTATTGGAACAGTACGGCTTGTCGTTCGCTTGAGAAATAATGTTGGCATGTTAACTTTTATTGTATGTATCACATTGGCTGCACGATTTGTGCTGGGTTGTGACTACTGTGACAAGTTTTTCGAATCGATTTGTCCGAAGATTCGGGAAGTGGAGCTGGACGATGGCTCTACAGTGCCAATCGTGCGCAGACCTCTGCAGCGATCCGCTTCATTTGCACCATTACCACCGTCATTAGAATACGAAGCAACACTGGGCATAACATCTCAGAAGATTTCGGTGTGTACAATAACAGGGATACCACGAAAAAGTGAACCATGGGTATCAGTCGTTACTGAGAAGCACGGACCTATCCTTATTCAGCCGAACGTGGCACTGTATCACACTAGTGAATTGCTAGTTGCTAACGGCATTGCACAGCTGAGCCCGAAGATCCCTTTCAGGATATTGGTGAGAAATGTTGGCTTGGAAGATCGTCGCTTACACAGGCAGCAGCTCTTGGGCATGGCGCTGCCACACCCTTCAGTTGTGATACCGACACACATAATGACGGCAGACTTCTTAGGAGTAACGTCCACAGGCGAGCAGAAGGTGACAGCGACAGAAGCGGTCGGGAACATGTAGAACATGAAGGAAGAGAATGTCTCTGTGTGAAGGAGCGGTGATAACGGTTGAGCCCTGTAAGCCAATGGGACCTGAAGGATCTTGCAGGTGACACGTGTACGGGTCGACCTCAGGTGGACTCATGTAGTTTTTTCTAATGTAATTAGTGTAATAGATTAACAATACAGTGCCAGGGGGATCTCAGAGCCTGGCCAGTACTACTTACTTGGCTCGAGTGACGCTTCTCGCTTAGAGTACGGTAGGCACCGTTAGGATTCTAAATAACCCATTTTGGTATATTTGTTCCACCGTTTGGTCTTCAAACCATCGTTTTCATAGCTCCAACCTGTAGGACTACGCAGTAAACGCCAGCCCATTGCATCAATTACTTTGGGAGTGCCGCCGTCAAGGATTCGAACCTTAGAACCCGCTCTACCACGCTACCACCGGTCGAGACCCGTACACTGACTTAACCCGTCATTGCGTTACACTCTGAAGAAGAGATGGAAGAAGCCCTCCAGGGCGTGAAAATGGAACAAGTTCCTGAGGATTATAAATGAAGATTGCGCATATTGCTGCTGAAGTTTTGACATATGTGGAGTGGACACATTGGCTAGATAGCGGCTACAGAACATCATATTGACGTTGTACCGGGTACAAGACCCATCGCTCAATTACCGTATCGGGCAGGCCCCCGAACTCGTCAGATCGAGCAAGAACACGTGGAATCCATGTTGGAAAAGGGATTCATTCAGCCAGCTCAATCAGCTTGGGCATCCCCAGTGGTCCTTCTTCTCAAATGAGATAATCCTTTACGCTTTGCGTTGACTAAAGAAAACTGATTGCAGTAACTGTGAGGGATACGTACCCATTACTGCGTATGGATGAATGCATCGATATTCTTGGGGAAGCCAATGTTTTTACTACGCTTGACGCAAATTGGGGATACTGGTAGATACCAGTCGCCCCAGAAGACCAAGATAAGACTAGATTTGCGTTTCACGCAGGACTGTATCGCTCTAAGCGAATTCCATCTGGTTTGACCAACGCCCCTGCGACTTTTCAGCGTGCCATCGATATAATACTATCACAGTACACGTGGAAAACATGTCTTGTTTACTTGGGTGACATCATCATTTTCAGTAAGAATATGGAAGAAAATTTTGGGAATGTTCAGGGAATCCTCGAGAAGTTACAGCAAGCTGGAATTACCTTGAAGATTAAGAAGTGTGAATGGTTCACTGACCAAGTGAAATACCTGGGGCACAGGACAAAGACAGGGAAACTGGAAATGGAAGAAGTGCAGACCGCTGCGATTCATGAGTCCAAACCTCCGCGAACGCAGACGTAATTGAGATCCATTCTCTGACTTTGTAACGTCTACAGACGATTTGTGCCGCGCTAATCCCATATCGCTGCACCTCTTAATGTATTATTGAAGAAGGGAGAACTCGTTCAATTGAAGGAATTCGGAGAAGCCGAAACGGAAGCTATCGCAAAGCTAAAACACGTGCTGACCACAGCTCCTGTGTTACCTATTCCGAAAACGGATCTTCCTTACTCCGTCGATACGGACGCTAGCGATTATCAGATAGGGTATGCCCTTTTTCAAACGCACGAAGACGGCATACGGCATCCTACTGGATACTGGTCGAGAAAACTGCACCAGGCAGAAAAGAACTACTCTGTGTCAGAAAAAGAATGCCTTGCTATGGTTTGGGCTCTGACGACCCTCAGACCTTACCTACAGGGTGCGCACTTTAAGGTCAATACCGAGCCTCAGATGGCTCATATCGATTACCGACCCGTCGGGACGCTTAATGCGATGGCGTCTGCGCCTTTCAGAATTTGATTTCACAATCATCTACAAAAAGGGAACTTCAAACGTACACGCCGACGCGTTACCGCGACTCGAAGCCTTGAGAGAAACCCAATTGGAAATCGATGATGAGATACCATGTTTGGTAACGGAAAATTCGAGAACGAAAGAAGAAGAACTAGAAGATCGAGAAGAGGAGGATTATCAAATGGAATTACTGGTAGCCCAGAGTTCGGACACTGATCCAGAAGATCAACTCGAACGAATCTCTTTTGAAGAGCTATTACGTGAACAAGTCACAGATGCCCTCTGCGCGGCTATCCGCTCTCGTCTTAACGGGGGGGAGGTGTTGCCTTTTCGTTTCGACGATCGGTGAATCTTTGTTCGAACTAGTGAATCGAATGATCAAATCGTGATATCACACGCTCTCAAGAGCAGAGTACTGCATTTGGCACATTATTCGCAAATGCCTGGTCATCCAGGAGGTACGAAGCTGTATCTAACCCTCAGAAGGGACTTTTATTGGCCAACTTTGGCAATGGATTGTCATGCGACAGCTAAGATGTGCGTAACGTGCGCGAGGAATCGAATGAAGCTCTGGAAAAAGAAGAAGCCAATGAAGCTGTTCCCAGCAATCGCACCTCTACAGTATGTCAGTATTGACATACTTGGAGAATTGATCCGCTCGAAGCGAAGGAACTGATGCCTTTTGGTAATAACTGACCGCTTCTCTAAGCTGGTTAAGACTGTTCCCCTGAAACGGATTACTGCTTTTGTGATAGCACGAGCGTTTATCCACCATTCGGTTTACTACTACGGACCACCGGATACTCTGCTCTCAGATAATGGCAAGCAATTCGTTGCACGCTTCTTTCAAGATTTATGCAGGATACTTGGCTTTGAGAACGTGTTCACCACGACGTATCATCCGCAATGTAACAGGCAGGTGGAACGGTACAACCGTACACTACTCACCGCGATTCGGCACTACATCGGAGAACACCCGAAGGACTGGGATCTAAATACAGACACGATTTGCTACGCGTACAGTATGCAAGTGCATTCGAAGACGAAGCTAACACCCTTTGAATTGGTAATATCTCGCCGACCAACGGCTTTGCCAATCAAGATAGATTCGGACAGAACCGAAGAAGAGTTAATGCCGACCACGGCTCAGTTTTACCTACGCTGGAGGAAGGAGTTGCGCAAACGCACTACGCAGGCTGCAAAAGAGATTGGAAAGACCCAAGTGCGCTAAAAGCGCAATTACTACGCGTCAATGAGACGAACACTCCCGGATATTCGAGTCGGAGGACACGTTTTCGTGAGAGTGGGAATGAAAGATAGCCGGAAGACTGGAGAGGACAAGTAACGGAAACGCGATCATAAGTTAGCGCCGATCGCTACAGGACCGCATGAAGTTGTCGAATTCGACGAATGTACCGTGGTAATACGGAGAAGTACTGAGGTGGAGCGCATTTCTCGCGACCGAGTAGTTGGTGCACCAGACGGAGAAGCTGACTTACAGCGAGAGGAGTCCACACGTGGAGATATTGAGGTGCGGGAGCCACCACGGCCACTAGTTGTGCAGGACCTTGCTTACTTACCGCCGCAGGACAAAAGAATTCCAAAACTACCACGTGGTGAAAAGAGTTCGGAGATCCGGCTTACAGGGCTGCCCATGACATAATCATAGCTCCCACTGTAGCATTGAGAGGCGACACGGCGATCCGCACTGTGAGCGCGCAGCAAACTGCAGTCTCTCCCTCAAACCACGCGGTGGACGCGAAAGAAATTGAGTATGAAACCTCACGTATCAGAAGTAGTGAAAGCTCTACAGGGAGTCGGGATGACAGAACAGAATCGCTATTTGGCGTAGAATCAGAAGGAACCGAAGCTTAGATCAGCAAGCCAATTCTGCAAAACGGATTGAAGAGTGTAACTCTCCCTGAGGAGCGCAGCAGGTCTCAAGAAAAGAAAAAGTCCAGAAGAGACTCCGCAGTTGTGGAGACGCCACATGAAGACAGTATGACTGTATGGGCTGACCCATTTGCGGCGGATACCGAGCATTTGAGGCGACCCCCAGAACGTCCGGACACCTTAAATCCAGAAGAGAAGAAGCCCAACGGGGCAAGCCTAAGGCGAACAGTGGCAACTAAAGTCGCGTTTTCGCCGCAAGGTTCAGAAAACCCGAGAAGGAAGTTGGAAGCGCCCGCCAGACAGGAAAGATATAGGGAAACCAGAAGACTGGCTTTGAGAGCCCCGGATGTGGATGAGACGAGAGAACGTGATGACACGATTTCCGAACGCTATAGCGAACGCTACGGAACCTGTTGACAAGAGTGTCACCCCGAATGAGGGTTCCGTAACTAAGGAGATGGAATACATCATCGAACGCATTATAGATCATGGATGGCATGCGAAGGACAACAGTTTACTGTTTAAAGTGCGTTGGTATGGGTATCAACCTGAAGACGATACATGAGAGCCCATTCGCAATCTACCACGATCACACGTGCTCGCGTACTGCCGACGTGCTAAACTGGGTGTCCCAGACACTATTGATGACGCTCTCGTCGGTTGGGTTGTGTCAGGAGAGCCAGATGGAATCTGACCCCTACAGAAGTATGGAGTAACTCCAGGAGGAGGAAGAAATAAGTGGAGGTCCACAAGAATTGAGAAGTGAAGCAAGAAGAAAAGAGGCCTCGCAGAAAGAAGAACAAGCAAAGAAGGAGCAGAAGATCAAAGCGTTTCATTTTGGTTCTCTCAAAACCCAGCGCTAGTCGGTTTGTGACAGTGCCCTCAGGCAAGAAAGTTAAAGATTCGGGTTTTCCGAGTTGATATCCATCGAGGAGCGCAAGAGATTCAGCATCTGCTGTCGATTTCCTTGAACAAGGTGCAGAGGAATCCCAGCGTCTTCGAGGAATTGCGTCAGATTTCCAAGCTCGGCATCGTGGGAAGCCACTGCGGGTCGAACATGCTCAGGTACAGCGCTGTGCATCGCTACAGGGACCACTGGCTCTATGTCGTCGTTCTCACAAAAAGCGGGATTCTCGAGGATGACCTCTTCTGGCTCTTCGTCGTAATCGATTTCTTGCATCTCGTCAACGAGTGCGTCGCCATTCTGAGCAGTTGCCTCGTGTATGTAACCACTCGGCTGGGTTGGAGGCATTGCTCGCGGAGTTTCCCGCAGAACTTTAGCGCAATCGCCGTCCATATGCTGGTTGGTCCAGGGGTCGTACCAGACACAGTCACTGCCGGGACCGGTTCTTCCGGGTGATTAGTCGCGACGAGGACGTTCTCTAGCCTGCTATTCAGAAGGAACAAGGGTCCAGTCAATCTAATCAATGACATTCATCAGGCGCATAAATTCTTCGTGGTTGGCACGTGAGTCTAGGACGAGCGATAGATCGAGTTCTCCCGCAAATTGTCGAGCAATCAGGCTCATATACCACAAACGATATGTGTCGCATACATCCCAGAGGATGAACACGGCCATCTTCGCGATGAATTTACTGTAGACGTCTACACAATTACCGGAAAACGTATCATCCGCGAGTGAGGAACCTACGTAGGTGATTGAAGGAGGGAGCTCCACAGTACAGCCACGCGGACTCTCGATCTCATGCCAGTATTGAGGAATCGGCACGTAGCGCCCGACGCGCGAGCTATACCGGATTCGGTCCACTTCGAGCATATGGTATGGAACCAAGTATCCCAGTCGAGATCTGGTACGGCGTTCCCACCGGGAGAATTACAAATACGGATTATCCCGTTTGCGGAGAAAGCGGAATTCCGCGCGTAAGTGAGGACTGTCGGAACAGAGGGCCCCGTGGGATACTCCACGAACACCGCGCCACCTTTGGATATCCAAAGCCGCTAGGTACTCGACATACGAGTAGGCCTCGCCATTTGTTCTGGCACACCAGGTATCGAATTGCCAATCCTCATTGAGAGGCACCGAGTCGATAGTGCGGCGTAATCGCTGGTACACCAGACGGGTGAATCGTTCTCACGCCTCGAGCAAGCTCTCGTTTCCGAAGCGACTGATCTCATTGTATAAGACGACGCAATGGCTCAACCAATCTGTTTTAAACAACACATGCCATGGGATGCCATCGGAAAGGCGACCTGTGACGAAATACTGATCATCAGAGCTTCGTCGCAGACCGCCGCAGGGAAAGACCAAGGCGCTCGCGCGTATAATGCAGAGTGCTGCAGGGGGTCTCGGCCGACGAAGTCCGCGTAATGTGGGAACCTCTGTACGGAGGAAGACGCAGGTTGCAGAACAGCTGCTGTGGAGGAAAGGTATGCAGGACCAGGACTGGAAGCCGATTGCGGCAAAGGACAGTTGGGGAGAGTGGAGCGGAACCTCTAGGCGGCGCAGAAGTCTGCCGAAATGGAGGGTTGTCTACATCGCCATAGGACGTCGGTGGATTGACCATGTAAGACGGAAGGTTGCTCATCGCGAGATGTCGGATACAAGAAAAGCTTGAAGGATGGAATAGCGAGATGATCCCAAGGTGGAGTGGGAAAACACAAGGTTGTGATACGGAAAGAAGAATCGGAATGTCCGAGAAGCGCGCTGCGATTGCTTTTATAGGCAATGCGTCGTGGGGGCTCCGCTCTTAACGGGGGGATGTGTAGCATTCTGGATGCACTTGAGTTCGACCGATCGAAATACTACGAAGTCGCGATACGGCATTCATAAGCTATTGCTTGGGCTATACTCGATTACGAGAAGTTATAAGAAAAATTACTTCTTGGAAATATTGGGACAGAAGAAACATAATTAGGAAGTACTGTATTTAGTGTACACTGTAAGGTGCCTTCACCAAATATTTTATTTGGTATTATTTTGATAATTTTGTAGTGGCACGCCACGTGTATGCATTACTGTACGGTACTTGCTTTGCCTCTTGGCACATTAAAGGGCGCAAGGCCCAGATGAGGAGGGCAAAGGCCAACCAACAACCACCAACGAACCAAAACACCATCTTGGTGAGTCCTAGAAATCCTAAAGTGGTTTACCACAAACGGGTACCTATAGTATCAGTTCTTAACCGTTTTGAGCTAAAGCTCTTGTTCCGAGGATACCCTCTACTGTTGCGCGTTTACCACCCTTTTTCTACAGCTTTCTATGTGTGTTTGTGTTGTTTTCTCTACTGTCACCTGGTTATTTGTGTTGTCATAAGGGGTTTCGAGCCGCTCTCATGTGCATTACGTACCGCCACATCTGGACATCTGCTTCGTGAATACACGTATTTCCCCCATTGTTCAGGCACACCTCGTTGCTTTCCGCCCACTCTCTTCTTATATAAGAACCGTCGCTCGCAAGGCGACACCCGCTCTTCGCGGTTTTTTCTGTGGATTCCCACTGCACCGAGACCTCTATAGTCTTCAGTGGAATACCACATAATATGTGAGGGAGTCTAAGAATAGCTCAGACTTCATGACCTTGGGGACGATTCGAGTGACAAGGTAGTCCGTATGGTCAGCGATCGCCGTAACAAGTTGCATGTCTACAATGAAATCCACGTGGGATGAATAGAGCTCACGGAGACGGGGCCAGAGAAGGTCGGCAAGCCCGGCGGGAATATTCTACTTAATTCCTTCGGTCTTACGAGGTTTTCCTTATGGTGTTCCTGGCCTAGAGATGGCCCTGGTGAGGAGTTCTCGTAAACGAGGCTGCTACCGTGGGTTCTCGGCGAATCCTTTCAGGGTCGTTCACCGGAGTCAGTACTCCTTGCGGCTGGCTTTTAGTGCTCCTGCGGTTGCTAACACTATCAACCTGTGGTTCAGGCGACATCGTCGGCGTTGCAGTGGCAGCTGGTCCTGCCGTAGGTGGCCTAAGGTCTGGTCGGTTGGGTGTATTTCCTGCATGCACAATGGCCGTGGCTTTTGTACTTCTGGTCCATTGGGGAATTATTCCAAAGGTTTCTAAGTCGGGAGACCAAAATTTAACGCGATGACGGGTGGGTCAGCGTACGGGTCTCGACCGGTGGTAGCGTGGTAGAGCTGGTCCTGAGGTTCGAATCCTTGACGGCGGCACTCCCAGAGTACTGGGTGCAATGGGCTGGCGTTTACTGCGTAGTCCTACAGGTTGGAGCTACGGAAACCATGGCTTGAAGACCAAAGGGTGGAATTATTATACCAAAGGGGGTTATTAAGTGTCCTATCGGTGCCTACCTTACTCTAAGAGAGAAGCGTCACTCGAGCCAAGTAAATAGTACTGGCTGTCGTATAGTGGCGGAAGGGCTGACCTTTGAGGGTGTCAATATACTACACTGACCTTGTAGGTGATGGATGCGAGGGATCATCGGCCATGCTGCTCCGGGCGAGCTCCCATCTAGGTGTTGTTAGCCAAGTGTAGTGTTGACATGTACCTTCTGGTTGAGTAATTGTTAGTACTTGATTTAACGAACTCTCACCCCAAAACCTCTCACGCTGCTCACACGTCAGTCAGTGTCTCACAAGTTGAGCTTCGGCATAACAGACTTGGTCATACTGCAAACAAGGACCTTCTGCGAAAAATGCTCCACAGTGGTTTATTACCCACTCAAACAGCTACTTCTTCCCACTGCTTACCGTGTGCAAAGGGGAAGTTTCGCAAGTCTTTTCGTGGATCTCTCTCTTCTGCACTCCAACCCGGACATCTCCATGCCGATATCACGAGTGCGGGCACGGAGTCTACCGACGGATACTTGTATTACATTGTCATTGTTGACGAGAAAACTCGCTTCCTCTATGCCGCTCCTCTGAAACGCAAGAATGAAGCTTCTGATGTTATCCTGACGTTTATAAAATGGTTTGAATGCCAATCCGGATTTCAGACACGATCGTTGCACACTGACGGTGGTTCAGAATTTTTCAAGGCCCAAAAGACTCTCAAACGTCTCGGTGTTTCTATCACCACTTCTTCCTCATATACACCGTCTTCCAATGGACTAGCTGAGCGTAGTATCGCTATACCTATGGGTCCTATTCGTGCCTGTCTTAATCAAGCACACATTCCCCTCTCTTACTGGCCGTATGCTCTTCAACACGTGGTTGACGCAAAGAATGCCATTCTACATCGATCTACTGATGCAATCCCATATGTGGCTCTTTTCCAAGAGTACCCACGCTATATACGGCATTTCCGCCCCTTCGGCTGCCGTGCCCTTGTAATGGTTCGGGAAGATTAACTTCGCAAGATGGAACCTCGCCTTATTGAGGGCGTCAATCTCGGCCATACTAATGGTGGATTATACTACATTGCCACATCAACTGAAATTGTTCACACTAAGCACGTGCACTTCTTCGAATCCGAATTTCTCGGACTGCCATCCATGGCCAACTCGTCACTGCCCACCCCGTCTGCCTTCCCTCCTACAACTGATGGATACATCTCATCCGATGACGAAGAGGAAACCTCCTCTCCTATGGCCATTACTGGGAATGACACGGATTCTATCTCGAATGACAGTGCCCCAAGCCAATTAACCTCCCTCACGCACTACCCTGCAAAGGACTCCACCTATGATCCTGACCTTGGAGACTATCCTTCTGATATTGAAGATTTACAGCAATCTGCTTCATGTGCTCTTGCCAGCCTAGTGTTACCTAAATCTATTAGCACTAATGACGAGCCTACTCTTCGTCAAGCCTTGAAGTCTCCTGAATCTGATCTTTGGCTCGAATCCATCAAAAAGGAGTTTGACACCATTGTCTCCCTTGGTACCTATACTGATGCAGACGACTCTCATTGTCCCGCCATTTCCTCCGGAATTATTCTACGTCTCAAACGAGATCATCAAGGGAATTCTCTTCTTTTCAAGGCTCGTCTGGTAGCTCGAGGTAACTTTCAATCACCCTCGGACAGTGAAAATCTTTATGCTCCAGTACTGAACTTTGAAGTGTTTCGTATCGTTCTGGATCTCGCCACTGCTAAGAACTGGGATCGACAACACATTGATGTCAAAGGAGCCTTCCTCCACGCTCGTATGCCCGAAGACAACCCTGTTTGGATCAAGCTTCCCACCATTCCCGGAATTCCAGAAGCTGATGGGCGTATTGTTCGACTAATCAAATCTCTTTATGGTACGCGTGAGGCCCTACGTCTGTGGTATGAAGACGTTTCGACGTTTCTCCGCTCTATTGGATTCCAGCAATGTCATTCTGCTCCTTGTCTGTTTAATTACACAAAGGACTCTGCTATGGTTATGGTTCTTGCCTATGTTCACGACCTCAGTATTTTTGGACCCTCGGAATTGACCACTTGGACCAAACGCATGTTAAGTAATCAATACGATATCTCCGATCTTGTCAAAACGGATTTATATCTTGGTGTGTCTATCATTGAAATGCATGACCGTATCGTACTCCACCAGAAGCCTCTTATCAAGAAAGTAATTCGACTGGGGAACATGAAAATGGCCAATCCACTACAAACCCCATTACCAGTGTCGCACTGCCTTTACGACCCGAAAGCCACCTTGTCTGACTCTGATAATGCTTTCATGGCCTCCGTACCCTACAAGGAGATTCTTGGCTGTCTATTGTTTCTTTCCACACGAACCCGACCGGACATCACCACAGCAGTTTCCATGCTTGGAAAATTCTCATCATCTCCTTCACCATCTCACTGGCAGTATATGAAGAAGGTTATTAGATACCTGATTGGAACAGAAGACTATGGCCTCTCATTCCCGCGCCAGAACGAGTCCACTGTACTTGCCTGGGCTGATGCTGATTGGGGACGAGATCTTGAAAAACGTCGCTCCAGGGGGGGACACTGCATTGCAGTTGGCTCTGTACCAGTTTTATGGAGCTCGAAATTGCAAAAATCTACCGCCCTCTCAACGTCTGAAGCAGAGTTTTATGCATTGTCGGAGTGCATCAAACAGCTAGTATGGGTCAGGAACATCTTTGACGAGCTTTCTATTCCGATACAAGAACCCATTGTGATTTATGAGGACAACTTAGAGACAATTGCATGGTCTCAAGATGTGCTTGGTATGCGTCGCGTTAAGCATATTGAGCTCCGATTCCATTATGTTCTTGATGCTGTGAAAAACAAACTGGTCTCTGTGAAGTACATTGAGTCTGCCAAGAATCCCGCGGATATGTTCACCAAATCACTGAACGGAGATTCGTTCATTCAACACCGTAACTTTCTCGGTATTACTCCTTGCATGAGCGAGGGAGGCTCTCAGTGAGTATGTGTTTGTAGTATTCAAGAGTTTGATATTCAAACTCTGAATATGTATTGTTTTGTATTTGAATATTTTACGAGAGCATTATAACAAATGCTCTCGTCATTGTACTGTTACTACCTTCTCTCTCGTATGTTTTTGATTATCATAAAAGCGAGGTAGCAAACACTGTCACATATGTTTGCTACCTCAACAAGCAACTTGTTCAGAACATAACCTTCGCTGTGACTTTAAAGCAGGAGGGACATGGTTAGAAAATAAAATTTTTACTTAGAAAATAGAACACGCCGCTGCAATCTGCTGTCACGGTGTAGTGCGGTTGGCAAATGTCGGTAGAAGAAAAGAGGCAACGGAAATCTGTGATGTGCAAAGGATAAGGATTCACATGCCTGCAAGACGCCGCCAAAGACCATTTCAAGACATGGTGCTTCCCACCTAAGATCTTCAAATACTAATCGTAGCTTTGCAAATTGCACTAGTTTGCTTGGATGTCACTGACGTCCTCAGTCACCGCCTGCATTATACCACTGTCATCACCACTGCGACATCTGCGTTGCAGTATTGCCAACCTCGAACCACATTGTGTTAACTGAGTCTCAGACGGTCCTCTAGCCTGGGTCGCCACATCAACAAGGTGGATTCCACAACCCATTCAATTTCAAAAAACAAACAAAACCACACATTCATCCGTTGAGGATCTGTTCCATGAATTTGCAAGCCAACCATGCAGAGACTAAGCTGTGTTGCGCTGCTGCTCTTGCCCGAACTTCGCTTGTGAAGTGTTCCCCCTTTTGCATTTGCGAAACCATTTAAAAACCGCAGCGCCGGTGGTCGCTTTCTCCACTTCGATCTCCTCCCTCATTCTACAACAACTCGCTTCGCACTTGCGCTCTTTATCTTACTCAACTCGTATTACTTTGCAACCTCAAATATCACAACCATGAAGCTCACTGTCGCAATCGCTCTTTGCCTTTACGCCGCCAACGCCGCCATTGTTCCTTCAGTCAAACAAGGAGGACAGGGAGGAGCTGGAGGTAACGGACTATTGATTGGAGATGGCGGAGTGGGCGGCATTGGAGGAGATGGTGGTGCCGGCGGACTTGGACTTGGCGACGGCGGAGATGGTGGCGCCGGCGGAATCGGAACCCTGGTCGGAGACTTTGGGAACGGAGGATTTGGTGGGGAAGGTGGCCGAGGTGGCGACTCTCTCTTCGTTGGTGACGGCGGCGCCGGAGGTGCCGGCGGAAACGGTGCCCTCTACGGTGACTTTGGATATGGAGGCGTCGGTGGCGGCGGTGGTGACGGAGGCGAGGGAGGTTTGATCTTCGGCGTCGGCAGCGGTGGAGCCGGTGGAAACGGTGGAGCTGGTCTTCTCGAAGGCGACGTCGGCATCGGTGGATTCGGTGGAGATGGTGGCAATGGCGGCGGAGCCGACTTTGGTCTTGGAGGGAATGGCGGTGCCGGTGGAGCCGGGGGTCTGTTTGGTGACTTTGGAGCTGGCGGTGTGGGTGGCGCCGGTGGTGATGGCGGTATTGGGTTCGAGGGAGGAAACGGTGGCGCTGGCGGAGCTGGTATTCTTTCTGGCGACTTTGGTGCCGGAGGAGTTGGTGGCGCTGGTGGTGAGGGAGGTGTTGGTATCTAAGGCAAAGGAGCTGAGTTCTAACCTAATCGTTCCTGTAACGTTCGCGATGGTGTTTAACCGCGTCGTATGGTCTGTGAAAAGCTCTTTCAAATGGGACTGTTCTGGAAAGCAATAGAAATGTACTGATGACTGTTTATAAAGTATTAAGTAAGCAATCTCGCAAAATCAAGGCTTTTCTCATGCAGTATCAAGTAGAATCTAGCTGGTGTTTGGGCGAAGCACTTCTCCTGTCACGTGCGGTGTGCGGCGAAAGTATTTGAAAACGTTGAGTGGTTTTTTAGAAGGAGGACGTTACCATATCAACCATTCGTGGCAGTGTTCCGTGTTGGTCCCAAGTGGGCGCATTTCTGATACGGTGATGATGCGCTAGAGCAAATTCACGGCGACTGACGACTGACATCATGAACGGGTACCAGATTGTGGATGTAACCTACTGTACAAGCGTGTGGTGGAGGGTGAGAAGTTTGACATGGCAATCGGGTGGACAAGCAGTCGAGCAACGCGGCGCCAACATGCCACGAATGTGGAAGCCAAGTGGTGGCAGCGTGCATCATGCGCCGTGCCACAGAGAGGGAGATGAAACGGTTTTGTTTGACGGACGGCTGTTGTGTCATGCTTACAAGTGTTGTACCGGTACACGAATTGCACTTGCACAGGTGTACCCATCAACGCTCCATTCACTTTTCAGTTACATAGGGTATCGATGTTTGAGCGGAGAAAGTTGCGAAAAAAGGACGACGAATATGACTTGCGCGCGCGCGCGCGCGCGCGTCGTCGGCTTGAGACATGCTGAGCGTGTTGCGACACGATTCGACGAGTGGGGTTGGCTCAATTGTTGGCTCGGGAGGGCGAGTTGTTTGATGATCTGCAAGATAAAGATATAGCACATACGAAGTGCACCATCATAAAATCACGTGGATAACTCAAAAAAAAAATAGTTTGGCTGATAGTTGCACAAGACTATGACGGACATGATGATGATGATGATGATGATGATGATGTGCGGTTTTCAGCAGCGTGCAGAACGTGGTGAAGTAGGGCATGGTCATCGTGCGTGGGACAGAATTCAAGCTGAGCCAACAAACATTGAAGGCAAGAGACGAGAGAGCTGCAGACGTGGTTGCGACTGGTATGTGCCATTGGGCGATGGAGTGAGCACAGGTTGGAGAAGAGACGAAGAAGAAGATGATGAGCGACAGGGTGTGATTGCGCTTACCACGCTGATGGGTCATTTTGGGCGGACACCTCAGCTCAGCCAGGAGCGGGCATATGGCATGATTCACGGCGGGAAAACGGCCAAAATAGGAAATGAGCAAAAAGAAAACGGCGCGTGCACCCATACCTTTAGCTGGGTGAAAGTCACGCGCTGCGTATACGTAGATACGTAAAGCGTGCTGTGTTGCACACAAATCAATTTAAATGGGTGGGCGTGTGTAGCAGACGCAAATGCGCACAAGATGAAAAGGCAGAAAAACAAAAAAAAGTCAAAAACCTTACACACGCAACGTGTGAGGGAGTTGGGTTGTTGTAGATACGTGTGTCACGTAGAATTGCGTCATGCGGGTGATCATGTGCGATGAAGTGGCCACGTTCGCTCAAGAGGAAGCTCACCGTGCGGCGAGAAATATAGTATATGGAAACAGCAGCGTGGAGAACGGGGGGAGCGACGCGGACACGCATGTTTGTTTCGGTTGCACAGGCTTTCCCCACGTCGCGGCGTGTGCTGCAATGCACGACCGCTGGTGCTCAAAAATGAGTCAAAAGTATTGGGGGTGTCATAACGCTGATTAACATGGATTGTTTGTTGGGTTTTGTGTATTTTGTGCGCACTTGCCACGCTGCGCGCTCGATACGGGGCGGGCGGACGGGCGCGCGTGGTGTGTGATGGTTCACACTTGTTCCGGGTGCGTAGGGATGCGACGCGATGCGTGCAGAAATTTTTTGTGTATATGAGCGAGGCGGAGCTCGGACAGACGACCGATTGAAGTGAGCGTCAAGCTGTGGACAAAGAGGGCGTCAATTGTTCCAAGACGTTAATTGTGTGAAACAGAAGAAGAAACAGAAATGATGATGTTGAAGTTTACTGTTGCGCTGGCGCTTGTGGGCGCGTGCATGGCGTTTTCATGCCGTACGGAAGAAGGCGGTGTGGTGTATCCGTACGTGTACTTCAAACGCGACCCCAGACAAGATCTGAACGCCAAGATGTTCATCGGGGCGCCCGACTCGGACAGGGAGCCTGCCGACGAGGAGGAAGTGACGACCAAAGCGCCGCGCACGACGTCGGCAATGGAGGCACCGGGGCGAAACACAAAGACGCCACCGAGCAACGCAATGATGATGGAGACGCCGATGGCGACGCCGATGGCGACGACATCAACAACAACAACAACGGCGGGCACGGATGAGGATGGTGCGATGGAATCGATGCCGCGCGACGACGCCAAGGGAAAGATGGTGTGTCGGGGGTGCGGGTCGGTGAACTTTGACGAAGTGAACCGGTACCGGGCGCGTCTCGGGCTGTCGCAGCTGCGGTGGAACGACAAGATGGCGCGGGAGGCGGCGGCGCACAGCAAGGACATGTACGAGAGAAAGTACTTTGAACACAGCGAGTTGCCGTATGCGGAGAACATCGCCATGAACTGGGGCTCGCACAAGTGGGCCGACATTTCGGACGCCTTCTTCGAGCAGTGGAAGAACAGCCCGCGGCACGACGCCAACATGAAGAACGGCGCGCACGAGTGCGGCGGCGTGGGCATCTACGGCGATGGCGACAAGTTCTACGGCACGCAGGTGTTCTCGCGCAACTGCTAGCTACCTACCTACCTACCTACCTACCTTCCTTCGTGGTAGTAATAGTAGTAGAGCTAGCTGCAACGCGCGCATGTAAACAAATTGAGTGGCGCCAGCACCAACACGTGCGCCAGCACCAACACGTGCGCCAGCACCAACACGTGCGCCAGCACCAACACGTGCGCCAGCACCAACACGTGCACCAGCACCAACACGTGCACCAGCAGCACCACGTGCCCACTTGTGCCAGAAAGCACACATCCGCCCCAACCAAAAGAAGAAAAAAGTCCACACTCCACTGAAAGCGGTGAGATTCGAACTCACGCCCCGGAGGACTAGTGCCTTAAACTAGCGCCTTAGACCACTCGGCCACGCTTCCGCGCGTGTGCGGGAGAATGGCGTCGCGCGCTGCGTAGTTGACGCGTTGCGGCGCCATCCGCCGGCCGCGCTGCTTTTGACGCGCCGCCGCAACGAGCAGCGGCGTGGGGGGCGAGCTCGCGTGCGCCGCCGCCGCCGCCGCCGCTGTCTTTTGCCATGCAGCGCGCCGCCGCCTCCGCCGCCGCCGCCGCCGCCGCCGCCGCCAACGGCCATTGCGTCGACGGCGATGCCGCCGCTGCCGCCGCCGCTCCCGCGCGCAAGCGCCGTCGCGCGGATGGCGACGACGGGGCGCCCACCACTTCCACTACCACTACCGCCGCCGCCGCCGCCGAGAGCGTCGTGCCCCCCGCCACCGACGACGAAGAAGAAGACGACGACGACGACGACGACGACGACGAGCGCCGTACCATCCAGCGCCTGCTGGACGCGACGCCCGCGCAGACGCGGCCGGTGGACAGCGCGGCGGCCACGGCCGCCATCCACGCGCTGCTGCTCGCTCTTGGCGAAGATCCCGCGCGCGCGGGGCTGCTAAGCACGCCGCGCCGCGTGGCACACATGTTCGGCGAGCTACTCGGTGGCTACCGCACCGACCCGCGCGCGCTGCTCAACGGCGCGCTCTTCGAGGAGGCGCCAAACGACCTGGTGCTACTCCGCAACATGACCTTCTTCTCCATGTGCGAACACCACCTGCTCACCTTTTCCGGCCGCGTTCACGTCGGCTACGTGCCCGCCGGCCGCGTCATCGGACTCAGCAAGGTGCCGCGCATCGTCGAGATGTTTGCGCGCCGCCTGCAGTTGCAGGAACGACTCACGTCGCAGATTGCGCACTTTTTGGACCATGTGTTGAACCCGGCCGCCCTGGCCGTTGTCATTGATGCGTCGCACTTGTGTGCCACCATTCGCGGCGTGCGCTCGTCCGACGCCTCCGTCACCACGTCGGTCATGTTGGGCGACTTCAAACGCGACGCCCCGTTGCGCTCGCACTTTTGGAGCCAGCTGCGCAGCGCCTCGCACCAATAGCACCAACACATCCTTTTACGTAAACGCACTCACAACGCCTCCCGCTTTGTAGTCACACACCCCACCAAAACTACAGTCTTCATTGACTCTTGTTTGTTTACCTACAGTGCGTTTCAAAAACATATCCCTTTACAAAAACTGCGCCAAAAAGGCATTTCACGTACTGTAGAGCACATTTCACAACAAAAAGAAACTTAAGTCAACAACACTTTTTCAAAAGTATATCCTTTATACATTCATTAGCTCAATTATGGCTCGTGGCGCACCTCTGACACGTTCTGAACAGCTGCAAATCATGGAATTAGTAGGTCAGGGTATGATTCCAGCAGATATAGCCCGAAAACTCAAGCGCAGCCCAAAAACCAATCAGCAACTTCATCAAAAACCCCGCTACATACGGAACAAACCGCTCAAACGGCCGTCCAACGTCACTATCCCCGGCCTATAAGCGTGGAATTAAGCGAAAACTATGCCCAAACACTTCGTCTTGCGAAAAAATTGTCAAAAATCTAAATTTGCCTCTATCAAGATCTACAATATGGCATAAAGTCAACCGTCAAATATTGTTCAAGTACCTAAAAGTGGGAAAAACATTTTCTTTAAAGATAATAACAAAAATAAGCGAGTGGAATGGTGTGCTCAAAAAGCATATTGCAAAACGAAACAGAATAATTTTATCTTTTCCGACGACATAAAGTTTAACCTTGATGGTCCAGATTGCTATAAATTTTATTGGCATGAGCTACGAAAAGAAAAGAATGAATTTGTTACCAGGCATTCAGGAGGCGCATCAGTAATGGTTTGGGCGAAAATCTCTACAAAAGAAGCAACTGATGTGGATTTTGTTGAAACTAAAATAAACTCTGAGAAGTATGCTGAGGTTCTATGCTTCATGCATGGAGAGGAATTCATTTTTTAGCAAGATAATGCACCTGGGCATAAGTATAATTATATGAAACAGTGGTTCAATAGTCTAAATATGTCGGTTATGAAAAAACATGCGCGCTTTTCTGACCTCAATTCTATCGAAAACATTTGGGGAATGTTGGTCCGAATGGTCAATGGGCAAGGAAGGCATTGTGACACAGTTTTTGATCTAAAAATTTGTATCAAAGATTTCTGGGAAACGATTGACTGTAATGCGATCAGTCTTTTATAGAATCAATGCCAAAGCGTTGTATAAGTTTTATTCAGGCTAAATGAGCAAAAATAAACTACTGAACTCGCGTTAGAATAAAAAGGATGTAATAAAGGTTATGTTATTGAAACAGTTTTGTACTTGGAATTTTTTTCACACTACTTTTGTTAGTTTTACTGTAGCCAAAAAGTCGATTTTTGGAAAATTTGTGCGAGGGATATGATTTTGAAACAGACTTTACTTTCAAAACTGAAAAACAACTCTTTTTATTTCAGGAAAACCCCATCGCCACCCATATTCATCATCACACCAATATTTGCACCGCCAACTACAAATCCCTCTGTTTCTGGCGGGAAACCGAAACAGTTCTGTTATTCTGCAATACGAACAGCTGAAATACAGCCCTTTACATTTACCACATTTTTTCTTACTTAAAATCCTCTAATGTCTCCCAATGCCACCCAATAAATGCTGTGATAGTTGTACACATTTCGGCGGTGCAGCCCAACGTTATTGTTGCAATGCTGCTGAAAACAGACAAAGCGTAGTCTTGTGACGGAAAGAAAGTCGTGCGGCTCAGATTTGCTCACCTGTCTCCTGCGCTGATCTTGAACAAGTTCTTCTGCGCAACCCTTCAGAATTATTTTTTTTTTTTTAACGTATTGGATTGGGCCACTTACCCTGCAACGGATTGGACTCACCCTTTTGCTCTGCTTCAAATCCCATCGGCATGTCCCAGGAGCGACATCTTCTCTACCAAACAAATGTAATTTGGCGTTTCTCAAAATTGGCGCACAGTCTCCACTATGGAGCATTGTTGGGAGAAATGAACGGTGGTAGTTATTCATCCTTCTCAGCGAACAATTCAATGTTTCAAAGCCCCCCGTTGTCAGCAATCAAAAGTGCATTGCTGAAAGCGTTGTAGACTGCAATCAACTAGGGTTGGAGAAAACGTGCGTGCAAACTCTTGTCTTGAAGCAACATCTGTACAATCTTTTCCATCTCTGTCCACTCTATTTTTGCATTCTGAATTGCCACCTCGGTCGTCTATTAAATCAATCCACCCCTCCCCATCCAACTCCTCCCCCAGCGCTCTCCTCTTCCACATACTCGATCGGAGTGGTATAACGTTCAAGCTTCATCTTAAATCTTCCCCGCGTTCCCGGGAGGAACAGTTTCGATCATGTTTCTCGTGCTGCTTCTCGCTCTCGCAAACTGCATATTTACCCAGGCAAACACCATTGCGCTTTCGGAATGTAGCGCTAATCTTTGTTCTACTCTCGGCGCATCCGGTCTCTGCACATTTACTCAGCGCTCAGATTCATCCACCATCACATGCCGCAAGTTTTCCCAAACGCAACGATCCATGGAACAGTGTGATTTTGCTTGCATTCAAATATGTCTTCCACCGGATGAACAACCAGTGGCAAACACGGGAAAGCGTTTCTGTTCCGATTGCATTTTGCGATCTGCAAGCTGCAGCTCTCACTATGAAGTTTTCTTCGCACCAACAACTCCAATCATCACGCCGGTACCCTTGCCAATTCGACCACCAGTTCCTCTGCCCAAGTGTTCTCTTCCCTTTTGCAGCCGACATGGAAGTAGCGCAAAATGCTTGCTCCCTGGCGCTCGCCCTAAGCTCATTACATGCGGAACGTGGCCTTCTCTAGACAATGACGCTTGCCCAAGAGCCGTGTGTAAAATCTTGTGTCGTTTGCCAAAAAAAGGAAGGATCTGCAACAACACATGTCCGGACTGTGCATTCTTCAGCCTCAGTTGCAAGTCTAACTTTGAGCTTTATGCTCCCGAGAATTGTGCCCCATGGAAACCATCGATTCCAGACTGCTCACTTGAGTTCTGTTCTGAACGTGGCAGTAAGGCCAAGTGCCGCTTTAACGGACACACAATAACATGTGGCGAGTGGCCTGATCTAGACCCCAAAGCATGTCCAGTCGTGGTTTGTTTGATTCTGTGTGACCTTCCTTTGACGGGTCCAGTATGCAAAAACACTTGCCCATCTTGCGCATTCTTTTCGGCAAGCTGTACAACCAATTTCAGATTGTTTGCACCCAAAGTTTGCCCAATTGAAAAAATCTCCTCTTCTTAGTCATTGGAGCACAGCTGCTAGTCGTATTCCGAGAGGAATTGGCCTCTTTTATCAATCTGAAATATTTGACCACTGCGAGATGCGGAGTAGTTAGATTTCTTCTCTTATACATGATTAAAGTAAACTGTTCTTGCGATAGAAATACCGCTTCACATATAGATTTCTCACGTGACACACCATTTCTTTTTCTCCAGTCAGCTTCTTGGACAAACGAAATATCCGAAAATTGCCCCGAAAGAGTTGTCACAGGGACAAGAAATGAAAATTCGAGAAAAGGCAGTGCCCAAAGAGTCTCATATGGTCGAGAGCACTGCCTTGTTTTTTTAGACAGTGTTCTCTACATCTTGAATGGATCGAATACCCTCTCTAGATAATGATGTACACTCGTTTATTGAGCGTGACAAGGTTTTAGATTTACCAAATATTTTCTGGATGTCACAATAAAGGGCAGTTGGTGGTACATAGGCAACCCCATGTACTAAACACAACTGCGCCCGTGCATTGCAAAGAACAAGAAGATGATACGAAAACACAAGTCTTAGTGTGCATCCTCGTTTTTGATTCATCACGATATATTTCGGAAAGAAATAATCTTTATGCTCAAAACAAAAAAGCAAGCTGTTCAAAACTTAGTACTATCGGGCCTGTGAGAGATATATATGTTCTGGCACACACATACATATCTTGTAACACAGAGTTGTTGGCAAAAGAGTGCTCGCACCTCCTGGATGGTGCAGGGTCAGCCGCTTTACCTCTGTAGTACCTCGAACCCTGACCGGCCATGGTGCGACTCAGGCTGGAGCCTGTGGCTCCGACCGAGCGCATATCTCTTAACAGCTTGAACTCGGTACATCGCACGACGCCGTGAGACGTCATGTGTAATAATATAGTTGTTCCTAATGAACGACTACTTGTAAGGCAGAACCTGTGTAATCTAGAGAGTGGAACGTATGTCAAATTAAAAATGTCTTGGCTAAAACCTACGTCACATATATACATATATATATATACATGTTCATTCATGTGATATTCAAAAGAAGCAGCGAAAGAAGATCAGGAAGCTTCATGAAGAGTCTAGGCTTATCTTCTTTAAAAAGTATAACGGTTCTGAACAGAGTAAGCCTTTGCATGATGGATGTCTACCTTTTGTGGTTTTGATGTTCATTTTGGATTCAAAATGACCCAAAACACCTTGAGCTTTTCTTCCGACGTATGACGAACCACGTGAGTCGCTTGTCAAGAAATGGCGGGGTTCAAAGCCTCACAGTTTTCTGAGAGTCCAGTTGTTCTATTGTACCTTGAGTGCCATGGCGGTGCTTCTCGATCGTGGAACGGCCTACTGATGAACGGCATCTACACTCTTGCTACCTACAAAAGCGTTCTAGGTGACAAAATCCAATGTCCGTTCTGGGTTCCGTGTAGCTAGACGGAGCCAGAATCGGCTACACAACGGCCTTCAAATCCCCTACCATTACTCTGATCCTCATTGATCCGCCGCCAAGAGTCTTCAATGCAACAGTTAGATTATTCTTTCTCTTCCTTCAGCCCATACTCTTTCGTGAGTAAGAAGCAGTTGGGCAAAAGCTAAGCCAAAAAACAGAACAAGACCAACGCATATTGGGGACTGCTCACGAGAATTAATTCTAAACCACAGTAGGAAAGCGAGCGCAATTGAAGCAAACTGCGGATGAGAGCATTGTGGCAGTTCAATCCAGGAAAACCTGGTCGAATGCATCTGAACGGCCAGTATCGTGATTACAAATTCTGGTGGAGACGAATATCCCGGCAAAAGAAAGCTCAGAGGTAAATAATTTTTAGTGGAAAAAGTCTTTGGTTTTAAGCAGAACAAGCTTTAAAGTCAGACTGTTTTGTGCAAGAATTTTCTACGAATGGCGTTCAAACGCCGTGGTGATCTTTGGCCCTCATCAACCAGCTGCCGAACGTCTTCAACGCAGCGAACAAGTTCGCCTTCGCTCCAACCTGAGTGGAAAGAGAGGCTTTCGCACCAGCTCACGTTGACACCAAGCTTTTGCATCGCGAGGAGCACTGCAGCAGCGGAGAGATGGCTTGGTCGATATTTCAAATGACGCCCATCCACCATGGCCAACTCTACAAACATTTGCGCGCTTTCCAACACGTTCTGTGCCACCTCATTGTGCGTGCCTTTTGCTTCGAGTGTCTTTCCAATGCGGTTCAAGAACGTCAAGCAGTACGGAGTGCTCACCTCGAATCGTAGAGCATTCAAGATGGTTGCCTCCATGAGAACCACGTCGTCCATGCTGAAAGCACCGTCCGACAGGGTGACAAAATCATTGGCATCTGGAGCGTAGATCTCTTCGTACTTTGCAGCAATGTAAAGGCACACACTGCCGACCAATTGAAGAGTCTTTCGGGTAGGTTCGTAACTATGAAGGAAACGATCCAGAATGTGAACACATAAGTGGAGGGAGCTGTCCTTCAACTTGAGACACACACATACATCAGCTATCCAATCAACTAGAATCGCCCTCATTCCTCTTGTGACTGTCTTGTGGGACTCCAAGAGGTTGGTGCTGGGCATGTGTCGTTTTTCGGCCAGAAGATGGTTCTTGTGGATAACTGCAGCCAAATCGCTTCCTTCCACACGGTTCAGTTTGTCCGAAGCATCAATATCGATGTACTTGGTATTCGTTTTCGATGGAAACGTGTTTTGAGATACTGGCGCTTTTTCGGAGAGTACATGGTGGTGGTTCTTTGTGATAGAGATATTGTTGGAGATTTTCTGGGCTTTAGCGGCACGCTTAAGCGGGAATGAGTTTCTCACATTGGCGTGGCGGTTGGTAATGTCCCCCAAAGCGCGTTTCGGCATCATTGAACTTATCATACTGTTGATGGGGGGGAGGGGTGGTTTTGACTAGGAAGGAAAGCGGAAAAAAGGTTGAATGCCTGGATGCTTTTGTTGTTGCTGAATGTGAAGGAGAGAGGCAGATGCCATCGCCTCTTAAATGTGGCTGCTGTGAACTAATGTACCTGATTCCGGTATTTCCAAAACAGAAAGCCCTTGAGGTCCAAATGGTTGTCATCGTTTTGGGAATATCTCCGTTTTGTATGCAAAGCACGGCAAACCCATTTGGGAGTCACAAAGAGTTTCCGAAACTGGACTTGTTTGAAGTTGGAGAATGAGCCGAAATTATGGTGTACCAAAACTAGAAAAATAAATCATTTACGTTTTGGTTTTGGCCAAAGATTTATTGGCATGTGTTCTTTGTGCTCAATATGTAATGCAGCAAACAGAACGCAGAATGTGAGCATTATTTTATTAAACCATTTGCTTCTCAGCAAATCTCGGGCGCGGTTTGGAGAAGTAGAGCTCAAGTGAGATATCCAAAGTTTTTTATGTCCTGCCTTTTTAGTTCAATAAGTCTGTCTTGGAATCTGCGTTCTGTGGTTGTTCCTGTGCGAGAAGGGAAAGCTGTAGAAGGCTCAATGTTTGGTTGCTTTTGCCGTTGCTGCTGCGCCTTTCCGGTACATTCTGCCACAAGCCTAGCTGCTGCAGTAGCGAGTACGGCGGAGAGCGGAGCGTCGGCAGTGATCGCGGCTGAGGGAAGCGCGGGGCCGGAGAGAGCAATCGCATCAAGTGCGGCAACGGCGACGACGACGCGGAACGCGCGTGTAATGACAGCAGTTGTGGCAGCAGGGAGCGCGGCAGCAGAGCACGCGGCAACAGAGGTCGGCTGTGACAGCGGCGCAAGTGAGAGCGAGAAGTGCGGGAGATAATGGAACAGTCTGGCGTAAGAGGCACGGGCGGGTGCACTGAGCCAGAGCCACCTCAAGACACTAGTGTCTATACGACCGCTGGCCTCATATGAGGCCAAACTGTAAATTTAGGTGCTGATTTTTAGTTATTTTGACCAGATTTTTTCCCTTTTTTGACCTCCAAACAGTAAAGACTTAGTATAGCCTACTCAACAGAATATGCGCTTCACGAAACTGCTTCCATGTGAAAGAATGCCACATAAGGAATAAAACAGTATAGAATATATGTTTAACTGATAAGCAGGCTAATTTCTATCTTAGAATAAAAAACAGGTATTTTTGGGTGGAAAAACCGTGGTTGCACTCTCAAAAATCGTTTTGAAGCTGTGTATGAAACAAAATTACCTTTCAAAAAATAACCAATTTTGAACTGTGTCTCCAGTCGTATAGACACTAGCTAGTGTCTACATGCGCGGCGCATTGGCATCACATGAGGCCAGCTTGGCCTCATTTCAGGGCAGTTCTATTTTCCAAAAAATTAGTAGAAATCGCTGGTTTCCACACTGCAGCGGCGTATTCCACTTTCTAAGTAAAAAACTAATTTTATAACCATGTCCCTCTTGCTTTAAAGTAAATTCCTTAGACAGTTGTCTTCAGTAACAGCAGCTCAGTGGTTTCTCGACCACTCGGAGACTGATAAAAACAGAGTTCAAACCACACTGAGTTCAGTGTAACTCAAAAACTTCTACGGGAGCTCGACTAATTTTAAAAATTATTATTGTCAAAGGACGCATTTGCATTCTCTTGAACAGCAGACATAATAAGATGACATTTGCTAGAGGGATTGTTTCATCAGCGACCATAACATATCTAGCAAGTTGAATAACGCAAGTTTAACTAGTAGGAAGCCTACGATAATTTGAGGTTTTGCTTTATAATTTTGCAAATGCTCCTACAAAGCCTTAAAAACACATGTTGACCCATTATCATCAATTTAGTTAACTAATTGTTACTCTAGATGTAATGAATGTCACGATGATGATTTTTAAAACACTTTTGACTGTTTTCTCTTTTAAATTTATAAACATCCATATTTTTGTACTTTTTGAATTCTAATCATACAAATTCGGCTTTGTAAGTGGTTTTGCTAACTTTCTATCGTCCTTGATATGTTTGAGACGTCAAAAAACCATCCAGTTTCCATAGTTTTCGATTCGTTTCCATTAACCAAATTCTGGTACCAGCCATATATGGGGTATCTATTTCATCTTCCTCCTTACATTTTCTTTTCATAGTTCTAATATCATCCCAGTTTTTATCTATTAATCCGTCTGTGAGGTTACAATAGAAATTATGCGGTGTAAAATTCAATGTTTTTCCGTATGCACCCTTGTGAAAATTCCAATCATCAACAACTCACATTGCCAGAAAAGAAGTAGTCACTTTAAAAGACCATTCTTTCACTTCAAACTTCTTCTCCATATGCAGATCATCTTGACGTGACCTATTATGCATATCAATTCTTGAACAACAAGAATAGTACTCCTCACAAACTTCTGGAATAGCAATGGAAAGCGGAATTTTCTTTGTTATTCCATCTATTGTCCTACATCTTTCAAGAGAAATGGGAGTTCTTGGTTGGGTACTCCTACAAGTTCTGATGTAATATCTCCTCTTGCGGTCCACCCAGAGCACAGACATCATCTTCCGATCCAATTCAGGCAGTTTCGAGACCATTAACACGTGCTGGCCTCGTGCCGTCTTCGTAAGATCGGAAAGATGTTTCATAGGAAACCTTTTGGTGGCTGTTTTTACGACATCAATAAATCGCATTCCTCTTTGTAAAAGTTCTTCAGCGGTTTCAAGAGATGCAGAATATGAATCGGCACAAACGATTCGATCAGTTGCGAACCAATTTTCGAGAAGTGTCATTAAAACAGCTGTTCCATGTGCATGTGTCGTAAAAATCACCTTTGGCGTATGCTACTGTCTTGTCCCGGGAGCGAAGTGACACTCAACCTTAGAAGGTAGACGTGATAAACCTCGATGATGACAGGGCACCGTGAAAACCCGCAGGGGCAAACGGCGGGGCAACTAGCCTATACCGTGTAGGTGAACGTTGGTAGGCGTCGACGCGCGGTAAAACCTATGTGGTAGTTGAGAAACAATGAACCAAAAGGTATAGTTGTGACCCAAGTGGTGCCTGTTTTTATCAGACTAGGATGGAGGAGGTGCAATTCCCTATATGCAGTGGACTGCACTCTCCAGATCACCCGGCAGGTGCCAGCAAGGCATGGTCTCTGACCTAGTGTCAGAGACCTGGCCAGCACTGGCTACAGTGCCAGGTGGCCACTTCACTACTGTACTAAAACATATATAATTACAATTACAATTTCTAACAATTACTCAAGCAGAAGGTACATGTCAACAATACATGTGGCTGACAACACCTAGATGGTAGCTCGCCTGGAGCTGCGTGGCCAATGATCCCTCGCATCCATCACCTACAAGGTCAGTGTAGTATATCGACAACCTCAAAGGTCAAACCTTCTGCCACTATACGACAGCATGTTCTGATTTAAAAGGCTGTACATCTTGTTGCGCAGCTCCCATCGTGATTCCTCTTTTGAGAATAATTCCACTCCTTCCACAACACACTGTTTTTAATTCACAACCATTTTCAGGTTTCCTATCAAGAACAGTGTAGTGGGGAAGTCCAATTTCAATCCAGTTCCATCCAAGTCCATACCAACGTGACATACTTTCGTCCACGCACAAACTGTGTGACGGAGATACGAACGCTTTCCGGTGGTCATTTATAGCTTTCATAAACTCAAAAACGCATGACCACCTGCATTCTTCTGATTTTTGATCGTTTTCAGAGCCACTGAAAACGATGAATTGCCTTATATGTTCAAACCGATTTCATGACATGATCTTTCCGAGCTGCGGAGATTCGATATATTTAGAAAATGTGTCTTTAGACCAAAGCGATCTTCTATTTGAAAACTCCAAGCGTGTCATTAACACCATCAAACCGGAAAACTTCAAAATTCCACCTCCTGTAGTCTGCTTTAAGCGTTTTTCTTCGAACCGAGAGTTGGTAGATCGAACTATTTTTTCCAAATGATCTACAGGAAACATCCACCTGAAGAAATCGTATGAACAGAGTCCCGAAGGTGCATGTATGGCGGAGATAAATTCTCCAACAGGTCCCGTGACTTTCCATTAATGTATTTGCACTGGACCATTCAGAGTCAAAGACATATTTTCAGTTGTCCATTTTGTCGAATGAACTTCCACAAAGCTATCTTGCGTGTCACTGTTTGTCACAGTAGGAGGGCTCAACGGATTCATTTTTTGACAGTGATCGCCATCCGTTACAGTATGCTGCCCTTCATTGTTCGAAGCTTCAGTAGTAATAGCAGCACCATTTATCTCCACGTTGGAATTGATGGCTTCTTGAGCAGTTTCCTGAACCGTGACATGATCTCCGGCTTTTACAAAGTTTGAGAGTGCATACTTTCTCGCGACCAGTTAGCTCGAAGTGTATCGTGACAAAAGTGTGTCTCTGATTATTTTTGACAACAACGTCCACTTTTGTAACACTTCCGCTCACCAGTTTCGTCTTCCATTGCGTGCCAAAGAAGCGTTTACAGTCGCTCTCTGATGTGGTGAGACTTGCGCGGGTGTGTACTCTGTTTCCCACTACACGACGGGGACCCATAGATGATGACATATTTGATAAATTATGAAAGAATGAAGTAAAGATTATATTGTTTACATGTTGTGGACGATCGTTCGTGATCTTTGTTACAGTGCTATTAAATTAATCTTAATTCCCGATATTTCCCTAAAGTATTCTGCTCATACTATGTCGTTGCAGAGCTCAGTAACAAGAATAGCTTGTGAGGAAGTTGTATATCGACATCGATGCTTTTCGATTGTTCGATTCAATGTGCATCTAAAATGCTAAATATCCCCCTCATTAAGCCCGGAGCACCCGTAAAGCAAGATCTTAAAAGTGTATCGACAACGTGCTTCACTCCAAGTTCTCGGTCTCAACAAACACCCAACATTGCATCTCAACACGGCCGCTTCTGTAGTCGTCTTTTATAACCTGCGACACTCGCGATGAGCAATCCTTGCTATGTGATGAGTCCATCGACTTCATAAGACGACCTGAACAACCCAGCACATAATCAAACCACTGCTTCTTTGGGTGGTCCCGGTCCCATATCTCGAACAGCGCCGCTTCCGGCTTCTTCCTCGGTCCTAGCCCAGCATATCTTTCTTCAACAGAAGCCATTCTAGAACCATCATCGTCTGCGATCCAGAACTTTCCGCACCAAGCGGACTTCATCGGGCAGAAATAGATGCAGCACACTGCACTCTTCGTTCGTGGTCCCTGGTTTTACCTGCGGCTGTCCGCAACGAAGATCTCATCCGTGAATACGTAATTGGTGGTCGACTTCCTGACTGTATTCCGTGGTATGTTAACGAGCAACTGGCTCGGCCATTGCACGATTCCAAACAACTTGGTAGGCCACTTTGGCTCCGAAATCATGGAGGAAGGCTGCGAAAAGTTCATCCGAGTAGTGTACTAGTGAATAAGCCGCGTGAATGGGACCGTTCCTTAAGCGAATATTGGACTCTCGATACCACGATCTCCGGAACGAACTAACAGGCCCACTCGTATGTCCAGAATCTCGCGGATTTGGATGTCGAACTGTGGCGCGTCGTACGCGGAGTGTCCAACATGGCTCTTTGCTTCGACAGTCCTCAGATTCGAGCACAGTTACGCTATCATTGCAAGCGCAAAAATCGTTTTTGGGAATTCCCTCGATGAGAGAGACGTACTTGATCAGGACCAGGATACTTGGTCTTGTACCAAATGCTGGGGATCAACCGAATTCGGCAGAACTCGAGCACCGGGCGCTATGTACCCATCCCTCGTTTTTGGCATGAAATCGAGAGTCCTCGCGGATTTTCTGTGAAGCTCCCTTCAGTGATTACCTATGTGGGTTCCCACGTTGAACATGATTCACAACCCGGTTTCTGAGTAGTCATCTACAGTGAATTCATAGCTAACATGGCCGTCTTCATTCTTTAGAATTTGCATGACATCTATCGCCTTTGTTACATGAGCTCAAGGGCCCAACAACTTTCGAAACAGCTCAATAGGTCCATAGTATTGAGATCATGTGCAAATCACGAAGAGTTTCAGCACCTGATGAGTATCATGGACCAGATTGATTGGACACTGGTTCCGAAAGAAGAGAATGAAATAGGTATAACTCGTCGTTATCATGCCCCTGGAAGGACTGCGCCTAGCGGTGATTTCGTTTGGTATGATCCACGGACCAAACAACACATCCACGGCGATCACGCCAAGACCGTACGGTAAAACCCGAGAGCAATGCCTCCTACGCAGCCAACATGCTATCAATTAGAGATTATGCCTCTTAATGTCAACGCAATCGAAGAAGAGCTCTAAAAAATCGACTACGGTGACGAGCCTGAAGAGCCGGGCCTCGAAATAACCGTTCCAACGGAAAAAGACGGCATTGAGCCCATAGCTCCGATTGAAACGCAGAGGGATGGCTAGGAGCCAACAGACACAGCTGAGATGCAGAGTTCTGCTTACGAACCCGAACAGCCGGTGGTGTCGATGCACAATGCGGAACTCGACAGTTTGGGGCGGTTCTTCAAAGAAGCTGGGATTCCTCACGATGCAGTTCAAAGCGACCGACAGCCGGTGCTCAGTCTCCGGCACTCCTCGGTGGGCAACCACCCTGGCGCTCCTAGCCCGTGAGATGGCATCTCAGACGAACTGTAGTAGACCGTCTAATGGTATAACTCTGAGATAAACTCTTTCACTTCTGCCTCCAGATACTTTGTCTTCATTGTTTTTCTCTACTACATGGTTCTCCACTTATTCCTTCATCTTTATGATAATTTGTGATACTTCTTATCCCATTAGGAATCAAATTAGATCTAGCCTTCTTGAGACCAATAAACTGACGAGAGTGTCATCGATATAAATTAGGATATTGACCATAGCTTGTTTATAGTACGACACCACGTGAGACCGTGATAAGTGATGTATTAATTCCACTGTATCGTCTCCGGGTTGATACCCATACCGTCGTACTCTAAACACCAAACTTTTATCCCTAGCATGCCATCCATGACTTATAATTGGTTCGATATCGTACTTCTCTACTCCATTGAGCGGCGTTGAGGCCGAGATAGCGCTTCTGTTATCGGGCTCTGCTGTGCATACTTCGTGTACCGCTCGCTGAGCCTGCTAAATGTTCGACCGCTCTCTCGAAGCGTCTGTTGTCGCCTTACTGCGTTCATCCGGTTTGCCCACTTCTGGGTGTCTCAAAGCCAGTTTTATGGATTCTCGTGATCTTTCGGATTCGGCCTGGATTTCTTCTGATCATTCGGTTAACCAGATTCTTTCAGCGATGAAGCGGTGTTTTTTCTCTCCGTACGCCTTTGTTCTGCTTTTGAGGGCATTTTAGATTCTACGCTTATAGTAGAGGGGGGCATGGGGCGTATTTTTTTATGCGCAGAGTCTCCCTTCGAGGAGTTAGTCGATACAACCTTGTGATTAAACTGTGGCCCTTCCAATTCGATTCTGTTTCTCTAGAGATGGAGATCTCTCTTCTCCTTGTGAATTTCCTTGTATTCTCTTGTGAAATTTGCGTCTTTCCACCCGAGTAGCGGAACATTCTTGCTGACTTCAGTTTCGTATTTGTAGTGTGCTATTGTAGGTGGCTGAACAGCAACGACCTCAGGTTCTCCTGTTGATGGTTCCACGACGCGAGGCGCGCAACCATCTTCAAATGAAGCTTTTTTTCTCACTCTTCTCTCCGACCTCATCACTACTCTTTACGTGAATGTTTCCTGGTGTGGGAGATGCAGATCGCTACGAGCTCAAGGCGCGTGTCGCCAAACCTTCTCCGACTTGACCTCCAAAGTTCAAAATTTCACCCATCAATGCCCCTCGTGGCTGCAGCCCGCTTACTAACGTCATGCACAGGTTCTTCGGATCGTGCCAGCCACATGGCAATATTTTTAAGTTATTTTCTTTCTTGAGCGGCCAGTTCGCAGGTGCCTGTACTCTAGGGATCTGCAGTGGTCCTTGTACCTCAGTTGATACACGAGTCAGATATTTTTGCTGCACATCAGCTTCATGGATCGACACGACCCCAGCTAAATCTGAACTTGGGTCATTTACCACTCTATCGCATGAAATGTGGTCACCCTTCTTTTTTTCTCGGATAACAATCGTGTGCTCGTCGATTTAGAGAATTCCGTGCGGTCCAGTCGCCACCGGCTCTAACTTATGATGGCGTTTCCGTTCCTTTTATTCTACCGGTTTCCGGTTATCCTTTTTTTCTATTCTCACGAAGACCTCTCCTCAAACTTGGACATCCGGGACTTCCCGCCGTACTGACGCGTCGAAATTGTGCTTGTGGTTTTCTTGGGCAGTTTCCATCTTGGTGACGGCTTGCGTAGTGCGATTGTGCACCTCGTCTCTCCAACGTAGGTGAAACAGAGCCAGCATCGGCATGTCCTTATATTCGGTTCTGTCCGAGCGAATCTCGATGAGCAAAGCCTTCGGGCGGCGTGGCAGAACCAGCTCGAATGGAGCTAACTTCATAGTCAAAAGAACCTGTGTCTTATAAGCGTGGAAAAGCGTGTCCGTGTAAACATCCCAGTCCTTTGGGTGTTCAGTGATGTGATGCTGGGGAGCCGCGAGTACCGTACGTTTGTACTGTTTCACCTTCTCGTTACATTGTGGTTGATAAGTCGTGGCGAGCACGTTCCTAACTCCCAGTTTCTTGCATACATCTTTAAATAAGCGTGCAAAAAAATTGCTTACCAATTTCTGAGAGCGGAGTATCCGGCGGTCTATAGTGATAGATCGAATGGTGTATAAAGGCTAGGGCTATAATGGCAGCTGTGATCCGTTTAAGAGAAGTTGCCTCGAACAGCTTAGGAAAGCAATCAGTAATTAACAGATGGTATCCGTTTCCCCGCATCGAACGAATCAATTCTCCGAGTATATAGATACTTACATAATGAAAAGGCGCTTCCGCCCGGAGTAACTTCATTTGGGTTCTTCATTTTCAACACCGTAACTAGATTTATACTGCATGTTGTGCACCACTTTTATGTCGAATGACAATCTAATACCAAAGTAGGCCGATGAAACTCCCTTTTGAGAGTTGAATACAACTTCGTTCCTCCTGGATGACCAAACAATTGTGAGTAGTGAGCCAAATGTAGTACTCTACTCTTCATAACGTGTTGTATCACGATTTTATCATGTGCTTCGACAGCTCGAAGAAGAAATCCTCGATCATCGAGACGAAAAAGTAGCTCCTCCTTCCCCTTTAAGACGAAAGGGGATAGACGCAGAAAAATTGTCCGTGACCTGTTCACGCAGAAGCTCCTCGAGCCTTATTCGTTAAAGTTGATCATCGGAATCTGTGCTCGTAGTCCGGGTTACCAGTAAATCAAAAGCATAATATTTTTCGTCATGATTGTTCTCCTCATCAGCATCTTTCGAAATCGAATTTTCCATGAACAAATATTGAATCTCATCATTGATTTTGAATAGGGTTTCTCCCAAGGTTTCGAGTCGATATAACGCTTTGGTATGACCGTTTGAAATCCCCTTCTTGTAGTTGAAAGGAGAATCAAATTCAGAAAGGCTTAGGCGCCATCGCATTAACCGCCTCGAAGGGTCGTTAATCGACATGACTCATCTTAAAAATGAGTGACCGCCAATGACCGCAAATCGTACTCCTTGGAGATAGGGCCGTAAGTTGGCTAGAGGCCGTACCGTAGCAAGGTATACCTTTTCTGATACTGAAAAACTCGTCACTGACTGATGCAGTGACTATGCAATGGGGTATCGTTTGCCATTTTTTTGCGTTTTAAAAAGTGCACACCCTACCTGATATTCACTTTAATCGGTGTCCACGGAATAGAAAAGATCCGTTCCCGGAAGTCGTAGAACAGGAGCGGATGTCAGCATTCGCTTCAACTTATCGAGGGCTCCTGACTCGAATGGATAAAACTCATACAATAGTATAGTTGTTTATTCTTCAATAATGCGTTCAGAGGCGCTGCTACATTCAAAAACACGGTACAAATCGTTAGTAGGCCTTACAAAGCTACAGAAAGGCTCGCAATTTGGTCTGCATTGCGTTCTAGGAGGTTTCTTTTCACGAAATACAACGGTTCGCACCTTTTCCATTTCCAGCGTTCTTTGTCTGATGTTATGTCCCAGGTATATCACTTGGTACTTAAACCATTTACATTTCTTGATCACCAAGGTAGTCCCAGCTTATCTTAGCTTCTCCAGAATCCCCTCCATATCTATGAGATGATCTTCAATACTGTTACTGAATACAATGATAAAATCTAAATTGACAAAGCATGTCTTCCACTTTTTTGGCGACAAGATAGTATCGAAAGCGCGCTGGAACGTTGTCGGAGCGTTGGTTGAACCGCTTAAAGCGATACAGTCCTTATTGGCAGACGAATGACGAATGTCGTCTGATCTTGATTCTCTTGGTCCATGAGTACTTGCCGGTATCCCCAATCTGCGTCCATTGTAGTAAACAAATTGGCTCTGCAAAGACTGTCGGTGCATTAATCCATGCGTGGCAAAGATTGCGTATCCCTTATAGTTACTGCGTTCAGTTTGAGTTAATCAACGCAAAATCGTAAAGAGCCATCTCCCTAGAGAGAAAATACCACTGGAGACGCCTAAGCTGATTTAACTGGCTCAATAATTCTCTTGTCTAGCATGGGTTGAACGTGTTCCTGCTCGATTTGATGTGCGCCAGAACCTTCCCGATAAGGCGCTTGGTCAATGGGTCTGCAACCCTGTATTGCATCAATGTGATGTTCTGAAGTGGGAATCTATACAATTTATCTATTCCACATACGGAAATATTTCAGTAGTACCTAACGCAGCCTTTCCTTGTATTACCCAGAAACGTGTTCCATCTCCACGCCCTCGACAGCCTTTTCTTTCTCTTCTTTAGACTTATTTCCCATTATCGTGTTTTCCATGTTCTGTTCTTGTCCTGTCGGTGTCAACGGCGGCTCGCCCTTAGGCGTGATACGAGGACGTCAGTCGTCATAAGGTGGGTCGGTATCACAACCGAAGGGTGCGGCACAGCGGTCTCCAGAACCTGATTCTTGTGCGCGCGTCGATCTTCTGAGCCAACATTGCCCATAAAAAACTTTAAGGGTCTTTCCCGTTACACCCGGGCGATTCAGTTAGCGAAAAGTAATTCACAATTGTGATACAACACAGCCATTTGCTGAATAATAATAAGCCCATGTTTCTCAATAACAACTGATTCTCAAGCCTTGAATTTCGGCGGTAATATCGTCCACGGACAAAACCGAATATTTGATGAGCTCATGCTCCACTGGGCGTCATATTCTAGTGAAGGTTGTAACTGTACTGCGTAAGCGGGGTTCCGAAGCGGTTTGCGCACAATAGGTACGGTTGTTCCGTTATCCCTTTCCATTTCTCGATTCTTCGGATGTATTTATTCCGCAGATGTGCCGCAGAAGTCAAATTCCAGAACAACTGGTGCTGCTAACGTGTCACACGCGATAAACGATAACATGACGTCATGATTTCCTAACCGAACGACAAGTAGTACAGTTTCAAGAGATTTTCTTGGTTTTTTGTTTCCATTCCGGCTATCCAGTAGCTATGTCTTTTAGATTTGAACCTGCTCGTCGGTTCGAAAATCAGACCGTCTAATAAAGTTCGGACCGGCACTGGTATCAAAGACCGCGAATCTGCATGACAAGACTGATTGAAACAGGCCGACATGGGCGTAGACCTTTTCATTTCTACGGAGCATGACCATGACGTACTCAGTTCTTATTTTTGGACGCACATATCGTCTCCAAGGGCATTCTAAAGTACAGTCGAGCTGTACTCGTTTGGTGATATCCAAATACGTACTGGCCTCAGACGGACCTTTGGTTTAACTTCTCGGAAGAAAACCCATGTCAGTTCCCAGGTTGGCGTTATGGGCTTGATTCTAACCGACGCTTTGACGACCTCCTCATTTAGTTTCTCGAAAGGGCAGGGTTCTCCTTCGCCACTTCGGCGTTATTTGAATCTCGAAAGTCAGCGGCCTGTGCTGTTTCAGTGTTCTGCATTCCAGTGGGACCTTTCAGGGAATGTTCGGAAATACCCCAAGCTTTGGTTTTTCAATATGACTGACCTAATACACGGGTGCGCTCCGCCTCTGAGAGGGCTTCATAATTCAAGATCACTCGACATAAAACCCTGACGGACAGGGTACATTCTTATGACAGATGGTTTCTTCTGTAGCAACTATAGCATATCAGGCCATCCCTCTAAATTCTCAGCCGAGCCTGATTCTGTCCACGGGTGTCAACCCTTTCAGGCTTCTTTGAAGTGAATCTTTCCGCGGGTGGGACCATCGCATTACCTCTGTAAGGGTATCAGCGCTGCTCCATAAAAACATAATATCCTCCTTGAGAGATTCATTAGCTGGCAATTCCGTTATAAGTACAGAACCTTCTGGGTCCTCCAGATAATGAAGTGCGTCCTCCATGGTCTGGCTTGCGTGATGTGGCGTATGCGTCGAAAAGCGCGAGATCTCTAGTGATTTCAGATACAATAATTTACTTCGCTTCAAAGCGTGCTTGGGATCTCCCTTCGCGAGGGGATACTATCCTAAGTGACGTGTACCACCGCGACGAGTGCAAACAGCTTCCCCTTCAGCCTGCAAATACTGCACTGATTCCAAAAAGACAACTCGAGCATGCTTCCCCCGAAGACGAGCTACATATGAATTCATAGCCGGATCAAAACCATTGAAGAATACCGTCCTCTTATCATCGGTAGGATGAACATTTACACGACGGGTGGCTGCATTATTCCGTCTTAAACTATACTCAACTTCTTTCCTACAAGTCTTCTGAACAAACCCCCTGAGATTCAGGATATATTCTCGTATTGATTTCGACGCGGCTTAACTAAGCAGGGGATCCTGCACACCGTTTGCCCAACTGGTGACACCACCTTCATCAACCGTAAATGAACCACTAACAGCACTGTTTGCTCTAAAGAAAAAACGTTTAGAAAATGTGGAAGAGCCACGAATGCTTGAGTCTCACTCGCTCTAAAGGTGTCGGCTTCGGCAACAGATTGACTAAAAATCTCGAGCATGAGCACGATATGCTTCTTAGAAAAAGTGAGACCGTCGAGTCCGATCTTCAAACGCTTGATGTGATCCCTCAGTTTCGTGGCTTCGCGAACAGATCGCTTGAACTTTTGTAGTTTCAACAGATACGTGCGGTAGTTCATAATCTTCCGACAAAGCAGATTGGTGCATAGAAAGGGGTTCAGGTTTATGGAAGCCGGTTCCTTCTTGCGACGCGACTGTGGTTGGCCACTTCTCGTTCTTCGCGATCTACGAGTGTCATCTTCGCTCGAACTATCATCCTCTAATGCGCTATCATCTTCGGAGTCGTCAGAGGTAACAATAACGCTCCTCCAAACAATCGGCTTCTCCTTCGAGGTCACTGATTCTTGTAAATTTCTTTGATTTCGAACGTTTGGAAGAAAGATTCAGCCCCTTCGGCTTACATTTACATGACTGCAGTTCGGCCACAATCAACTGTGCGTTCTGACCTTTCGGGGGTGGAATTGATAGTGGTGCGTTCACCAAAGGTTCAAATCGCTCCATGAGAGGGTTGACGCGTGAAAGGTCTTCCTCAGGAGTGAAAGGCAATGCTGATAAAGCCCCATTGGCATTCCCCTGCTTTTCTAGCAAATGATTGAGATCCTTTCGGATTCACCGAACTGTATTTACCATCGGATCTGTATTAAATTTTAGGTTCTTCAAGGCAACATGCCCCCTTTTAAACGTTTCCAAAGACTATATTAACAAGATCAATTTCTTTACATTTGCTCCAGGCCAAACTTTTGCGTCGCAGACTCCGCACGCAGTTGCTGTAGTTCCGCTTGCGAGGCTGTACCTTCCGTAACATCACGTATAGATGAGCCTTCATCCTCTTGAGAAACCTTCTTCGGTTCCTCCAAAGACAAGCGAGCTTCTCCTGTCCATCTCGACTTGCTTCTCGCCTGACGGTATAAGCTGTTTCCAGTCTCCGTAGAGGTGTCTAAGCGGAGTGCCGCTGACTCGGGCTTATTCTTACTCGAGTGACTTTTCGTTGGCATCAGTTTCCAATATTAACTGGTTATCCAGACCCCAAATTCTTACACGTAACACAATTTCAAAGAATGAAAACAATAGATATCGTAATCGATACAACCAAAATCGATGACGATAGTGAACCTTCTAGAAAATAGAATAACAAACGATGAATTACAAATCTTCACAAATAAACTTCGGGTGAACCGATAAACGAAGCCAACGGTTAGATCCAGCTCCGAATGTCTTCTGACAAAACATATTCCGTGATGAATGTTCAATCGTCTGATCACTGATCGAGGTTTCTGATACAGAAATCTAACGAGGATCAAGTGACGTGGGAGACACGAATGTTCCGGTCCAAGCGACCAATTCTTAGACACAATTGTACTTCTTTCAAAGTTGGGAAAATATATTATGTGTTATTACAAGAGGGATTTTAGCGTACTCGATGGCAGGTGGATGTCTGCAGTTACCAACGCGGTGAGCGGGCATTGCTCTGCGAACGACTGTTCTTGAAAGAAGGTGTGTAAAAGAAGATGATCAGAGCAGCCTGATGAGAAAATCGATACGTGTAAACACGAGACAGTACTACAGGCACTCACATTAAAACAATAAAACTACAAAAATAATACAAAAAACAAACAATTAAGAAGTGGTAAACAGTGTTATGGGGAAGATATTCTCGTATCAAGAGCTACTGCTCAAAGGCGATTAGCTCGGAGGCTATAGATTCTCCTTAGTCGATACCTACTTTAAGACTTCTAGTGAACTCGAAGAAGATGGTAATTTGGTTTTTGGTTGGCCTCTGGCTTTCTCACCCGGAGCCAAGCGCCCTTTTTGTGACAGGGGGCAAAAAAGCTACTGTATTGTAATTTTTACACTGTAATGAACCACAAGATAATTATTTTAAAATTCCCGAAGAATAGATCTGGTGGTCACACCGTACAAATGCACTGTAGTACGTTTCTATTAAATCCATTGTAATTTCCAATTTCTTCCTGAATTATTCTGCTCATAATATCTCGTTGCCAAGTGAAATACCAAGAATATTTTATGAATACCGTATATCGTTTTCGATGCTTTTCGATCGTTCGATTAAATATGCATCTCAAATGCTACATCGCCAAGCCGAAAATACTTCGAGACACCAGAACTCGGTTGCGGAAAACTTAGTGAGTGACAAGCCACATCGACGAGCCACTAAATAGTGTAGGATACTATAGTCAACTTCCTACCTTAATAAGAATAATGCAGGTAAAATATATCAACTGACCAGCAGTGCGGGAAGTACAGGTGTACACCTCGCGTGCACGACCAGTCCCTCGGGCAATGATGCTCTCTAATATGGACAAGATTTAGAAGAACGCGCAGGTGGTAAAAATTGTTGAAATAGTTGAAAACCGCCTTCACGAAAATTACATTTCAGTATTAACCTCGTGCGCGCCTACCACTAGATGCACATCAAGGTCGAAGAATGCCACAAGTCAGCTATCAGAATGAGGTTTGGCTCCTTTGAATGATGCTTCCTCTGCTTTGGGCTCTACAATGCGCCCGCAGCATTCTCTAGGCTCATCTTTACAGCTCTACGTACACTTAATGGAGACTGTTTCGTACTCTACCATGATGAAATTATGATCGACAGCAAATCACTGGTAGAGCACAAGCGGCATCGCCATTAAGTCATTTCAGCTCTCGGAGAACAAGAGATCTACCCCAAACAGTATGAATGGCCCTTTGGTGTTGCCGAAGTACAGTTATTAGGGTTTAGCGCAACAGCAAAAAAGTACCAAAAGAGAAGCGCCAGCTCACCTCTGTCAAAAATTGGTCTACCGCCTCTTTTTTGAAGCATGTTCAAAAATACGTTAGACTGAAAAACTTGTAGCGGATATTTGTTTGCTGCTACGCTGCCATTCTCCGACCCTTGACCGACTTGATCCACTGTCATTCCTTGCGGTGGACGCCTCTGCATCGGTCGGTTTTCGACGATATTAAAATGGAACTTTCCATAGCCCTTGTTTTGGCCCACTCTGATACCTCTGAGCCGTTTTTTGCCACCTACGCCTCTAAATATGCCTTCAGAGCAACTTTATACCAAAACACTCATACGATTCTTTTCATCTTTTACCGCCTCTATCCTGCAGAGAACAACTGGGAAATACGACTCCAAGAGCTTTTGGCAGTCACAAAAGCTCTACGTGTGGTACCACCGACCATGATCACATCCGATACCTACAGTCCACTCCAAAGCTCAGCGACAGACGATGAAGGTGTATGAAGAAACGATAATAACGGTTGATCCCGGTATGCTGCCGGGCCCTGAAGGATCTTGCAGGTAGCAAGTGTACGGGTCGACCTCAGGTGGACTTATGTAGATTATTAAAGTAATTAAATTAGTGCAATAGATTAACACTACAGTGTCAGGGAGATCTAAGCGCCTCGCCAGTACTATTTACTTGGCTCGAGTAAAACTTTTCCCTTAGAGTACGTTAGGCACCGTTAGGATACTAAATAACCCCCTTTGGTATAGTAATTCCATCTTTTGGTCTTGAAGCCGTCGTTTCCGTCGCTCCAACCTGTAGGATTACGCAGTAAACTCCAGCCCATTGCACAAAGTACTCTGGGTGTGCCGTCATCAAGGATTCGAACCTTTGGACCCGCTCTACCACTTTACTACCGGTCGAGACCCGTACGCTGTCTTAACTCGTCATTGCGATACAAGGTGGTTGAGCGAAATCCAGGAAAATTGTTTCGAACTCCAACACATCCTTAAAACACGAAATATCGTGCCGCACACCCACAGCCGAGAACGGTATCACGCTCCTTTCGAGCTCAACTCACTCACCATTCAACAACTGGACATAATAAAGAAGCTCCTGTCAACCTACAGGAAAATTAACTTGGTTACCAGCATCTTCGCCTATCATAACTCAACCATAAAGTATGCTGAAGACATTCAAGAAAATAGTCAACTACCTGCAGGGGCAACAGCGTACCCAATGCGAGAAATCACCAACCTCAAGATACTAAACGTGTTCATTTACTGAACGGGAACTGGATCGATTCGATTCTACTTCGTGGCAAGTCCACTTCGCAACATGCGTCTTACCTGCTTTAATTGTATTGGCCACACAAGAGTGGAAAAGATTTAATACTTTTCTGATAGAAGTACTCATAGGCCGCATATGTAACAAAAGGTACTTCATTTCACCAGCTCTTGCCTCTCGTGTAAAGCGAAAAAGACCGACAATAAACCGCCATACGAACTCCTCCAGCCTCATTCTATCGCGAACAGGTGCTGGGAGATAGTCAACTTCGACTTCCTCATGAAACTGACGGTCTCCGAGCGCGCGTTCAACGCTATACTCATTCTCGTGGGAAAATTGTCGAAAATAACCATCTTCGTCCCAATTACCAAGACAGCTACCGCCCTTGGGACATTTCAGTTCTTTGTGACCCATCTCTTTTCGAAGCTAATGATATCTCACACTCTCGTTTCCTAAAAAAAACAGAATGTCTCATCCCTTCTTTGCACTTCTCTAATAACCTGCTAAACTTCTACTGCAACATTTTAACGGCTGACCACTTTTAATTGAATGGCGATTTCAAAACGCCATCCTGTCTCTCTGAACTCTCCTTCCAACCTTCATTCTGCAGAAGTTGTCTCCCTGGGCATCTATTTTACATGAGTTAGAGTTCGCAGTTAACACACACCATCAAGTGTATACTCGCTGATTGCATTTTGGAGTGGCATTTGGATACAACCAGTTCACCTCCGTCACCCTCCTACTGGAACACTGCCCCAAAAATATCGTGAAGGCCACCCACTACATTGCGTTTCGTAGTTCGGTGGCTGCTATCACTCGAGAGAACCTCGCCTCCGCTGTGGCCAACGAGAAGTTCTACACTTTACAACACCACCGATAAACCGCTTTTAAATCTGTAGACCTGGTAATGTTGCGACCCGAGACATTGTCTATTATAAGTCGCATTACTCTATCACAGAAGTGGTAATTGAACATAATTGGTAGGCAGAGTTGGTTTTTGCACTAGGGTACTCGTCGAGCTGATCGAATGAAATTCTTTAGGTGTAGAACAAAGTAAACAATAGTTGGGAAATGTCGATGTCCCTACTCTCCCTATACACACAGGATAAATAACACTATAAGTACAAAATACAGAACAATAAAATGAACTTGACTTGAGCCATTCACGGACTGCTATCAAAGTGTAGTATAAGACGTAATTACATATTCAAATAGATGACAAACGGGTGTCATTCATATATCACTGCGAAGGCGTACATACCTTGAGATACCGCACTATCCTTTTGAGCGCTTCCACCGCCGAGGCCAGTATAGTCTTCCACCAGCGCCCCCCGGCATTCGAACGCGCAATTCTCTATATCACACTCGCCGGTTTCGAAACACAGTCCTGTTCGTTGCGCTCCATGCCCTTTGCCAGTTTCAGTGGCGCAGCTTTCTCCGAAGAAAAATCGCAAGGCGCCCGTGGGATCCTCAGAGCTCCACTGCACGCCTCTCACCACATGCATCGTCCGTCTGGCCTTGGTGTTGTCTTCCTTCACCAAGAGCAGCTTTCTGTCCGCGTCACTTATAATATCTAACCATGCCATCATGATGGCTGCTGTGGAGAAAACGATGCCGGCCTCGTGTATGAGTTGGGACGGGTGCTCTTTTTCCAGACTCTAGCGTGAAAATATTACCTGTCCAGCTTCAATTGGGGCACTGAATTCATAAAGAACATGTCGGGCAACACAGTGAAACAATCTGAAGTCATACTAGTACTGCACCACCGCTTTTGAAAGCTGCAGCACGGTATCAAACACTTCCCGTGCATGAAAACTCTTCGATCTTTTAGCTGGTGCTGCAGTAGAATCAAAAAATCAAGCTCGTCATGCACAGGTACCTAATTCACCCTTTCTTCTAGCAACTCGCGCTGGCGGCATTTCCCCGTACTGTTCAACTGTGTTTCAATGGCAGCAACGCGCCGAACAAATTTTCCTGTGCCTCGCGTATTGTCTGGAATTCTTCTCCGCTAATGTTTAGCGTTCCGTTCGGCCGGTACTTCCTTGCCCGCCATCGTTGCACATCGCTTTGACAACCCTCCTGTGATGAGAACACCTGGCATATCCTAAAATCTTCAAGATTCTCGCCGTCCAGCTGCTCCCTGTGAATTTCTGCGAAATCCCATGTTACCCGACTGCGATTACCATCCTCATCTACATCTGTGCATAGACATCCATTGCCAAGAAACTCTACCTTGCATCATATCTATTGGTATCCATGTGCAGCCTCATACTGTACATCACCATGGCGGTCGCCAGAACATCACCCCGGCCGGACAGTGGATGTAAGTGCTCCAATACAGCTCGCCACCATGCTACGCGGTTGTATTCGACAAAGAAACAGACCCAGATAACCTCCGATGGAAATGGAATAAGGCTTTCACACGGCCGTCATGTTGTAGGAAACATATCCAGCCGATGCAGGGGACAGCGCAGATCATAGAGTCTGTGCGAGATTGGTATTTTCCCGCGTCTTTTGGCGCTGCCGGTAAGGTTAGAAATTGACGGAAGCTTCGTGGCCGTGGATGCTCTCGACAGCGGCCTCCCGGTCATTCACCTGGACAAATTTGCACGTACTGTACCATATCCAAATAAAATTAGGTTTCTGGGTCTTCCGTACCCCTGATATAGGTGGGAAAACTATTTAGAGAATATGCTCTTCAAATGGTACGATATCATTTAACTCCCAACCGAAACGATCGATCCCCATCACAATTCCCGCCCCTCCACTTATTTTTTTATAGCTGCGCTAAACCGTCTAAACGTTTTTAAGGAGCCCTCGACAAGAAAAAAGGATAACATACAGAAGCATTGAAATGACACGCCAATTTCCGACGAAAGTGGCCGCCGCCGAATCGTTGTTCTTTTTAACTCTTCGCTCGAGAAAGTCAGAGAAAGAAGAAGCGCAATCAGAGCACCGCAAGGAAGCACATATCTCCTGCGGAATCTCGCGCCCGTACCTCCTCGCAACATACACCGTCTTTACCACCGTTGAAAAGTACTTCAAACATTTGCCACGAACATGAGAAGCACGAAATCCGACGTGGTGTTGCCGGATCAAGTGCGCATTCAGCATCCGCAGTGCATCAGCCGGTACTTGGTCACTACAATGCTGGCGCCGGGGTCCCAGAAAAGCTTCTTTAGAAGACCGGATCACTTTGGGAAGTGGAAGCTGTTCGTGTTTCTTAGGGTGACGATGGCTCGTCTACAAAAAACGTTCGAGTATGGAAAGCAAATGCATCTTAGTCAATCTATGCATACCCTAGGCGCATTTGCGTATAATGCAAGCCTTCTAGGAGAGGTTTTGCATGACATGGTGCTGCAATAATCATGTGCAGCAAGAGAGTAGATTACGTGGCCATTTGCATTCGATTGCGTGGCCTTTTAGTGATAGATTACATGGCCGCTAGCCCGCCTTGTCGGGTATATAAGCCCAAGAGCATGGACTTGGACCCTTGGTTTTTCCGAGGTAGGCAAGCATTCAAATAGTAATCTGAATCAGTAAATTGTTCTTTATCAGAAGCATCTACAACTACCCTTTTCTTTGTTATGGGCCCAGAAAGCTCAAACAACCTGCCGTCGCGACCTCGTTTCTCTTGGGACATTCGAACCCTGCCATGGACGGATGGACGTGGAAACCAAGAGCAGTATGATGAGGCTGTATCGTTATGGAAGGCGTTCCAGGATACGCTTACAGATTCAAACAGCAACAAGCTTCCCAAGACAGCACAGGGAATAATGCTTCAATCGCAGCTGTATGGTCGGGCTAGGGATCTGTGTAAGGCTATTCCGGACAGTGTGATTCGATCGGTGGAAGGTGCAGAAGCCATCGTGAAGGCCTTGTACAAGCGAGATCCGCTCGCCGTCGTTTCAGATGTATTTCAGGACTTTCTTTCGCTCCTCAACACAAAGAGAAACCACAACAAAAGCTTTAAAAGTTTTGAATCGAGATTTCAGGCCCAAGTATCGAGACTTAACGCTCATGGAACGGAAGCAAAGCTTTCTGATGCGCTTGTGGCTTTTGCTCTTCTGGCAAAGGCAGATGTCGACAATAATCAGAGAGTGTCAGTTTTGGCCAATGGCGCTCCGCGAGACGCCAGTCTTACACCGACGTCGACGACAAATGATTACCTCAAAGTGGTTTCTTATGATTCGATTGCCTCTGTTCTTAGGCAATGCGACAAAGTGAAAAATTCAGGAGGAGATGCAACTTCAAAAACGCTCTCCACCAACGCCGCTCACTATCAGTCGGCGCCGCAAGGTTCTTCCGCCGCCGGTAGCAACCGTAGGCGTAATCGACCTTCCCGGAGAACCCCAGAGCAAATTGCTGAGCTCAAAGGGAAGACGCAGTGTAACACCTGTGGAAAGTACGGTCATTGGTATCAAGACCACAGGAAGGACGGCACGCTGAAACCGGGTGTGAAGTCTTTAGCTGCCCCTGCAACAGGCGATAAGGCACAGAATAACGTTTTGACCTTCAATATGGCAGAATTGAGCGCACAGAACTTCGCACAATTTGCACCGGGCGGCTTTATTGGACCACTCTTAGACGATGGAGCACCTTACAGCGGAATTGGGGTTACTGAATTGAACCTCATCACTCCTCTCGTCTGTCCCGATTGGAACAGGAAGCTGGAGCCATTACCAGAAGCAGTTGCTGAAAGACCCTACTGGCAGTATGGCAACGGTGAACATCGAAGCCAGGCAAGGAAAATACTTGGATCGGTGGTCTTCAAAGCAAGAACGGACGAAGGTACAGTGGTGAACATCAGGCATTTGGTTATCGATGGTTCCTCTCAATGGGTTGTAGGACGCAACGTAACCGACTACTGTGACATACTACATGTTAACCAGAACATATTGAAGTTGCCACCCGATGCCAGCGGCAATTCGCAAGGAAGCGTCACTCTCGTCGACAGAGACATGCACACCTACATTCCGCACACGGCGTTCACTTATCAAGCAGAAAAGCTGACCCCTAGGCACGAAACGACCCTGTTCTGTGCAACGGCTCACATCGACGGAAACCTGGCTAAGAAACCGTGGAAGGACTTGAAAAGAATTGTGGACAAAGTCCATAAACATGTCTGCGGGCACTCTACATACTCCGAAATCAAGATACTTCTTGAAAGAAAAGAACTATGGAATGGACATGTAGACAAGTACCTTCAGCGCACAGTTGAAGAGTGCACAGCATGCAGAACAACTGCTAGGCCAAAAGCAGACAGGAAGGTCTCACTTAGCTCGATGAGCAGATCCTTCAATGAGGTAGTGTGTGTGGACCATATGTTTCTGGATCAGCACTGTGTTATGCACATAATGGATACCGCATCGCGCTACTCTGTTGGCGCAGTGGTGCAAGACACATCAATGCGTGAAGCTATTCTAGTATTTGATGCGCACTGGCTGACACCATTTTGGACACCGCTAACAGTCGCTTATGACAGCGCATTCAAGAATAGCATCTTTGCCGAGTACCTGCGGGAACATGACATAGAAGCTAGACCTCTGCCGCCAAGAAGGCACAATAAGAACGTGCTTGAGTCCAAGCATAAAATCATCCGAGATGTCTTCACTCGCCTGAAGGAAGAGTCTACTGTGGAGCGGAAAGAATGGGAAACCTCCCTGATCATTCAACAGGCAATCAGAATTTCCAATGATCTCTACGGAAACGACGTTCTATCTGCGCAAGAACTTGCCAAGGGCTATTCCAGACCGATACAGAAGGGTGTCATACCAAAACAACTTCCACAGGAACTCGTGGATGCCCACCAAACCCTTCTAGCAAAGCGAAAGCTGACCTTGATTGTGCGATCAAAGACATTTAATGAAAGCCCTATTGCAGTAGGAGATCTCGTGCAGATATTTATCAAGAAGGAGCACGAAAAACGTGGGAAGTGGTCACGAGACAAGCCCGTGCTGGCCTTTGACATTGCAAACGGCACAGTAACCGTCCCAGGAGCCAAAGGAAAAAAAATTAACGCTGCAATTGAAGACGTCAGGCCAGCAATAGTCCAGAACGAGCTAGCTACTGCTGTGCAGAATGCTATTGATGAACTGGATCGAAACTTGGAAGAAGTTGTAGACAAACTATAAGAAAACTCCCCCGAATCCAGAATAGACTCTATCGGAGATGAAGTTCCGAACTCGAACTCAACTGCGCACAAATTAGAAGAAGAACCCGACTGCATAGGACCTAACACTCCCAATGTCGGTGACAATATAGAAGTGTACTGGCCAATAGACAAAAAATTTTACGGAGGCACAGTACATACGCATGACGAGAGGACTGGAAAGTACGCAGTTCATTATTTCGACGGAGATAAGGAAAATCTAAACCTGGAAAATGAAGTATGGAATTATCTCGACAACCGAGCAGTCGCAGAGCAGAAAGAGGATACGGACTGTCAGTCCAACCAATCAAGCGATCAACCAGATGCCGAAGAACCTTTCAGTGCAGCAGAAGTACAGTTGTCGCCAGGGCAAGACTTGCAAAGCACAGAGAAAGACCTCATTCAGACCTATTACAAGGCGTTCGGAAATACAGAATTTATGTTGCACCAAGCACAGGGGTTACCACCCTTTGCAACACAGAATGCCTATGACAAGGAAGAACTGTCATTTAAGAAGATTGTGAGAGATGTAGCCGTTTCTCGAGTTCCTAAAAAAGCGAACATAGTATCAAGCCACGTCCTTTACAAGGTGAAGAAGTGTGATAATAACTCGCTGACATTAAAGGCACGAATTGCAGTACATGGCAATAAGGATCGAGAAAAGCATGCCCTGAAAACAGACTCTGCAACATGCCCACCAGTTGGTATCCGCATACTGTTGTCTCTCTCTACGATCTATCGGTGGACTCTGGCAAAGATCGACTCAAGAGCGCCTTTCTTCAAACAGAAGCTCAACGAGATGTCTACATGGTACCTCCTCGCGAATGCAAAACACGTCATCAGCACTACTGGTTGCTGCTATCAGCAGCCTATGGTCTCGTAAATGCAGGGGCCAAGTGGCAAGAGCTTAGTGATGATGTGCTACGTGGATTTGGTTTTTCGCAGCTCGTGTACGTGCCGCAGCTCTTTTACAAAAAATTGGATGGAAAAGTTGTAGTCATTGCAGTCGAAGTGGTCGATGACATCCTCTTTGCTGGAAAGAGAAAGAATTTGTCTACAATTATAGAAAAAATAAGACACAACCATAAACTTGGCACGATAGCGTATGGACCAGGTAGGGTACAGTTTTATGGTCTGGCGCTTACTCAGTACGAAGACTACACAGTTACCATCGATGGAGACGAAAAGCTGAAAGGGTACAAAGCCGGAACAATGAGTCGTTTAAGGAGAAAAGACCAGGAAAGCCAGCTGAACAGCATTGAGCTCTCATCATTCAGGTCGCTGAACAGTTCAATTGGCTGGCTTGGCATTGCTGCCTCTCCGTTTTGCGCATTTGCGGCAAGCTATTTGCAGCAAAAAGGGCCATTTCCTACTATCAAGGACATGATAACGCAGATTAATATGCTGCGCACTCTGAAGAGAAAAGGAACGTCACTAAGGTTCCTGAGGCCACTCAGTGGAAAAGAATATCAGATCTCGATTGTAGTATTTTCTGACGCATGCCGAACGAACGACTATGGACAGCTTGGGTTTGTCGCTGGACTTCTTTTTGGAAAACTGAAGCAAGACTCTGTCATTCATGTCATTTCCTGGAGTTCTCATAAGTCCCGAAGACCAGTTAAATCAATTGGATTGGCCGAAACTCTGGCTGCAGGAGAGGCCATCGATGAGGGCAAGGTACTTTGTAAGGCATTCCAGGCTTTGTTAGGAATCCACGTTGGACTGTGGATCGTTGTAGACTCAAAGGATTTGTTTGGCACACTTTCTACCTGTCGCAACGCTGCAGATCGTTCTATTAGTGGAGATGTCAGCGTAATCAGATACGAATTTGAAACAAGAAACGTTGACCAAATGATATGGATTCCAGGTAGCGCAAACTATGCTGATCTATTGACAAAAACCGATAGCCCTGTCTCTCAAGCTTTGGAGTTAATGTTTTTTGATGGACAAATATCCATGGACTTTCATGGTGCTTTATTCCGAAACTCTAACGCACCCACTGGTTAGCAGGAACTCTGAGAGGAATTGGTATGGAAAGCAAATGCATCTTAGTCAATCTATGCATACCCTAGGCACATTTGCGTATAATGCAAGCCTTCTAGGAGAGGTTTTGCATGACATGGTGCTGCAATAATCATGTGCAGCAAGAGAGTAGATTACGTGGCCGTTTGCATTCGATTGCGTGGCCTTTTAGTGATAGATTACATGGCCGCTAGCCCGCCTTGTCGGGTATATAAGCCCAAGAGCCTGGACTTGGACCCTTGGTTTATCCGAGGTAGGCCAGCATTCGAATAGTAATCTGAATCAGTAAATTGTTCTTTATCAGAAGCATCTACAACTACCCTTTTCTTTTCGAGTTTCTCCCGCGGCAACACACTGTCTCGGTTGGCCCTCACCGGCATGCGTCCACCTGGGCAGTTCCTTAACATCCCTCAGGGCTGGAGTAGTCTCTGTGACTATTCTAGGTATAGATCCCGATCCATCATCTCTACCTGGCTTGATTCGGCAACACCAGCAACTCCGCCTCGCAAGAAAGGTCGCCTACCCGGTGTCGGCTTTGTCGTCGGTTCCACTACCACGCTGTGAGGAATCCGATTCTGGTTGCTAAGGGCTTTTCTCCAGCCAGGTGTTGCACTTCGCGAAAGGGATGGGTAGTATACACGACAGCGTTGAGAAAATGGGAGTTCTTTTCAAGCAAATCACGGACATCTTTGTGCGACAGTAGGGCTTCGAAAAAAGTCACAATTGCTTCTGGTCGGAAGAGGAAAACGCGAAGCCGAAGCCATTGTACGAGAAGGAGATATAAAGGAGGCTTCCCCAACTTGAAACGGCCTTCAATGAATTTTCAATCTCCCGCTGCGATTCCAACAGCATAGTGGCCGCCCCCATAGATTAGTGCACACCCGTCCCTGTCTATCCGGCTGGAGTGCGAGATATCCTGACGACAGTTCTGTTTTCTGGAAAGCAGAATGACTCTAAATATTAGTTTCAGCGCGGATGTGGGCCAGCAGCGTGCATTTACAGGCGCAGAGTCATCTACTGCTGCATATAGAACGCTCGATGGGATACTTTTAGGCTGGTTGCTGATATCAAAGACAGCCACCGAGCTGGACAGATGCGCCCGTCCATGCTGGCATGGTGGGTTGAGCATGTCACTGAAGTTGGCGATTCCATATCGCGCCAGCATGTGGTGGCCACCAAAGAGCGGAATTAAAAGCTTGTGGAGGGACAGATTGAGTACCGGTTTGAGATGGAAATTGCGAATAAGGCACACCCGCCCAGTGCAGATGACGGTTAATACGCGATGAGCTACGGGTACACCACCTTGGTGCACCTTCTCAAGACAGCTTGGAACTTTGGAACTTGGCTTCGATAGAGTGTTTCAACAACGTGGGGTACCTTTTTACGGAATGTTTTCCATACAATCCATAAATGGTGATGGATTCTGAATTCAACATGTCTTGGGTGGCTGGCGTCAAAGCGGCGGCCGCGCCTTTCCCGATGGAGGTCCTCCCAGCAGTTGTGTTTTCTGAAAACGACCCAGTCATGTTGGCCACGAACGAGGGTCACCACAAGGAGTCCGTCCGTTCCCGGCAGGAGCTCAGGTCGATGGTGCGGCACAACGTTCTTTTAAGCCTTCTGGGGCGTAGGTCAGACCTCCAAAATCATCGCAGCTAAGAGGTTAGATCAGGAAAGCGTGTTACAAACATCTTGAATTCGGCCGCATATTTATTAGGGCCCTGTCCTCTTTCAAGCGCTCGGCAGATCTCAGTGAAATATTTGTTGTGGTGGTGGCGGCGGAAGACGGGCGGCGTTGGCGGCGGCGGTGAAGCTCGTCGACTGCGATGTGCTGGGCGCGAGTGGGCGCGGGCGCTTCCAGCAGCATCACGAACGACGCAGGCTCCATGCTAAGCGCTGTGCGCGGAGGCGGGTGCGTAACGAAAGAGAGAGAGGGACGCTAAGAAGAGGGGAGATGGGGGAGTGCGGGTGAGAGTGGGGATGGGGAAGCGCGGAGGAGAGCGGCATGTCAAGCAGCACATACGACGTTTGAATATCCAACTGAAATGTCACTGTCGGAGCAGCGAAAGCCCCTGGAAAATTTCGTGCGTACTACACGGGACGCACATAAAGTCTGTTTCAAAAACATATCCCTTGCACAAATATTTCGTAAAATGCCTTTTCGACTACAGTACACTCAATAAAAACAACACATGAAAAATATAAAGTCAAAAAACTGTTTCAAAAACATATCCTTTCGTCAGCCATATTCTCTACAGCGCGCTTTCAGTAGTTTGTTTTCGCCTCTTTAACCCTACTGACACTTACAGAGTGTGTTAACATTTATTCAATAAAAAAATGAATTAAATTAAACGTTATTTTGTCCCAGTAATTTGTAATACAAACTTTCGAATAAAAAACTGTACTGAACTGTCTAATTTGCCCATAAATCATCTAATCTAGCACTCCATTAGTGTTTTCAATAAACTGAACATTGAAAATTCGTCATGAAAGATCCGTATCAGTCATATTTAAACCATTCATGTACTGTTTCTAAACTTTGACTGTTTTACAAGCGCACTATCCTGCTAAAAATCATAAATCAATTCATACGTAAAGTAGGAATAAAGTAGCACAAAACTTCTACCACTTTATCATAACGTTTCTAAGTCATTAAAGCTTTTAAAAACGCTATTTTAGTTAGTGTTACTTCAAATATGCCATCTAAAACCATCTTAGATCTATAACCAAAGAACATTTTTACAAAACTCAACTTTGTTTTGCCATTATCATACTAATAGAATTTAAAGAAACCTGGTCCGTTCATATTAACAGTTTTCGTCCAAAAAATTATCTTTTTTTTCATACTCTTTTTTTTTAAGAGGCTTTTCTGAGGAACACAACGCACGTTTGCGTTTATGGTGCGTTTTCAAAAGAAGATTCTTTTGTTGTTGTATAGTTTAATCAATTTTGAATTCTTAATTTGCGTCATATTTAAGAACATTTTACATTCAAACACTGTTTTTTTTCAATTATTTTTGCACGATGAAGTATCACAGAACAGATAAAGCTTACTTACACGCGTTTTTTGTTAGAAAGAATGCGGTATGGCTCAAACATCGCTTGAATTCATACCAAACAGAGTGTTCTGTAATAGTTGTTTGTTTTTGGGATTTTTATTTGTTTTTGCGCTATAAAAGTTGAGATCATGCGTTTGGGGTCCATTCTAATAATTTTCATATAGTTTTGGCGAGATAAAGGCGGTACAAAAGTCATAATGGAGCTCTATATTGTATAAAGGATATGTTTAAGAAACAAGGTTTTTTACTTGAAAAGGTTTTTTACTTGAAAAGGGTTTTTACTTGAAAAGGTTTTTTCGGTGAGAAATTCCCTCTACAGTACAGAAAACGCCATTTTTTGCCCGGTTTTAGGAAAGGATATGTTTTTGAAACGCCCTGTATGGCAAGCTGTCTTGCACACCAAAGCAATTAACATTTTTCGAGATACAAGAGCGGCGACGATGCGCGCGCGGAGGCAACGAAATCGTAAAAAATTGCAATTTTTTATATTTTGAAAACAGGGTACCTCGTGCGGGTCCCGTAAAGTGCATGCATGATTCTCGTAGGGAAGCTCCACGCGAGATATCACCGCGCAGCACGCCGAAAGGCGCCTTTTCGCATTGCACGCAATCGCCGCGGTTCTTTCGGGCGCACACCCGCTCTTCGTGTTGGATGCCGTACGTGCATCTGCTGTGCGACACTTGCTTTCGTCGCCGTCGAGTAAGGGCAGACTTCATGGTTATTTAGAGTTTCTCTATCTATCAGCTTCGTACGGCCGCCACTAGGATAGATCTCGCGCTGGGCATTACTTACAACTATCAAGTCAGTGCAGCTGCCTTGAAGGACCGCGTAAATGTCGCATGAATCTCGCGGTTGCAATTACCGGGTTCTGGTGGCCGTGCTATATCGAGAATGGGGTGGATCGTTCAAGAAGACACGGAAAACTGGCCGGATCTCGTAATATCCTCGTTTGTGGTACTTTCGGAGGCATTTTGTTTGTCGCCTCGTCTTCTTATAGGCGGGTTGAAACAACGTCCGGCTGAGATGAGGGGTTCCCAGTGAAGAAAGCTGTGTATAAATCTCTGCAACGGGCAAATCATTCGTCCTTAGCCGCCACGCTAGGAAGGGCAACGGTAGGGAGGAAGAAGACTTGGGGGATACTCTTCGTCGCGTGGTAAAAGGGTCGCGGGGAGCAAATAGTGCACCACTACCACATCAAGACCTCAAGCGAGCATGGAGGTACTGCCCGAAAATGTGTGTGTGATTCCCCAGCCGGAGGACAGCAGTAAATCTTCCGGGACTGTCTGTATTCTCGTCGCATCTCTAGTTCGACCCGGACGAGGGCAATCATACGACGTACTCATCTGGTTGCAGTCTCGGTGTGACGGCCCTGAAGAGAGAGTAAACTTCGCTGCGATTGCAGTTGCAGACGTGATACGGATCCTGAGGTGGCAGTTGGGCTCGGAATCTTTTCCCGGAGGGCCAATGCCAAAAAAACAGACGAATTTGGGATAATTGGAGAACGCAGAGAGATATTTGGTGGACGGGACAGCTTTCAATACCAACGGCTTCTACTAATGCAAATATCTGTGCGATTCACGATGAGTGGGGGGATGCTATGCTATCCCAGTGAAACATGTGAATGTCCCAAAAATACCCAAAATATGCGCCGTTATACCCCTGTTGAAAAAGGTATTTTGCACGCTCTTAGGACGCACAAAAGATGCGCACTGGATGCCCAAGTAATGTCCAATGTATTTTAATAAAGGATATCTTTCAGAGAGGCCATGACTCGGCAACGTATAAACGAGTGATAGACTGATGATGAACGACAATATGTCCGAATGATGCACGTTAGTACTTTTTTGGAAAACAGTTTTGGATGCACGCAAGATATCTCATGACTGGCCCCTAGATTTAATATCTAGCCAATCACATTATTACAATTTACCTGTACCGCCGAATAAAAGCAGGAGGCATTGCACTCTAAATCTGTGCCCTGTTTCTATTTGTCTTTCTATCAATGTAGGAACGTTCATTTACGCATATGACATACAGTCACGCATGCTCGCTTAATCGAGTCATCCACCCCGTCATTCACCCACATTGCTGTCTACCGGATCATGTCTTTCAACTTTTCCCTTATTACTCACCTTTAGTGCTTTGCGGCAGTAGGAAACCAGTTGCGATCGTAGAAAAGTATTGCAAACCGCCTCAAAATACCCCTCGCAAAACTCCTCTTCTTCGAGAGCAAGGACAGAGAACGAGATGCATCTGGTCAAAGAACGTTCGTCTCCCATCGAAGTCAATGAAACCTATTTTTCTCTTGATGTATGAAAGAGACTCGACAGTTCGGCGAGTATCCCGTAGTGTACTCTTTCGAATCATTCCGTGCAGAAAAGTGAACGGCTGACCTGTTAAATTGTCAACTTGAAGCCCATATAACCAGTTGACTCGAGAAAAAATGTACGTTTTCGTGTAGGTCAATTGTTCACTTGGCGTTCTGTATGAAATTCTGGCCTCCCAATTTAATTAATGCCCCCATAATATATTTCAAAGGGTGAATCAAAGTAGTCGCCGTGTTGTGGAATGCTAGCACCATCTGTCTCAAAATGGGCAGCTATCCAACATATTTGACGTGCCTTGGGACGGCCCTGCCAAGTACGGCGTGTGAACTCGCCGTGGTTCTCTATTTTAAAAAAACTCTCTGTAGTTGTTACCATTATGGATGGAAACCAACTCATCCTTAATACCTTGGCGTCATTAGCAGTTACGGGAAGCAATGAACGAGTGAATTTCAGAATCTTTTTTTGTCGTTCCGTTCCACCAATACCTCCACCGGGTCCAAAACATTGCACTTCATGCCACCGGCGGTGCGACAGTTCTTCGTTTGAAGCGCTTCGTACATCACAATGGTGCGTAATGTCGACTCGGATAGGTGAAGCAGCATGCGGAGATGCAAAGAAAGTGGTATATGAAGGAGGGGAACCATGTCCATCAACGAAAAATTCCGGGTTCAGACCCATACCTTTACTAAGCATGCGCAGGACGAACAAGTTATGCGTCTTGTGAAAAAGATTGGCCTCTGGAAGTTGTGGTGACCGAACTATATTGCTCAGGACACCTGCTACACGCTCTCCTGTAAATTTTGAAACATATCTCAATGGCTCACAACTTTGCCACATTCCAGGAAGATTTAGTACTGCATGGGTGGTCCTGGTCATACAGAAAGCCTCAGACGATTTTAAGAAGAACAACCTGATAAACAAAAAGTTGGCCTCTGTCACATAAAATCTAAGACAATATACGTCTTCTTTTTTCAGGACAGTGTCGAAAAGAATGTAAGTGATTTTTGAGGTAAGACTCCAAAGCTTCGTTACAATTTCACTCACAGAACTGCCATTGAACATAGCAGGACCAAAGTACAGGGCAAAGTTCATGTAGTCCTCAGCCTTGAGCTCTCCAGTGTACTGGAATGATTCCGGAGGTCGACCCCAAACAGAGGATATTCCATTGGAACTGGATTTCAGTTAATTTTTGAGGCGCTGAATCAAGTTTTCACTCAGATCGAAAGCGTGCTTGCTCACATCACACTTCAAATGAAGCCCAGTACAAAGAGATAGGATATGTTTAATCCACCCAAAAAGCCACAGAGTCATTGGATCATACACAGCACATCTGAAAATATCGAGGTTGAACTTTCCAATCACAGAGAACCTCCTCACGGAGAACCCCCTCACTCCGGTCTCCTTTGCAACTCGCTCTCGTACTGAACGGTTTTCGGCTCGTTGAAGTCGTTGCCAGGTTTACTGCACTCCTTCCAAGATCCGCAGATGTGGACACTCCGTCTCGGTGTAGTTACTAGGTGCATTGTATAAAGAGCTTTCTATATTCCATTGGGGGAGTTAGCTTCGCCCTGGTATCATTCACAACCTTTTGCTTTGTTTTAAACCCCTTCATGCCGTTTTGTGGCATTTTTCGCAAAAAACTTCAGTGTTATGACCCTTACGACCAAGAATCTTGCTCGCAGCTGGCCAATCTGCTCTTAAGTACAAAAAAAATCAAAAATCTTCCTTTATTTACCATCGTAACACTGCATCAAAAGCGTTGTTTCCAGTAATTGAAGATCATTGACAAGGGGCGAGAGAAAACTGTTAAAACAGTCCGGGTCATATGCTTCTGGTACATAACCAGTTAATAAAACCTCCTTTTTCTGAAAGCGATGTTCTGGACTATGATTCATAATGTTGAACATCAAGGGCCACAACGATCTCGTCATCTTTCAATCTTTGGAAACCTCGACCTCATCAGTTGAGAACGACAAGAATATGTACCACTCCGCGTCTATTTTCCATGACTCCAACCGCCTCTTGTGCGTATCCTGAAGATAATCTCCAGTATAGTAATCATGAAAGTATATACATTTAATATGGTTTGATTTAATGAAAACAAAGGCATCATGGCATCCCTTCATGAGAAATTGAAATTCATTCTTTTACTCACAAAGAGCAGTGACCTTATCTGAAACCAACCTGTACCAATATTTCGGTTGTATGAAACAGATTGCCCAAAGCCCTTCCTGGGTCAACGCCAGTCACTACAATAGGGGTGAAAAACAGGACAATGTTATTGGATACACATAACCCCATAATGTCTTCCCACACCTGATCTGCAACGGTTATAGTTCATAAGTGCATCATAAATGACCTCGAAACCAACTACTTTTGTCATGAAGGGTTTCCGTGCCTGGTTCTTAGAGAGACCTCCATACTCTACAAATAGTAGGATTTACATTAACCTCTTTGCTTCAGACTCCTTCCCAGAATCGAAGATCATCTGATATGTATTTGCCTTGAAGTTGTTTGGCTCTTGTTCCCAAGATCAAAAAGATATATGCGCTGAGATGTCATTACCATTGCTGCAATTATCATTTCGGGTACCTCCCGTGCGAAGTGCTTCAATTGAGAACGGTAAAACATCGTTCCCCTCACCGCTTCGGTCTTACGAGGCTCCCTCTACCACCGGCCTGCTCCCTCTGCCTTGCAATTATCCCACCTTGTGACAGCACGAAGTATCTACCTGAGGACGTACGAGAAAACCTCCTAACCCTAAGGGAAGAGAATTAACGTGTGCGGTGATCCGAAGGAATGTTTAACAGTGCACAGCAACGAGCCACAAGGACCCCTGGAAGCTCACGCTATGCCACGCCTCCGGACACTCCGATCAAAGCCCCACAGGTCCACGCCATGGTAGATCCTACGGACGACCCCGTGGAAGAACCCAATCCTCAGTAAAAAACGGAAACCTCATCGGAAAACTCTTAGAGGGACGACGGTAGGCAAATCTTCCCTCTTTAAGCCCCTTCCTCAACCAATTGGATGGTCATGAGCCGACGAGCTCTTCACCTCCCAATACAAACCACCCACAATGGACCACTCAGGATAAACCACAATTGGAACACGGTAACGACCCGGTCTGTATCCTCAGGAAAGAAAATTACAAAGTTCGGTTAACCGTGGGACTTCGTTCCAACAACTCTCGAGTGACCACAGCCGTATTGGACAAAGGCCTTGGTCCCAATTTGGTCCACCCTAAGCTACTCCCGCTTGGTTGGTAAGATTTAGTTCAGGCAAGGAAGACCCCCAAGATTACCAATGCGTCACGTAGACCAATGGATATTAAAGAGATATTACCACTTTATATCCAGTCAGGACAATTCAAAGTCCGCACGTGGTTCCTTGTATGTCCTAACTTGGGCGCTGAGGCAATCCTAGGACCTCCTCTATCGATACATCAAGGCCATTTATCCAGGCCTTAGAAAAGTCGCATGCTATCGTGCACCTTCCATCTCCATAACTGGTTCCGCCCCAGCGCCAGATGCTAACCACAAACAAGCGGTTATCTCCGTAAACACGAAGTCTAATAAGGTTCGCTTGTCAAAGGCCACAACGATACCCCGATGACCAAAATCACAGTATTGGTCCATTCCCAGTCTTTATATCTCGTAACGATTCAGAACCACCGGAAAACGTTTCTGCAGCACCTTACCTTTATGGCCAACGAAGTTATGGACATCCACCCTAACGGGCCCTTCTTGGTCACGATGAGCAATTTCAAATATAATCCCGTACGGTTACCTAAAGATACAGTAATTGGCATCACTCTATTTGCGCCGGTGGCCATGATGAAGGCCCAAATGGATAATCTTTCAAGGCGAACTCCCGACGAGGACGTCGACTCTTGGAAGGGGATAGTCGCTACCGGGGCAGAATTAGAATGCTATATGCCCCAGGTAGTTGATCTCCTCAGGGAATACTAGGCCATGTGGTCAGGTAAATTTGGAAAAATCAGAGCCACTACTGACCGCATTGACCTTCAGGACGATGCTGGACGACAGTTCCAGCACCCATACCGTAAAGGCCTGAAGGGAACGGAAAATTTCGCCGACCAGATGGACAAAATGCACAAAGCTCACGTCATAGAGCCGGCGCCTCCTAACCAATCCGAATGGGCACGTACCATTGTCCTCGCCGCTAAGAAGGATCGCTCCGTCAGGTTCTGTATCGACTAAAGGAAGCTGAACGCAGTAAACAAGAGGGACTCATACCAAACACCCCGTATGGATGACTTTACAGATTCCTTAGGTGAAGCTGCCGTATTTACCACACTGGAAATTTACTCCGGATGTTGGAAAATCCTTTTGGCCGAAGAGGCGAGAACCCTGATAACCTTCACATCCCATGAAGGTCTGTTCAGAATTATTCGTATGCTTTTTGGTTTAAAGAATGCACCAGCAACCTTCAAATGAGTAATGGACATGAAACTATCCAGATTCAAATGGATATTCGCCCTGGTCTATTTAGATGACGTAATATTCCCCTCAAGGACCGTAAATGAACACCTTCGCCACGTGAAAACGGTGCTAACAATCCTACAGGACGCTGGAGTAACACTGCCACTCAGCAAATGCGCCTTCTTTCAGGCCTCGGTGAATAATCTCGGTCACATCATTCTCCCAGGAAAGCGAAAGGTAGCAACACGGACCGCGAGTGTGATCCGCCAGGCTAAACCTCCCAGCACCCATACGGAACTACGAACCTTCGTTGGCTTGTAAAATCTTTACCGACGTTTCGTCCAAGGGTTTGCTAAAATCTCGGCCCTCTTCAACTCAATGCTGAAGAAGGGAACACCTTCGGAGTTTGAGACCCTTACCGACGACCAGTACGAGGCATTTCACACCCAAAAGGATAATTTGCTGAACCCACTTATACTGGCTTAACCAAAACCCAATAGGTCATTTGTTCTGGACACAGATGCCTCTGATGTCCAAGTGGGATGTGCACTGCTACAGGAACAGGAGTCGCCGAAGGACTATCGACCTACTGGATACTAGACCCGAACGCTCACCAGCGCGGAGTGACACTACAGTACTACGGAAAAGGGATGTCTAGCCATCGTATGGTCCGTATTGACACTGCGTCCATACCTCGAGGGAACATGTTTAACATTAGGACAGACCACGATTCACTCCGCTGGTTACTCAATATGACCGATGCATCAAGTCGCCTCGCTCGGTTGCACCTCAGGCTGTCAGAACGTGACTACGAGATAACCTGTAGGCCAGGCTTCAAACACCAGGCAGCAGATGTCCCCTCGCGAATCATTAGCGACGGAACTGATGACACTGCATTGGACGACCTAATTCCTACCCCCTTTACAGGTGATGGACCTCAAGACTATACGGAAACTGATGACCTTATGGGGAAGGTGTAATCGGAGGATCCTGATGAAAAGGAGAACGAAGTATATCTATTGGACTGGGAGAAAGTACCGCCCTATTCGGCACCACCTCAGGTTAATGCAATAGCCCCGGAGGAAAAAGAGCTCCTCCCTCTAACTATTGAGGAACTCAAAGAGGCGCAGGAAAAAGACGATTATTGCAAGGAAACAGCCCAATTGGTAGGAACCCCTGAATGCCTATTCGACTACGATCGAATCGAACTACTGTGTGGCCGCTCACCGCTGGATGGCGCACTCCGACGGGTAGTACCAACTTTGCTGAGGGTGCGATTCCTATACCTCGCCCATTTCCCTCGCTTGGCTGGTCTCCCTGGAGGGCAACTAATTTACCAGACCGTAAGGAAGTATTTCTACTGGTTAATGATGGCACAGGATCTATGGCAAACCGCACGTATCTGTACATCGTGCGCACAAATCCGAGGGTCTCACGCCAACCATCAGGCCAAATTGAGGCTCTTTCCCGCCGCAGGTCCGATGGAATTTGTCGCTATGGATATACTCTGGCCTTTGCCCAAGTCGTCCCATGTGTAACGGCTTGTTTTGGTTATAACCGACAGGTTTACCAAACTCACCCGAGTCCTACCACTAGGGAAGACGACAGCCACGAATTTCGCCACGGCCTTCCTGTTCCACTGCGTATGTCCATAGGGCACGCCACTGTACCTCCTTACAAATAACGGCATCCAGTTTGTGTCCAGATTCTTCTCGCATGTCTGTGCTACCTTAAGTATCAAACATGTAACCACCACGGCTTAACACCCGCAAACCAATGACCAAGCCGAACGCTTCCACCGCATCCTTCTGGACCGTTTGGCTGACTACGTATCGGAACACCAATTGGACTGGGACGACTACGTTGAGCCATTGGCTTATGCCTAAAACAAGCAGATGCACGCTTCCACGGGGACTAGACCTTTCGACTTAGCGCTAACGAGAGCGCCGCCTCCGATAGCTGTTGAACTTCAGAAGTCTATCATACCCCGGGACAGAACCGAAGGGATGACTCCTACCCAGGCGCGGCGCTACTCGCGCCGACACATCGACGACATTATCCATTCGACTAGAACTATACTGACCAAAACCCAAAGGCGTTACAAGATCAATTTCGACAAGGCCGTTTGGAATAAACCGACCTTTGGGAAAGGAGAACTTGTTTACATGGACTGACCACCGAACGACAGTGAGGAACTCGAGGACACTACGCCGAAGCTCGTACTCCACTCTATGGGACCATACAAAGTCCTTAAGGCCAACCAAGACACCATTACGTCACTAAGTGACGGCCTACAGGACACCGTACCTATTGATCGTGTGACACGAGCCCCCAGCTCCCCCGAATCACCAAATACTGAGTCCCCTGGCCCAACGGAATCACTACGATCTCAGGTCGACGTTCAAGTCCCCACACACCCTAAGGCAGTTTTTGTGGACCCGACTAGCCCCATGGACCATGGTCGATGGCAATGACGATGACCCATCGCTTCCAACAGGCTCTGATGGTTTCGCCCCTTTGGACCACATTCTCCTGCCGGAGAATGATTACCAATCGGAATATATGATTGAGCGCATAATCCATGCCGGTCGGGGATAAGATGGAACTATGTTATATCGCGTCCGTTAGTTCGGCTACACACCTGAGGAAGACACTTAGAAAGAGCCTCAAACCATTACGGCTAATTCTTTCAGCCGCTATTGGCGCAAAATCGGCAGCACGGAGCACAGCCTTCAGGAGGGGGCAACCATTGGCCCGAATAATTCAAAAAAGACTCTCGAAACGCCTTCCCACACGACGGTTCGCCGGAACACGACGGTTCGCACGAACACCGCATCAGGGAACAAAGCCAGTCCTCAGGAAACACTTGAAAAAGACCTGAGACGCTCTCAAGGTTGGGCGCCGTCCCGGGGCACGCACGTATAAAATACAGGAACGACCTTGGGAAAGCACAACCATTACTTTATTTGACTAACTAACAGCCATCTTCATGACCTTAATGTTCGCGGAAGCCCTCCTAACACCAACAGGACTCACTGAGGTGGCAAAGGAGTAACTCTGTCGTCCTCATTGGAACCTGCAGGAGCGAAACCGGGAGTGGGGTACCCAGAGGAGCCAAATGGACCACAAAGACCGGCCCCAGCGAGCCGAGCATGCTTCTTCGGCGGAGATTCTCCTGAGGAACTATTGTCACCATCGAAAGCCTCCCGGTCGCTCAACTTTAGACCATACCGGGCATCCAAGTCGGCAGTAACCCTCTGGGACATCATTTGGGCATTCTGTGGCAGGATATTGACCATGGGGGTCTTCAGATTCTGACCCTGTTGGACAACCGCATCGTAGCGCGCCGAGCGACGCGCCACAGAGCAAGCTTCCCTCAGGACTATTGCAATGTCAATCGAGTCCGGAAAGTGTGGCCACGGAGAGGACGGAGCGATGTCGACTCCCCCAGTGGACGGTTGACCCAGCGCATCACCTACAGGGCTTTCGGCCTCGACAGTAACCTCGCCGGGAGGCATTTCCACTTGGGCGAGGGGCGGCTCACATGAGAGTTCATCCTGAGGAGCAGCGCCCGGAGAAGCTGGAGCAGGGGAAGCGGTCGGAAACACAACAGTGAACTCGACTGGAGGATTAACGCCCTCTACGGGTAGGACGAAGGGATCTTCACCGAAGAATTCTCCTTCGGACATACCAGCAGAAAACATCGGCGTGGCTTCCACATCAGGCTCGAAGCACAGGGAATCGAAACCACTGGCCTTCGGATGATAGTCGGGCACATGACGCCTCGGGATGTCCGATTGTTGATTCCTCAAAGGCTTGGAGAAACAGGCACGAGCGTCGTCCCGACCCTACGAATGTAACGGAATCGGCGTAAACGAGTCTTTATCGTGGTCATACCAAAGGAACCCGGGAGTCTGGCCCCACCACACCTGTATGACATGATCCAAAAGAGCCTTGGTCTCCTCGACGTCGAACTGGGTTCCACGGACAATATTCTGGAGGCCCAGGTTCCTTAGGAGACGGATCATGATGTCCAGGAGCGGGAATAGGCGACTTCGAGGACCGGGTATGTTCTCGTCATACCATACCCTCCAGTCCTCCGAACGGACATTACCACGGACTCCGTACTTCGCGGTATCCAAGAAGGCCATAAGGGACATCACGCCGAACTCAACGAAGAGTACCTTCCAGGACAGCCAAGCCCTTCGGTCATTGTCATCTCCCATGAGTTGGCACGAGTACTACGCCACTACAGACTGCGTGGGAACCAAAACGAGCGGCGAGACACGCCAATACATTGCCAATTGGTTCTCATTCTCTTGGGAAAGCGAAAAATGTAACGGAAGACGTTTGTCTGCGCTAATGTCGTGAAACTCCACTCGGTGCCAACAAAAGAAGAACCTCAGGGATTGACGCCAACGACCATCGGGCACAAGCATATCGTTCCAATAGACCCTATTGGAGATCCATAACAGGCGGTCATACGGCGTTTGAAAGCACATGAGCGCCAAGAGGGTGTGAACCGTCGGAGGAAATCGCACATGAGGCGAGATGAAGTCCGTGTATAAGTCCGAAAGTAGTTTGTTCACCCTGAACTGGTATTCGGCTTCCTCCTCGCAGCGAATATACGCCATGTCCGCTTGGACGAGTGTGCGACATCGCGTCGCCGAACGCGAATCCACAGGACAATCCAACCATCGGTTATACCACGAAACGCTGCGCGCGTTCTTGCTGCCCCTCCGGAAATCGGGTATCTTGGAAATCATTCGGGCGTCGAGATATATATGGCAGAACCTTTTGTATTCGTCCACAGAAGATGGAAGAATGGCATGAAGCACTTCCCGTGACTTTCGTCCGATTGTATGGTCACAGCGGTCTTCGAGACGTTCGTAGGCCACTTGGTATCCCGAACAGCTCCCCGCTTGGTTGTTTGAAGCCATAGTGCTGCTGCCCACAAGTTGGTCCGCCGGAAAATGGATAGGAAAGCCGACGGAAGCGACAAAGTCCAGAGGAAGAATGGCGTATCCGACGGGCTTATAAGGCGACTTCTGCATCGCGCGTAGCCACTGGAAAAGTACTACGATGAGAAGACGAGCGGAATTGACCTGAGGGGACTAAGAGGCGTAATCCATGGTGGAAGAATCGCGGAGAGTCGCCAAATGAAGAGCGGAGACTAAGGACGTCCTCAATGACCTTTAGGGAAGAATAAGCCAAGGGACCATCGCGCTACCGCGCCACGAGGAATACGCCGGCGATGTATCTATGGCCAGTGTCCACGGCGCGCGGGAGTTTAAGTCCTTAGGCAAACTAATTTCCACCCTGGCGCCAATGGTCAGCTCACGTTTCCTCTTACCCCCGCAGGTGATGACAACGCGACGCCCCGTTGCGCCCAATGGTCATGGGAGCGACTTCACGCTCACGTCCCCTGGTTCCATCATGAGGCAATCTGGACTTTGCCGAGACGGTCGATTCATAAGGAGGGAGGTATGTGAAGGAGCAATGATCAAGGTTGAGTCCTGTAAGCCGCTAGGGCCTAAGGTATCTCACAGACGCCACGTGGACTGGCCGACCTCAGCTGGACATACAAAGATAATTATTTTATTTTACTTAGTGTAATAGAAAAGCTTGACAGTGCAAAGGAGATCCCAGTGCCTCGCCATTGATATTTACGTGGCTCGAGGACGCTTCTCCCTTAGAGTGAGGTAGGCACCGTTAGGATACTAAATTTCCCTCTTTGGCATATTAGTTCTACCTATTGGTCTTCAAGCCACTGTTTCCGTAGCTCCAACCTGTAGAACTACGCAGTAAATGCCAGCCCATTGCACCAAGTACTCTGGGAGTGCCGCCGTCAAGGATTCGAACCTTAGGACCCACTCTACCACGTTACCACCGGTCGAGACCAGTACGCTGACCCACTAGTCATTGCATTACAGTCACAACGTTTTCAGCAACGGAGATCCAAGTGGCGGTCGTCTAGCGTGTTGCAAGCCGGAGCGCGAAAAATCTAGTGGTCGGCTTCGGTTCTCGATACATGCGACAACGGCACATGGGTGACGATAAACACAAGCTTGGGAGGCAACGATGGCAAGATGGTAGGAGACACTTCAGGGAAGCGCTGCAGCGAGAGCTCCGGGAGCACAGCACATCTTTTTCCTGAGAGGTTTCCAGCCTCCACGAACCTTGTGAAGAGCAACGTCCTCCAGGGAGGTTTTTGGGGACTTAAGTTTTTTCCGGAGCCTCCGGCGTGCAACCTCGTTATGAGTAGGAGTAATCCGCTTTCACGGCGACACCCGGAACGCCGGTGATGCACCGGCGGGACCGGGTGCCATACACGTGGCCGCAGCGCCCGCGCGACACGTGGCCGCCAGATTGGCCCCTTTTGTTAGACTGACATTTAGCTATTTAGGATGGACTTTATTTATTGTATTCTACGGTGACTACAGTACTTAGGCCGCCGGCCTCGCGGCCGCCGGTCCAGTAAAGTCTCCCCAACAAGGGTGATCTTGGTCTTCCAGATCTTGGCTCTGGGTCGAACCGCCTGCGCGGATATACAACTCCTTACGGAGGGTTTTCCTGTGGTGCACGGCTTCCCAACCCCCTTGGACGTTCAAGCAGCCTTCGTTTGTCGGGTATCTATTCCCACTTTCGTGGTTCCGCCCGTGTATACGGTTTGCTACAACCGGCAGTTCCGGGTATTCCCGAGTCGGCTCTTGCGACTCGTGGTCAACCTCGCCCTCTTGCCTCCGTTCCCATTTTCCTTCCCTTTTCCTCCCCTTCATTGGGCAATTCCCGCTCTTGCGGCTCGCACTGACACCTGTCGTACTCGCCACTCTCGTGGGTTTTGCCTCCTCAGAGGATACGCAAGCACCGCTTCGGCGGATATTCTCGGCTTCTTTCAGCCTCCCTGCGCCCGTCGCGACGGTTCGGCTCCGGCTTACACCCGGCATTGCGCACCGATCCCTGGGAGGGCTCTACCGCGCCGGTTACCTCGTGAGAGGAAGATCCGGACGTCTTCGTAGGTTTTCCCCCTTGGGGGCATTGTCCTACAAATTGGTCTCCCGACTTAGAAGTCAAGACCGCTTGTGTCCTCTCTGAGTTTGTTTTCCGTTTAACGGGTTTTCTCCGGTCTCACCGGTTTGCTTTCTATCCTTCCGTCGAGACGGTGTGGCCAATGCCAAGGAAACCGCCTAGCATGGAGCCTCCTGCAACACGCAGCCGTTCCCGCCAAGCGGTGATGCCAGGGGCACTAATGTTTCACAGGCCCTGGCTCCAACACCGGATTCCCGGGAAATACCGGTCACCGGCACTGAAGACCCGCAGCCCGATTCCGGGTTAACGACCGTCGCAACGGTGGTTTCTCCGCCTCCGCGGTTGGTCGACCAAGCGCGGGTTGTACGCTGGGAAGAGCAGCTCCGCTCCCTGCGGGCTGCTCACAATACCCTCTCGAGGGAGTTCACCTCTTTACGAGGAAGCCTCGCTAACCCCCCTCCAAGTGAGTTAGCCGAGGATATCCGCGTATTGCGGTCGGACGTCAATACACTACTCGAGTGTTTTGGCGCTCCGTCTTCCTTCGCAGAAGGTATGGAGAATCGCTTCGAGCGTATCCGAAGCCGACTTGAGTCGGTCGAGAGGACGTTAACCTCGCCCGCGAACGCGGCTAGACCGGCTGTCTCTCATCGAGAGACCCAGTCGCGGAACCGGAAGAGCCGGAAGAACCGGGATTCTAACCATAAGCGCGGACACCCGTCCGACTCATCATCTGAGTCGTACGGTAAACCGAATGACTCGGAGAGTTCCGATTCGTCGGTGAGCGATGACCCACAGGATCGTTATGGGCGCTCTTCCCGCTCAAAGCGGTCCTCTGCGACCTACGGGGCCATCCGGCCGCGCCCCAAGGGTCGGCGACATCCGGGCCTCAAACCCTTGAAGCCCACCAACCCTCTGTACAGGACACTCCTGTCCTACCGGTATTACCGGCTAGAAGATTCCTCTTTAGGTCGGACACCGCGTGACACGGGTAAAGTGAAAGACGGCATATAGCGGATGCAGCTTTCACTTCGTAACCAGTCGTTTACTGGGGATGATCCAATTCTGGTCTTGGATTTCCTACACCGCTTTGTAGCGGAAGCAGATATACTCGGAATGAACGAAGGACAAGCCTACGTGGCGCTACCCTACTTTCTACGGGGTGTCGCTGAAGATCAGTTTTTGTCCGTTCGGGGCTCGTCGCGAGCCTCCGAAGGAGGTGTGACCTGCTGGCCCGAGGCCGTGCAGTACCTCCTGCGTTCCTACGCAACCAACTCCGCGATACAAGCAGCGATACTCGATTTGCGAGACACTTGACAACGCTCCGGCGAGCTCGAGACCGATTACTCGGTACGCCTGAATAAGGCTTTACACCGTTGTGGTAATGTATACCCCGCTGGGGAACGCTGTACGATGTTCATTGATGGATTGGATCCAGCCATCAAGACTCTTGTCGCCCGTTACAGGGAACAAGAGCCGAAGGTGACCTACCTTGAACTCGTACAGTTTGCCCGCGCAGAGGGAGATGCACTACGTGCACGCAATCCGGGAACACGGTCGAAGGCCGCTAAGGCATTGCTGCTTGAGTTGGACTCTTCTTCACCGTCATTTGCGACGGATGGCATCCCCAAACAGGGTTATGACAATATGAATGTCATCCATCACGATGGTTTATCTATTCCGACAACGGAATTACCGTTTACGACGGATGGCTCGGTTGACTCAACCGCAAGGGACACGGAGAATGGGCAGGTCTTTTATCTTAATGACCGCCGCACTCCGGCCCCCCGTATGCCGTACCCGAACGGAATGACACGAATTCAGCGCCCTGGATGGGTTGGAAACCGGGAACCCGGAAGATACACCAATGCTCGGAATGCCGTACCGCGAAAAGCGGGAGTGACGTTGGTGTGCCACTTGTGCTACGAGCGCGGGCACACCTCCCCGCAATGCCTTTTATCGCTACGCGATATGGCGCGAGTGGTGGATAATTACGAAGCCCTCTCCCCGCAGGAGAAGGGCTCCGTGCCACCCACGTCATATCTCCGCGTGAAGACGGACTTCCCCAACGCATTGGCTGACACTCCGAATTCTCGGTACAAACCGGCTCAGCTGGCACGCGCCGCACCAGCGCCAAACCACGCTGGTGGATCTCAACCCGCTCCTGCGGTAGCTACCGTGCAACGGAATCATGCACTCGTTGCCGAGAAAGTCGGGCCTTCGCCCGACCAGGACCCTGTACAGGGAAAAGAATAGAGGGAGTCTCCCCTTCGGGAGAGGCGTTCTCAGAGTTGAGGCTGACGACGCCCGAGGCGCCAATGCCTCGCTACCAAGTGAAAATCCTGACAAGGAAGGACACCGCAGACGCGGACTCTAAACACCTCTGTGTTTTGCGTCGACCGTGGATACGGATTAGAAATAACCGGATCCCGGATAGAGTCTTGGTAATGGCCAAGAGTAACTACAAGGTTTACGCTGACCTTGGTCTGCACACGCAGTTTATGGTGAGATATCTCACTGTCCTGGATACAGGTGCTGGGCCGAACTTTATTGTGGAATCGGTTTTACCCCCGCCATTGCGGTCACTCATCCGTTCTGAAAGGGTACCCGACGTCTCAGACGCCAATAACAACCCGTTGAAAACGGTTGGTGTGATCGACCTGGTCGTCAGGCTAGGGCGGATGGTGGTTAAACTAACTTTTATTGTGTGCCGCTCGCTGGCCGCGCCAGTTATACTGGGATGTGACTACTGCGACAGGTTTGTCGACGCCATCCGCCCACGCCTTAAGCAGGTGGAACTTGAGGACGGATCGACCGTCCCCATTGTTCGTCAACCGCTGAAGCGGGCATCGGGGAAACACGTTCGTCTACCTGCTGCGCAGGAACCCACACCGGCAAACCGGGATTCTACGAAGCTACGCGTTGCCTCGTCAGTCACCATACCCCCGGAGAGCCAGGTTATGGTTTCAGTCAATTCCCGTCAACACGGTCTTCGGGTTGTTCAGCCCTTGCCCTCGTTGTACGAGAAATATCAGTTAACCGTTGCGAACGGAATCGTGCAAGTCACGCCGAATTCCCCTTTGAGGGTGTTGGTTGCCAATATGGGAAAGGCTCCCCAGACGCTGGCAAAGAACCAAGTCATTGGGTCTGTGACGCCGCACCCGCTCGCGATGTTCCCTACAAAGGTGACGGCTGCCGAAGTACTCTGAATAACTCCCTCTACCGAGGATGGTCTCCCGGTATCCGGTGCAGAAACCTCGGGGGAGGCACAGCAGTTGGCGCTCGATAAAACCGTTAAGACGGATGCATTTCCGACCTCGTCGGTTCCCACACCTGACACCAGGGCACAGCCTACGAGCTACGATAAGATAGACCCGATCAAGGCCCTCGAGGACCTGGACCTGAGTCATGTACCGGTCTCACACCGGGACCGCTTACGCGGAATGCTACGCGAGTTTACCACAATGTGGGACGGCTCACTGGGTGAGATCAATACAACCGAACATCGGATAAATTTGCTACCGGACGCACGTCCGGTTGCACAACCCCCTTACAGGGCGGGACCGAAAGCTGGGGAGGAGGAAGAATTTCAGGTGGACAAGATGCTCCGTGCTGGAGTCATCGAGCCCACCCAATCCCCTTGGGCTTCACCGGTGGTGCTGGCCCTCAAGGCTGACGGAACGTGGCGGTTTTGCGTTGACTACCGCCGCCTCAATGCCGTCACCGTGAGGGACACCTACCCGATTCCGCGCATGGACGAGTGTATAGACTCGCTCGGGGACGCTACCGTGTTTACGGCTCTGGATGCTAACTGGGGCTACTGGCAAGTCCCAGTCCGGGAAGAGGACCGAGACAAAACCGAGTTTGTTTGCCACTCGGGTTCCTACCGCTTCAAGCGGATGCCGTTTGGTTTAACCAATGCACCGGCCACCTTTCAAAGGGCAATAGACATACTGATGTCGCGTTTCAAGTCGCGCACGTGCCTTGTCTACTTGGACGACATCATTGTCTTTTCCAGAAACCTGGACGATCACCTGACCCACGTGCGGGATGTGATGACCGTACTGCGAGACGCAGGAATAACCCTCAAGTTGAGGAAGTGCGAGTTCTTCACCGACACGGTGAAGTATCTTGGGCACGTCATCCGTCCAGGACGGTTAATGATCGAACAAGTTCGTATCAAGTCCCTCTGCGAGGCGAAGGAGCCCCGTACTCAAACGGAGCTCCGATCCTTTTTAGGTCTGGTCAACGTCTATCGACGGTTTATACCGAGTTTCTCGGATATCGCCGCTCCGCTAAACGCGCTACTGCGGAAGGGCCAGCCACCGAAGCTTGCGCCATTTACCACCGATCAGTCGGACTCTTTTCGCTCCTTGATTAAGGCAGTTACGACAGCTCCCATCCTATCCTTGCCCAAACCTGGGCTTCCCTACTCCATCGACACCGACGCTAGCGACCACCAGGTGGGCTGCGCACTGTTCCAAACCACCCCCGAGGGGGAACGCAAACCAATTGGCTATTGGTCCCGCACGCTGAACGTCCACGAGCGCAACTACTCGGTCTCCGAGAAGGAGTGCCTTGCAGTGGTCTGGGCGCTATCCACTCTGCGCCCATACCTCATGGGCGTTCATTTCACCGTGTACACGGACCATGTCTCGTTGAGGTGGCTGCTGAACATCGCAGATCCTTCTGGCCTCTTAATGCGGTGGCGCCTCCGCTTAGCGGAATTCGACTTCGAGGTCGTCTACAAAAAGGGTGTCCAGAACACCCAAGCAGACGCCCTTTCTCGATTACCTACGATAGGTGAAGCACTTTCCGACCCGGAGGTCGACGAGATCCCGTGCTTTACCTTGGAAGGGGAAACACCGACGGAGTCAGATAGGCCCGAAACCGGGGAAGACACCATGGAAATGGATGAGCTACTCGCAGCGCGCGAGAATGAAACACCCGTACCCGGGACCTTTGTACCCATCTCCACCGAGGAGATGATCCGAGAACAGTTCGGCGACCCGTTCTGCACGTGCATACGGGCCCGCCTAAACGGTGGAGAGGACCTCCCGTTCGAGGTAAACGACATCGTTACCTCGTCCGGACGGTGGACCACCGATCCCAGATCGTGGTCCCCCACACCCTGCAAACCAGGGTGCTCCACCTCTCACACTACCTGACCCTCGGGGGACACTCCGGTGGGAGAAAACTTTATCTAACCCTGCGAAGGGACTTTTATTGGCCCGCTATGGCGGTTGATTGCTACGCTACGGTGCAGTTCTGCACCCAATGCGCAAAGAACCGGGTGAAACTCCGGAAGCACTCCAAACGGATGAAGCTTTTCCCCGCAAGGGCGCCCCTCGAGTTTGTCGCAATCGACATTCTCGGGCCTCTACTGAAGACGCGCAAGGGAAACAAGTTCCTCTTGGTTATCACTGACCGCTTTTCGAAGCTGGTGCGCACCGTACCTTTACGGAAGATCACCGCTTTCACGGTTGCGAACGCCTTCGTTACGCACTGGGCGTTCGTTTATGGCCCTCCGATAATGGTTCTATCCGATAACGGTAAGAAGTTCGCCTCTAAGTTCTTTCAGGACGTCTGCCGCATCCTCGACGTTAAGAACCTGTTTACTACCACCTACCATCCGCAAACAAACGGGCAGGTGGAACGCTTCAACCGCACCCTACTCGCGTCGCTACGCTCCTACGTATCCGATCACCCAATGACGTGGGACATTTATTCTGATGCTATCACCTACGCCTATAACACGCAGGTTCACCGGACAACCGGTCTGACTCCCTTCGAGCTTGTGCTCTCCAGGACACCCCCGCCAGTGGCGGTCGAACCCCAACACAGGGTCAATTCTTTCCCATCCGTGGGTCAATACCTCCTCAAGTGGAAGAACTGGCTTACCAAGCTCGTACCGGTCGCCCGGAAGTCCATGGAACGTGCCCAGGCCGCCTACAAGCGGGATTTTGATAACCGCTTACGCGGACCACAAACGGCACCGCCCAAGCCGGGAACCTACGTGTTCGTTCGCCGGGAGTACTACAACCCCCGGACCGACAAGCGTCACAAGCTCTCGCCTGTCGCTGAAGGTCCGTTCCGGGTCGTGCCCTCCCTCCCTGGCCCCGTTGTGGTGGACAAGAACGGCGACCACGAATGTCTTTCAGAAGACCGCATCGTAGCCGCCCCACCGCCGCAGGCGGAAAACACATCAGCCCCCGTCGAAACGGCCTCGGATATCACGGGTACAACGGTGGCACCACGCCCCGCCGTGGTACCGCACCCCTCACGGGGTCTCTCCGATATACCGACTTTATCGGAACCCCCGGCAATGCCGGAAACACCTGACCCTCGCGGCCGGCTACCCTTACGGGCGCCGCGCAGCGGTATTTATACCTGCCATGCGGTAAGCCCACCATCACCCGTCGCTCCGTCTAAGGAGGGGGAGGGGACCCGCTCAATCGCGGAAGCATCGCCGTCGCAACGGAAGTTTAACCGGACACCCCGGGCAAGGCCCCCGAGCGGGCAACCAGCATCGTCGCCGGACGCCAAGCCGCTCCCGCGGGGCGCGGCGGTCAACCCGACCGCCACGCAACCCCGCAAGGGGGACCGAGGCGCTCGAAGACCCGAAGCCGAAAAGCGAGACCCTACGGACGCTCCGCATCGCGTGGAAGCAACTGAGGGCTCCCCGCACAACCGCGGTCGCACACCGAGCGTTTCGGTCGATACCGGTACTCCGGCGGGCGCTGCGCAAGCAGGTCTAGCGAGCCACTCCGTTGAGAACGGTACGAACTCCATGGGGGAAAAGGGGCGCGACGACAAGTCGAAAACCGCTTCCCTTGCCGAACAATCGGAGCCAACCGTCCGCGACGGTCCGACCACCCGTCCTCAAGGTCATGTGACCCGGGCGGGAGATCGGACCAATGGGCACCTGGCATCCCGGTCACTGGCTGACAGCCACCCCGCGGAGACGGATCGCCGGGACGGTGAAGCACTCACCGCCCACGGCGCACCGCACGGCGGAAATGGCCCACCAATGGGAACGCCGCATGCCGCAAATCAAGCGGAGGCCTCCAGCGAACCGTCACCAAGACGGAAGGACCCCCGCAAACTCGCGGTAAGAGCGGACTTCAGGGAAGCCCCTACCGCCCAGCGGAAACACAACCCGGCCGCGCCGGCAACTTCCGCGAAGCGGTACGGCAGCCCTGGCAACCCGGCAACAACCGCAGAGCAGAATGACAAACCGGGTGACCCGGAACAGGCGACGACGAGCCCAGCACCACGCGGCGCTTAGGCTCGGGTCACCACCACCCGGCAAGGCCGGCAAGTTTACGTGCAGGAGTACGTCCTCGACCAAATCATCGGACATAGCTACGATGAGCACGGGATGCTTCAGTACCGGACCCGCTGTTACGGATACGGGCCGGAGTGGGACACCCCGGAGCCCATCGAACACCTCCCGCGCTCCGCGGTAATGCGATACCACCGCCTTGCGGGGACCGCACTCCCAGCCACGCTGGTAAACGCCCAAGAGGGATAAACCGTGAACACGGAATGGAATGGCTGATGGCGCCACGTGCCATCTTTGTCCATGCCCCAACGCGGGGAAGGAAGCAACCGCTCACGCTATCCCAACGTCGTTGGTGGTCGTGCCAGTTACCTGGTCCGCGCGCGAAGCGCCCACTGTTCAACACGGAACTCCCAGCTAGGCTGGTTCCCTGCAACGCCGGAACCCCGGTAGAAGGCCGGTACCCCGGAAAGCAAGAAGCGGACTTGGGAAAGGGCGTCGGAAAGGCGACCCTCTTCTTTTTATTTCTCACTACTGGCAAGGGCGCCCTAGTGGCGCCGCCCTACATTCTACCGGAAGCTCCGGTCATTCCTCCACACGAGGTGGACCCCCGCCCAGGCGGTTGGCTAAGGCATCCCGCATGGCGGCCACATCACCCGAGATCTCGGAAGGGCGAAGCCCCACCTCCCGAAGGAAGCGCGCGATGACCTCGCCCCACTCCGCGCCAGCGGCAGTTGCGGGCGGGCCCGCCACCGATGGAGTCGGATAGGAATCCGTTCGCACGGCATCAGCAGCCCCAGATGGAGCCGCAGCACCGTATTCAACGCACTCCTCACCGGCCTCGCCGGACTCGTCATCCTCCGTCGGAGCGTAACCCGGATCCTCCGGTTCGTTGTCGACCATCGGGTCACCATCCGCATAGCCGCGGTAATAGTCGCTCGGGTCGACATACCCTCGCGGGTGGTCGGCCGGGACTTCACGCGGCGCATGCCGGTTGGCTTCCGCTTCCTGGCGGCTGATCTCATGGTACTCCCAGGGGTCGAAGTAGATGAAATCCCCCGCTAGCGCGGTATTCCTCCCGAATCCGGGGCCAGACCCGCGACGCGGTTGAATGCGTTAGGAGTTCTCCAGCGGGACCTCATCCCACTGGACCCCCTCCACAAAGTCGAGGAGGCCCAGCATCTCTTCTTCGTTCGCCTCGCCCCCGAGGGGGATGCGCATGTCCAAACGGCGGATCGCAGCCCGCACACGCGGTGGCACGTACCACAATCGGTATTGGTCGTACGCCTCAGCGAGGATAAAAGCCGCAGTGCGGACGGCACATTCGCTTACCACGACGGACCACCACCCCGACTGGGAATCGTTCAAGAACGACGACCCTACATAGGTGAAGATTGGGGGCAGCTCAATGAAGCAACCCCAGCACGCCTCCAAGGAGGACCACCAGTCTGGGAGACTGACGTACCGACCACGTCGGTGAGCAGGCGCGATGCGCTAAATCTCCGTGTTCTGGTACGGTACGAAATACCCGGTCCGGGCCCGCCAACGCCGCTCATCGCGGATGAAGTTCTGACGGAAGTTCGAGCGCGACTGCCGCGGTTGGTAGCGGAACTCTGCCCGAAGAATCGGTCGTACCCAGCAAAGGGCTTCTTGCCGAGCGATCGGTGTGCCCCTCCAAGCGAGGGTTTCCAATCCGTTAAGACGGTCGCAGTACGACATTTCCTCGCGTGCGGTAAAGGTGGACGTCGAATTCGACCTCTGGCGGTATCGGGAACTCGAAAGGCGCCCGATGGTGCCTGAGATAAGCGATCCGCACAAGCGCGGCCTGAGCCTCGGCAGAGGATTCACCGCGTCGGCGGAGTATGTGGTGTACCGGGATGGCGATACGATTACGCCAATCCCAGGACATGGTCACCACGCCGTGCAGGTCGCCCGGGAGCATCTCCGAATTATCGGTGTAGGAGTGGATCAAATCCTCGTCGCGGACAGCCAATGGGTGAAACCAAGGCGCGTACCGCAACATCGCGGAGCCATGCAGAGTTCTCGGATTTGCACCCACAAGGGCGTCGTAGGTCGGCCACTGCGGTGGGTCCGCCTGTCCGCGAAAGCGGGCGCCAATACGGCGGTCTTCGTACGCGAGGTTGGTAACATCCCCAGGGTGGGGCGCGGACCGGAAGCCGGTGGAACCGCCAAGGGCGGGAGTCGCGGATGTGTTATGACGGTCGGGGTTGGACATGGTGCTTGTTGGTGTGCTGTGGTTGGAATCGGATGCGAAAAGCTTGCGTGGGATCCCTGGTGAAGGTGTGTTGGTTTCCGGAGACCCGGTGTCGGACGCGCTCTTATCAAGACGAGCTGCCATACCGACTTCCTCTTCGAGGTGTTCGCCCTGTCTTAAGGGGGGGGATATGAAGAGCAACGTCCTCCAGGGAGGTTTTTGGGGACTTAAGTTTTTTCCGGAGCCTCCGGCGTGCAACCTCGTTATGAGTAGGAGTAATCCGTTTTCACGGCGATGGCCGGAACGCCGGTGATGCACCGGCGGGACCGGGTGCCATACACGTGGCCGCAGCGCCCGCGCGACACGTGGCCGCCAGATTGGCCCGTTTGTTAGACGGACATTTAGCTATTTAGGATAGACTTTATTTATTCTATTCTACGGTGACTACAGTACTTAGGCCGCCGGCCTCGTGGCCGCCGGTCCAGTAAAGTCTCCCCAAGAAGGGTGATCTTGGTCTTCCAGATCTTGGCTCTGGGTCGAACCGCCTGCGCGGATATACAACTCCTTACGGATGGATTTCCCGTGGTGCACGGCTTCCCAACCCCCTTGGACGTTCAAGCAGCCTTCGTGTGTTGGGTATCTATTCCCACTTTCGTGGTTCCGCCCGTGTATACGGTTTGCTACACCCGGCAGTGCCGGCTATTCCCGAGTCCCTTCCTGCGACTCGTGGTCAACCTCGCCCTCTTGCCTCTGTTCCCATTTTCCTTCCCTTTTCCTCCCCTTCATTGGGCAATTCCCGCTCTTGCGGCTCGCACTGACACCTGTCGTACTCGCCACTCTCGTGGGTTTTGCCTCCTCAGAGGATACGCAAGCACCGCTTCGGCGGATATTCTCGGCTTCTTTCACCCTCCCTACGCCCGTCGCGACGGTTCGGCTCCGGCTTACACCCGGCATTGCGCGCCGATCCCTGGGAGGGCTCCACCGCGCCGGTTACCTCGTGAGAAGAAGATCCGGACGTCTTCGTAGGTTTTCCCCCTTGGGGGCATTGTCCTACACCATGCACTGAATCGCACGCATAAATTGCCTAGACAGTCGTAATATGTGCAGATCTTCAATTTAGACCTGAACGCAGTGCATTGAGTGGAAGGAGAGTACATAAGCATCTTCTTTTAATTGGCTCCCTCTTATCTCTACCACAGAAGAGATAAGAATTTTTCTGTTCAATAGGGTTAACAGTTCCGAATTAAGGCAAACTGCCTTTTTCGGAACTTATGTTTTATGTCTATTCGAGCCTGGAAGAGTTTTATGAAGATTCGGCCTATGTTTCACAGAGTCACGGTATTCATGCTGATCCTCTTTTTCATCTGTCCAAGGAGGTGATTTAGCTTCGCATAAGAGCTTGAACCTTGGTGGTAGACCAGTTTGTGGCACTGGGCTCATCAATAAAATGAGTCAGTGTTGCACTATAATACATGTAGAGCTCATCAAATGATATTGTTTAGGCGTAGAGAAAAGCACAAATTAGTTTCAAGATGTTGGTGTTTCAAATCTCTATACATACTGTAGAGCAACGCCCAGTTAGGGGATACTTGAAGATGCAACTCATAGAATGAGGATTGAACCCTCCGAGGGTTATGACTATGATCCCCTCTAAGGTGTGCTGAGGTGGCACTGTTTTCTGGTTAGAGTTCGCCTATGAAGGAAAGATTCGGATGGCCCATGGTTGGATTGGCCCCGTGATACACGTGGCTTAATTTTGGCACCGATTTTCGGATATTTGTTAGAACGTTGGACTTTTGGGCCCTGACAGTGGGATCTCCACGTGTATGGTCCTGAGCAGGTGTGCATTACTGTAGAGTTTAGTTAGTGGGCCCTACTTAGGGAGACGAGATCTGAAAGTCCGAAGCTCAGAGTAAAATGGTAACCAAGGTTGGTCTTCGATACCTTTAGAGGTTCTTCGTCGCCATCGTTTCGGCCTCACAACCCGGAACGGGCTCTGGTTAGCAACGCCTGCGTAGGGACACGACTCCACTTGGAGAGTGCCCACGTTTGGGTTCCGTGCAACCACCCCCTTGGGACCGCTCAGACGACCTGCGTGCACGATACCCCGTGGGGGTTCTGCTTACTTGTTGCGTGCTTTTTGTGTTTCCTTTCGAGGACAGGTTTTCGCCCCTGTATTGGGTTTCTTTTGTTGTTTCGCCCCTTTTCTGGTTCTCGGGTCCGGTGCCTGTCAGTGCCCGACCCTCGCCCCGTTTTTCCTCTTCGCCGGATTTTCCCCCATTCTTTGGGATACCCATACTCATTCCCGACCCAACGGTTTCTACCCCTCACCTCCGTCGGTACTGCCGGAATCCCCCGTGGGAGTTACACCCCACAATACGGGTGGAACGGAGGGCTCTGTGTCTGAGTCTGCCTCCCCCAGGGAGCAAGGCTTCGAACACCTTGAGAGCACTTCCCGTCGCCGGGTTTTGCTCCACACATACAATGGATACATAGCAATATAAGTACTCAATGCGTACCAACTGAATGGACATGAAGTGAAACATTTAAATATTTCTCAAGTTGTATCAAATTTTCATATAATAAGCCACTACATTTTTTTTTGAACAAGGTGTCATTCATATGTCAGCTTCAGCAGAACAAGCTATCATATTCATGGATGATCACTTTGGCACTCTCTTGAGCCATGGGCCTGTGTCTTAGCCGTTTTCTACTCTAGGACAAGAGAAGGTACATTTTGTCCAGAATCCCCCTGATCCTGGAGATTTCCCATTTCTTAAGACATGCATAAAACACAAGTCTTCTGTCCAATTTCCGCCTTATTTTGGGGTCACTCGAGAGCGATTCCAACACATAATCCATCATGATAGCCTCTGTAGCCGTCCAAAACATGACCACCGAATGTCGCCGTCGCTTCGTGATGGCCATTGCAGCCGTTCTTGCAACTGATGATTATGCGTCAGAGCTCATGGCCACGAAATTGCTTTTCTCAACCCTATCAATCGCTCTTCAATGGCTTTTCAAAACCGAAACCCGACAAAGAACATCAAAAAGAGCGTGGAGGAGGATACGCAATGCCCCGTCATAGATTTTCAACAATGCCACAATCCATGATATTCTTGGAAGCTCATCGTGGAGAAGTCTTTTCCTCGTTTTGTACACTATATGCCAACGTCTCTCTCATGAACTTCGTCCAATTATTGAGGCCAAGAACTCAAGATTTCACAAGGCGTTGCCTGTTGAGTTAAATCTGGCAGCCTTTCTGCTATATGCAGGCAGATGCACTTGCGAGAAGGCAGCCTGTCTACTTGGCATAAGTCCAAGCACCGTATTGTCTAGTGTTCTTACTGTTTCCAGCGCGATCACAAAGAACTACGAAAACACTCTTCAATTTCCAACTAAAGAAGGAGGAGTTTTTTTGGCCATGAAAAGTTTTGAAAACATAAGTTGATTCCCATACTGTGTCGGGGCTATTGATGGAACCGATATAAAATGGAGTTCCTGTCCGGACGTGCATTATTATGAATACAGATGCTAGAAAGGGAATTAAACCATTGTACTTTATGCTCTTTTTACGGCAAACCGAAGGTTTTTGTACGTGTATATTGGGAAGCCTAGAGTTTTGGGTGATTCAGAAATCTACAAACGATCCAGTCTGAAAAAGAATATCGATGATGGCACTTGGCTTGGTGCTTAGATTTTGGACCTCATGATCGCGAACGTATCGACTAGGCCGTATTTGATTGGTGATTGCGCTTTTCATTTGAGTCAATATGTGATGAAGACATGCACGGAGCCCGAAAAAAACGCCAACCCTGTACTTCGTACCTGGGATGAAGTTCCCAGGAAGACGCGAAAAGGCTGTGTGATGTGCCTTTGGGATGCTCAAGCACCGCTTTACGGTTCTAAAAGAGGGCATAAGGCTTCACCACGAAGAGGATATCATTCGATTGATACTTTCCTGTTTGGTTTAAAACAACTGGACGATAGCTAATGTTGAAGATATTGAAGCGTATTTATGTCCCCACAAAGATGAAGACCCTAACGCTTCAGGAACCGCAGAGACAACGGCAGGCAAAAAGCAACGCCATGCCCTTCTTCACTACGTTCCGAACGATTTCGAAGAGGGGTATTAATAGCTAAAACTTATATCCAAACGCTTTTATACACTGGGTGTCTTATCTCGCTTCTTGGTTCCCATTCGAAGCCCCGAAATTAGGTTTTACATTCGTCTCTTCCTGTTTCTATATAAATTCAGAGAGCAACTCATCACGAGAATCTTTTGTTTCTTGCGAGTACTGGTGGTTTCACTTTCAGAAGAAGTAAAATCTGCATCAGTGGAATATTGTGCGGGAGGATCGTATCTGGCTTTTCCGTTTTACGTCTCATGCATCTGTTCGTAGAACTCCGGAGTGTTGAAAAGATCTTCATCGTCCTAATCTCAGCCGGATTGCTGAAGCTTTGAAATAAAAGAAGAATACTCTTGCTTGACTTTTTTAAACGTCTTTTGCCAACCTTTAGCTGTGCGCTTGGTGCCATGAATATGCTCTGCAAGTTATACCGCATCAAAAAAACTTCCCGTAGTCTCGTGTACTGCTGTTTGCGGTTGTTGTACCAATCTTTGTTCATTATGGAGAAAAGCAGAATGACAGTGTTGTTGTCATGGTTTCCTTTTGTCGAAGAACTGGGGGTTATGCTCATTCTTTGTCTGAGTGGCGCTTGAAGAAGGTGCTGGATTACTGCTTGTTTTAGTTTGCTCTGCGGTTGGAACGTTGGCTTCAGAAGCAGTTGCTGGGTTGCCGTGCACGAAGTCTTTTCCGTTTCTCGCTAAGTGTGGGGGCGTATCGCTGTGGGGAACGTTGGACATTGCAGAAAGAGCGCGTAGAAGGATTAAAATCAGATAAATCCAATTGTTTAGAGTGCAAGCGGTCTAGGAAGGGTTGTTGGCGCAAGGGCAGAAGGTGAGGTTGTGTTTCGACTCTACTGCGCAGGATGGGCAACGTTCTAAAAAATATCCGAAGGACATTTTCCCCGCGACTTGCTGTCTTGGGGTCAACTTGTCCATGTCCTAGTGTAGAAAGCTTAAATATAAAAAAAGGTAAGTTTGGCCATGGCACTATTTGCTGGGATAAGAATACAAAGTATGCTCGAAAAAACATAAGTTGATCAGAGATGGTTGAATTTCAGGCAATTTAGTTTTTCAGTGTGCGGAATTCGGGTTTGACCTGTTCATTATGTGGCTGTAACAAAAACTTTTAGACCTAAGCAAAAGTACTGCACGTCGCCACTGATGAAAAAAAAACATCTACGTCCACTTGGGTGTCAAATAGCAAATTTTTGCAGCGGACAAAAACAGGTACGTTTTTGCAAGGTGCGGGTTGAACAGTCGCCAAAATGTAGGTGTTGAAACAATGGTTTTTTCGAGAGGAGGTGCGGGAGAGTGTAGTAGAGATTCGTGCACTCTAGAGTGTCTTGACGGAAGCTCTGGCTCAGTGCACCCGCCCGTGCCTCTTACGCCAGACTGTTCCATTATCTCCCGCACTTCTCGCTCTCACTTGCGCCGCTGTCACAGCCGACCTCTGTTGCCGCGTGCTCTGCTGCCGCGCTCCCTGCTGCCACAACTGCTGTCATTACACGCGCGTTCCGCGTCGTCGTCGCCGTTGCCGCACTTGATGCGATTGCTCTCTCCGGCCCCGCGCTTCCCTCAGCCGCGATCACTGCCGACGCTCCGCTCTCCGCCGTACTCGCTACTGCAGCAGCTAGGCTTGTGGCAGAATGTACCGGAAAGGCGCAGCAGCAACGGCAAAAGCAACCAAACATTGAGCCTTCTACAGCTTTCCCTTCTCGCACAGGAACAACCACAGAACGCAGATTCCAAGACAGACTTATTGAACTAAAAAGGCAGGACATAAAAAACTTTGGATATCTCACTTGAGCTCTACTTCTCCAAACCGCGCCCGAGATTTGCTGAGAAGCAAATGGTTTAATAAAACAATGCTCACATTCTGCGTTCTGTTTGCTGCATTACATATTGAGCACAAAGAACACATGCCAATAAATCTTTGGCCAAAACCAAAACGTAAATGATTTATTTTTCTAGTTTTGGTACACCATAATTTCGGCTCATTCTCCAACTTCAAACAAGTCCAGTTTCGGAAACTCTTTGTGACTCCCAAATGGGGGTTGCCGTGCTTTGCATACAAAACGGAGATATTCCCAAAACGATGACAACCGTTTGGATCTCAAGGGCTTTCTGTTTTGGAAATACCGGAATCAGGTACATTAGTTCACAGCAGCCACATTTAAGAGGCGATGGCATCTGCCTCTCTCCTTCACATTCAGCAACAACAAAAGCATCCAGGCATTCAACCTTTTTTCCGCTTTCCTTCCTAGTCAAAACCACCCCTCCCCCCCATCAACAGTATGATAAGTTCAATGATGCCGAAACGCGCTTTGGGGGACATTACCAACCGCCACGCCAATGTGAGAAACTCATTCCCGCTTAAGCGTGCCGCTAAAGCCCAGAAAATCTCCAACAATATCTCTATCACAAAGAACCACCACCATGTACTCTCCGAAAAAGCGCCAGTATCTCAAAACACGTTTCCATCGAAAACGAATACCAAGTACATCGATATTGATGCTTCGGACAAACTGAACCGTGTGGAAGGAAGCGATTTGGCTGCAGTTATCCACAAGAACCATCTTCTGGCCGAAAAACGACACATGCCCAGCACCAACCTCTTGGAGTCCCACAAGACAGTCACAAGAGGAATGAGGGCGATTCTAGTTGATTGGATAGCTGATGTATGTGTGTGTCTCAAGTTGAAGGACAGCTCCCTCCACTTATGTGTTCACATTCTGGATCGTTTCCTTCATAGTTACGAACCTACCCGAAAGACTCTTCAATTGGTCGGCAGTGTGTGCCTTTACATTGCTGCAAAGTACGAAGAGATCTACGCTCCAGATGCCAATGATTTTGTCACCCTGTCGGACGGTGCTTTCAGCATGGACGACGTGGTTCTCATGGAGGCAACCATCTTGAATGCTCTACGATTCGAGGTGAGCACTCCGTACTGCTTGACGTTCTTGAACCGCATTGGAAAGACACTCGAAGCAAAAGGCATGCACAATGAGGTGGCACAGAACGTGTTGGAAAGCGCGCAAATGTTTGTAGAGTTGGCCATGGTGGATGGGCGTCATTTGAAATATCGACCAAGCCATATCTCCGCTGCTGCAGTGCTCCTCGCGATGCAAAAGCTTGGTGTCAACGTGAGCTGGTGCGAAAGCCTCTCTTTCCACTCAGGTTGGAGCGAAGGCGAACTTGTTCGCTGCGTTGAAGACGTTCGGCAGCTGGTTGATGAGGGCCAAAGATCACCACGGCGTTTGAACGCCATTCGTAGAAAATTCTTGCACAAAACAGTCTGACTTTAAAGCTTGTTCTGCTTAAAACCAAAGTCTTTTTCCACTAAAAATTATTTACTCTGAGCTTTCTTTTGCCGGGATATTCGTCTCCACCAGAATTTGTAATCACGATACTGGCCGTTCAGATGCATTCGACCAGGTTTTCCTGGGTTGAACTGCCACAATGCTCTCATCCGCAGTTTGCTTCAATTGCGCTCGCTTTCCTACTGTGGTTTAGAATTAATTCTCGTGAGCAGTCCCCAATATGCGTTGGTCTTGTTCTGTTTTTTGGCTTAGCTTTTGTCCAACTGCTTCTTACACACGAAGGAGTATGGGCTGAGGGAAGGGAAAGAATAAGATAATGTGTTTCTTTCCTTCGCTGCAAACTAGATGGGGTATGAGTTCGAGAGCTGCAATGCGGATATAAATGAAACAAAGATCCCGGTTTGCGAGAGTTCTCGTTAGCGACGTGTTTTTTAATCCCAACTAGTTGGACAACCACATGCAAATTCCTTAATACTGTACTTTTCGGGAAAGCTATGGTGGTTTGATCGTTTCCCATAAAGTAATGTATCTACTTGATTTCTTTTCAGGAGTGAGATTGAAAGGGATTTCTGCAATTGCAAAAGTCATTGCTTCAACGTTTCGAAGTTTTGATGTGGACCACCGATGATCATGGATTCTCTCCAGAGAAAACGTCTCACAACGACGTCATACAGTTCGCGTAACCCTTAATCGCATGGTAGTAAGCAGCACTGGGTTCAAGAGTGACTTGTTTTTGAAAATCGGCTTTTTTCGAAGTATGTCCCGCACAAAATTTGTCATTTAATGATCTGTTTCTGTGATCTGAAATGCGTAGCGCACCCTCATGTAAAAACTGTGCGTCACATTATGTTCGCATCGTTGCCAATTCGTCATGGCATGTAAGCTTTTCTCAAAGAGAACCCACGCACAACAGGTGCTCCACATTCCAAACGGACCTTTGCTTCGTTGCTCGATCCTTAAGAATGCTGTTTCGTCACAATGGATGATGCATCACCGCCGCCGTCTCTTTGGCGGCGTGCGCGGCCGTCGTTGACTCGAAACCTACACGACTAACATTTGACAAAGATGCAGTTTGCAATATTGACGTTGAGTTGCGTCCTGCTTCTGGCCATTTGCAACAGTCCCGCGGCCTCTGTGCCACTCTCTACTTGGACGACAATTCGGCATGCAAGAGTGAATACGCCAGTGAGAGCCACACTGCTCGCTGATGGGCATGGTGGCCCTCCGAAAGATGGAAAGGATGGAAGAGATGGAAAAGATGGAAAGAATGGAAAGGCGGGGAAGGATGGGAAGGACGGGAAGGACGGAAAGAGAGGGGGGACTGGGGGCGAAGGAGGAGACGGAGGCTCTGGAAGCGAGAGCGCTCCTGGCGGAGATGGTGGAGATGGAGGAGATGGGGCGCTCGGTGGTGGTGGAGGGGATGGTGGTGCGGGAGGTACCTCGTATACTTCTGATGGTGGGGACGGTGGTGACGGTGGCTTAGGCGGAAACGGAATCATTGGTGGATCAGGCGGTGACGGGGGACATGGCGGTCATTCTGCTGTGGGTGATGGCGGCGACGGTGGAGATGGAGCAACTGGAGGTGATGGAATTGTTGGCGGACGTGGTGGTGCAGGGGGTGGCGGTGGAATTGGCCTCGGCGGACCTGGTGGGAATGGTGGTGCCGGCGGGAGGGGTGGAGGTGGGGCCTTGCCAGGAAACGGCGGCCACGGTGGTAACGGGGGATTTGGGCTCACTGGCGGAAACGGTGGTGACGGAGGCGATGGAGGTGAAAACTTTACGGATGAGGAGGCACTTTCTATTGTTGCCGATGCGCTTCATCCTGGGAAACCGGGTGGCAAGCGCTAATAACTGGTGACGACAACAGGGAAGCGAATGGTTTTCATCTGATGATGACGCGGATTGTTTGCTTTGTTGGGTTCTCTCAGCTAGAGACACTGCGCCAACTGAGGAGAAGGAAAGCCATACCAACAGCATTGGGTTCGTGAGGACTTAGTTCATCTGGAGATTTGCAAGCACTAGGCTAGAGAGAGTTAACGCAACTCCAACTTTGGTATAAATTTCGAGCAATACTAGACAGGTGTCACGTTGACGAATTTTTGAGGCTTTGCTGTGTACCATTCTTCGTAGGAATCGTAATGGTAGGGCATCTGCGTTGGCGTGTGACAACCACTAGGCTATAAAAGTGTCCGGCCAGACACCAGAGGAACGTGGACAGCTGTATTAGTAGTGAGCTCCCACAAGGCGCACATCGCCGCATGGGGACAAACGCACACAAAGTTTGGAGAACCTGTTATCTACCCTTCGTACATGATTTCTGTAATAAAGTATTTAACTGATGTTTCCCCTTAGACACGCGTTCCCGTTGTACACACGTGTCTCACATGTTGGGAAACACTCTCATGCTGAATACAATGCAGTGCTTTGGAGTACTACAGTAAACAAAAACAACGTTCAACTTTTAAAAAAAGCTATATAGTTCCAACATATTCAATATATTTGAACTACGAAGCTTTTTTCCGGAAATCTTTTTACTTTTCAGTTTCTTTTTTTCTCACAGATTTTCGAAATGTTTTAATTTCTTTCTTTTGAACAAAGAAAGCTTAACAAATACTTGTGTTAAAATGTTGGAGTAAAACGAACGATTGTCGCGTGCGTGTATTGGGTCCTGTGCGCTCTCTTTTGCTACTAGTAAATGCTATAATTTAGCTTGTCAGGTGCCTCCTTTTTAGAAAAGAAGGCGTTTGTTCACAAACCTATCCTAAACTAGAGTCAAGGGCTCATGCATGATTTTGGGTGCCATATTCCATCAGTGCACATCAAGAATTTTAAATCTTACGACGTCATGTTGGCCAAATAAGTGTATTTGAAGTTGCCAAGACGTTCAGTCTAATTAAATCAGTGAACGATAGTTCTGCGTCCATTTGGCCGTTGAGTAACAGTTTGCTTCCATTTTCTGCCTGATACATCGAGTTCTTGATTCTCGAAAAGTCAAACAGACGTGGAAAAGGCCTTCGAAATACACAAGTATTTCTGCATAGAGCATTGAAAAACCACATTCGGTGGGAGACAATACCCACGGACGCCAAGCTTTGCAAGGCTATAAGTGGCGTCAAACCAAGAACCCAGGTTTTCCATGCGGTCAATTTCTCCGTTCTTGTTTGCGCGTCATTGGTACCAGTTGGTACCAGTTGAAACCATTTCCAGAAAAAATGAATCATCTCCTAGATGTACCTCTTGAGACATGGAGATTATGGTGCTGAGAGACGGAGATATATCTAAGATTCAACAAGGACTGAAAATACAAAGCCACCCTTCTGTTCGGGTTTTGAGTACTACAGACAGAGGGATGCAGCAATCTACCTTGATGTATGAAATCATTACTGTGAAACGTCATAGGTTCTGGGTGGTTTGGGTGGAACAATTTCAAAAATTTCAGGCAACCCACGTCTTTCATGTTACGCGTGACAAAGTTATGAAAACGTCGGAGAAGAACCGACAGTAGCAGACGGTTGGAGACATCATGGAATCTCTTGTTAGCTGATGATATACCCATACAATGACTATAAGTATGGGTCATCAATACCTTTTCTAGCAGCGAGACATCCAGCGCCGGGCCGTAATCAGGAAACCCTCACAAAGCAGGTGCTAAATTAATCTTTGAGCGGATAGTCTCCGGAAGAGACAAGACTCAATAATACATATTGTGAGTAAGATGAGGGCAAGCACTCTCCTCTTGATCATTTGTTTCCTCTTGGCCGCCGTATGCGCCCCAGTCACATGCGTTCCTATTTCTTTTTCTACAAACAAAAGTTTGACAAATGGCACTGTCATGAGAGCTATGAAGGAGTCCATGAATGGATACCGCTTACCGCCAAAGGACGGAAGGGATGGGAGGGATGGAAGGGATGGAAGAAATGGTAAGCCTGGAAAGCCTGGAAAGGACGGGAAGCCCGGAAAGAGAGGCGGGGCTGGTGGCGATGGAGGTGATGGCGGGGCAGGTAGTGATGGGGCACCTGGTGGAGCCGGCGGTGACGGAGGCGCTGGTAGTGGAAATGCTTCTGGTGGGGATGGAGGCGATGGGGGTGTTGGAGGCCAGAGCGCCCCGGGAGGGGACGGTGGAGATGGAGGCAGTGGTTTCATAGGCGGTGAGGGAGGAGACGGTGGTATGGGCGGTTCTTCGTTCAGTTCTGATGGAGGGACCGGTGGGGAAGGAGGGGAAGGTGGAGATGGTGTGGTAGGAGGCGATGCTGGAGACGGTGGTGCTGGAGGACATTCTGCGGTGGGCAACGGCGGTGATGGTGGGGATGGTGGTTCTGGAGGCGAGGGGATTGTTGGAGGCACTGGTGGGGATGGGGGTGGGGGTGGGATTGGTCTCGGCGGTGTGGGCGGTTCTGGGGGTGAGGGCGGTTATGGAGGAGGTGGGGCTTTGCCTGGAAACGGTGGAAACGGAGGGAACGGAGGACTCGGATTATTTGGCGGCACCGGTGGAAATGGAGGTAATGCAGGACAACAGCTTACCATCGACGAGGCCGTGCAAGTTGCCAGTGATGCGTTTCAGCCAAACGAAAAGAATAAGATGGTGAAGACTACGACAAATACAGTTCAAAAACGAAAGGTTGTGAACATGAAAAAGAAGATCGTGAAGAGCATTTCTAAAACAGTGAAGAGGACGAATAAGAAGATTGTGAAGAAAAAAAGGATCGTGACCAAGAAAGTGAGACAGACGCAAAAGGTGCATACTAAGAAGAAAAAGAAGGTGACCAAGAAGGTGACACAGGTGAGAAACGGCGTCTAGCTAGGGGAAGGAAAAACTTGCAATTGAAGCAACTCGGCAGAAGCGTTGATCAACATGTTTTGGGATGTAGAAACGATTCACGATTACGTGGATACTTGTTTGTGAGGACAAATAGGTGGGATTGGCCAAGGCCTCTATCCGACTCGAAAGTTTGAATCACGTGAGCGGATCAGCAATGGTCAGACGAAGAATCTCGCGACACCTCAGCGTTGCGTCACGAGAGCGCTTCTGGTGTAGTTGCGACAGCATTGTTGCCAGTCTCACAAGCCGGAAAGCTGGACACCATCGACTTCAAAAATTCACAGTTTTGACAGAGATGCACGAAAACAGTATGAAACCTTTAAATATGCCGAAAACCGTGATCTAAATATATGTGGTGATCATGATGTACCGTTCGCAAAAGGCTCCAAATCGACACTTCGATTGTATCTCCAAAACTATTGGACATTTGAAACCAAATGCAATCGCTGTGACGTTGAAAATACCATAAAGCACCCTGCTCAAATGCTTCCACCACAAATCTCGCTCCCCTCTCCTCCACAAACACCTTTCGCAATCCAGCATCATCACAATGTAAGTTGCAAGGTCGGTATTGATAACTACGAAACACAGGAAGCGCGATACACAACGGCCCCAACAACCTTTGTCCCCAAACCAACCGCAAAAAGAACTTCCTCCTCCTGCTGGAAAGACATTCGACCGAGTAAGCGACGCTATTTCTGCTTTTTGTCTCGCACCTTAATCTTAACCACACGACATTTGTATTGAACCGCCCGTTTGCGCACTCTACTTCTCGAGCGATACAATTACTTTTTCTCCTTCTGTTCTTTGACTTTGCACTTCTTTTCGTTTCTCTGCTGCCGTGCTAATCGCTATGCGTCCAAAGAATTGGCCTCACTTAAAACCAATATGATCTCATATGAGGCCTAAAAATTTCTTAAAAAGTAACTGAATTTCAAAAAGGGTTTAAATTTTCAAATTTAGAGTCTTAAACAAAAATAAAAACCATTCATCCTTATCATTAACGAAAATACTCAGAAACCTGGTCAAAAATAGCTTTAAACTTCTTTAAAGCGATATATTTTTGGTGTAGCAAACTTCATTAGGCGCAAGTATAACAATAACTAAAAATAATTTGGCCTCACACGATCCTAGAAAAACAGGTCAAACGTTAATATCTCGTTTATTCATCTAGTGTTGCATTCTTCGAAGGTAGATGCCAACAAAGGCCGAGGATTCAATAATACGTTACAGTTATGCAGAGCTTGTAGACCGTATTTATTGCAAAAGTACATAGCAATAAAAATTGGCATCATATGAGGCCATTGGTCCAATAGACATTAGACTAGGGCTTTATTCTGTGCACAGAGTCAGATTTTTTTTATCACGTTTAGAGGGGTTTTTTGGCGGGCCTCCACAGAGAGGTCCCTTCCTGGGTTCAAAAGAACTAGCGATGGCGGCGGTGACTATCGGCACCGGGAGGGAAATCAAGACCCGATCTTCATGCTACATTTTTCTATTCTTTCTTTCAGAATTTGGGCAACGGTGTTATGCTCAGCTCGGGAACCGCAGTCGAATCGAGCCAACGAGAGGGTGGGTGTTATGACAATTCCCCTAAAACTTTTCGTTCTGTGCAAATGGGTGTGATGGTTTTCAAAATGATATTTCTCGCTGTTTCGGTTGCTTGGAAATAGTATTGACGGCTTGTCACACATGATTGCGTCGGATACGTCACTTCCAAATATTAAGCACGCCTTCACACACAGTTCTGGATCAGCCTTTCTCTTTTGTCTTTTAGTAACCCTGTCTGTAACACAGAAACCATTCCCACCCGACACAAAACAGTCTGGCGATTACAACGTTTTTGTATCGAGCTCCAAAACATTGGTTTAAAAAAACGAGCGTTAGTCCCCAAAAGAGCTTTTTGTGGTTAGTCGTGTGATGCTTTCATGTTCAGATACGGCTCATGCAGGGTTTAGACTAGGTGTGCAAGTTTCAGGAACTACGAAATGCCCGAATTGGTCTCGAAAGTATCTCATTAATCGTGTAAAGGTCTTCTTAATACGCTGGGTACATAGTCGACGTAAGAGAGACGTATTCTCGGGCTTCATAACAAGAAAATATCTGTTCCGTTCGCACTTCATCACCCATCTAATGCCGTTGCGAGATGAATGACCATCCATAGTTAGCATATAAGACTTCGATTCCGGAACACGTTTCCTCACGAACTTGTCTACGTGTTTCATGACCAATTCAATAATCTGACGGTCCATTGACCCGTTCGCTGCTTCTTGCTGCGCCATGAAATTGTCCCACCATTTTTCAGAAACACATATCCACTTGCACACTTCCTGTCGTTCTTATCACTCGCGAAGTAAGAATCGGAATATCCTAGAGTCGCTTCCTTCTTTGCCCCGTCGTACATAATTCCCAGTTCTGCGGTGTCTGATAGGTAATTGAGCCCAGTAAGAGCGGCCTTCCAATGCTTCTGCAAATAGCAATTCATGTGTCGCGCAATGTATGCAACTGAAAACGCGACATCGGAGGGAACTGCATTTGTAAAGTTTATTAACGAACGGATGAGCTCCATAAATGGGCGGTCCATTCCCTCTTCTGTTGCATCCAATACACTCAATTCCGACACATCTAACAGAGGAACAGGAAACTTTTTCGCACTTTCAACCTGTAACTCTAATGCCAGTTTCTGGATCATAGGCTTGGTGTACATCTTGACCGTTTCTCTCTACTGATCTTGTTCAAAACTCATTCCAAGAAACTTCGTGAGCTTTTTCTCAATGCGTAGTTAAACGGACTTTTCAACTACATTCACCAACTGTATCAAGTCCTCCTTGTGCTTCCAAGTGATAAATCCATCACCGACATGCACTATGATAGTGAGAAGTTCCTTCAAAAGCCGATGAAAGAACTTTCCAGGGTCTTTTTTCGATGTGGTACACTCTATAAGCTCCGGATGGGAATTAGGGGACGCCGCAATGCTTACCGATGGCGCACTGCGGAGGCCACCGCTCGGGTGTGTTGAAGGCGACCGGGAAAGAAGCACTAAAACAATAAAAAAGCGCCTGTACAGACGTACACCGCTGTCAGAGAAATTAGCGACTTGTATTCAAAAGAGAGTATTTGTTCGTAGTTTCATGACACCATTGGCCAGGAGCTTGAGATTTTGCCGGCCGATACGGTGACGGGCCTGGGAAAAAAAAATGGCGAAGGTCGTGGTGATGACCAGAAAGCGGACTTCCACCATGGGTGGAATTAAGTTTGATGAGATCCCGGCACCTTAATCGCAGGAGTGTTTCAAACGGTAATAGTTGGTTTCGGACGTAGAAATACCGATACGTATCAATTAAAAGTTGGATTCCGAAAAGGAAATTGATCAGGATGGACACAAAAGGATTGTCCATTTCGGAGGAAGGATTTGTTAAGGTCGCAAAGACTGACAGTTAGAATAATTCAAAGAACGGATCAATTGACCTTTGCAGAACTTCCCAAGGGTCGCGAACCGAAGAAGCGCCTCATACAAGAGAATTGGCGCGATGCTCTGACAAAAGTAAAGGCGGGCTCTGTCACAGTTGAGAGAAGCTCAGGGCCGACCGATTGATGTTCTCCAAAGAAGTGAAGTTAGGCGCGAGTTGCAGATTCTAGTCACAACAGTAATTACTGTTTGTACAAAGGCTTGAGTGTGCAATTTCCGTCAATTTGCTCACCACTATGGAGAAACAAACGAGCAAGTCGACTACAACGGTTAAACAGACCATCGTTTCAAATTTGGAAGCGCCTCGACTGCAACGTGTCGCGACCACGCACTTTACGGCTTTTCAGAAACAGCGTGAGTTGTACGAAAATCAGATTGGGAAGAAAAACAGGGAACCCGGAATAACGGCTACTCCCACGTCCTACAAGGCCTCCATAGATGACTCGTATCTACGCATCTTTTCGACTGCACACTGGATAAGGGCGGATAGTATTGCAAAAATCATTGAAGAACAGCTCCAAGACTGTGTGAAATAATGTGCCATTTTCACGCCCGAAGGAGACCACTTGACGAAGGTCGAGAACATAATTTGAAAGGAAAAGATGGATACCAGCCTCAAAAAAGCCGAGGATCGTGTCTGGAGTTTGCAGTACAAGTACTTCACTGTCTTGGAGGCCGCCGGGATGCAAGAACTTCCAACCCAGAAGCCACACATTGCCATCAAGCACATTTTCAAACGCATCACGCCAGCACGACTTCCTGAAAGAATGAAAGATATTGTAGAGTGGCGCAGAGACTATCGATTTGAAATGAAAAATGTGAGTTTGTTTATGCGTGAGCTAGCGCGCCAGGCCAAAAGACTTGAGCAAGAGCAAAAATCCGAACGAGGACTTGCCAGTTCCATTGAGAGCTATTTTTCGAGTGTAGAGAAAACTCAAGATTGCAAACCAAAGCATAAGAACTCGAAACAACGAATTTTGGAAATGCGCAGCGAAACGAAACGGCCGAAGTCTGTAGGCTATCCGAACGACGCAGGGTGGAACTCGCGTCCTAAAAAAGGAGCAGTTAATATGGCGAATAATGAGCTTCCACCTTGTTTCAATCCAGAATCTGATGGGTTTTTACTTCATCGCTCCATGTCTCATTTCGACCATTTAGCAGAAGGCAAAGTACAGAAACGAGTACTGAGCGCGGAAACGCCTTGAACCGAAGGCGAGAAGTGCTGTTTAAAGGAAGAGGCCCATGAAAAAAGGCCAAATTCACCGCATTGAGGCCGAGGAAATTGATTCTCCCTCGGATTTTTTAGCGCGACATTCTGTCAGGATGCCGTGGAGGGCGTCGTAATGGCTGACCAGGGCTCATATGCCAACCTCATCCCCGAGGATATCTCCAAGGCATTACAATCTTCAGCCCCATGACTGAAAGATACGGAGTTAAATACTGTTGTCCGATCTGGAAGTTTGGCCCCGACGGTCCAAGATGGACGTTTGGCCACTGTTGTCCGATACGGACGTTTGGCTTCTACACTGCGCTCAATTACGAGCACTGGTACGGTGCAGCACTACATTTAGGATTTTGGGTGACTTAAAGGCTGGGGGCCAAGTAGCTAGAACGAATAGTACTTAAGACTAAAGCAGCGCGACACCGCAGCAGTAAAACGTCGGTATCTTCGACGAAACAACTTCTGCATCTACCATAAGAAGTTATGGGCCTATCGTAACGCAAATCTGTGCTTCACAACTATTTGCTCGATCGCTGAACAAGATGGAAAACGCGCTTGTGGAGCTTTCTAAGCTATGCGTACCTGTGCTGCAAGCTGACAACTACTTCATGTGGTCTCGCAAGATTGAACTGGTGTTGCGGGCCAAAGGTGTTTGGGGTATCATTGATGACAGTGTCCGCATTCTCAACCCCGAATCAGTAGCCGAGCAGCAGAAACATCAGGAGAAGCGCGACATTGCGCTTTCGTGCATTCTTCTTTCTGTGGGCGATTGCTGTATTACCCCCGTTCTCGAGGAGATGGATCCACAAGTCGTGTGGAAGACATTGCGGAAGAACTTCGAAATGGTGTCACTAGCCAGCATCGACGTTCTGCTCCACAAGTATCAGGAGATATGGATGCAACCGGGTGAATCTGTGCTAGCATACATAAGCCGTCTAGCAGAAGTCGAATCGAAGCTCAGAAGTGTCGGTCATTCTGTATCGGACAAAGATAAGCTACGCGCACTCCTTCGAGGGTTATTGAAGGAGTATGAAGTGACCGCAGAGGTAATTAGTGCCACTGACAAGAAGCTACATGAAGCTACTCCAATGCTAATCACAAGGGAGGTTCAGGGGGACATGGGCGCATCAGGATCGGCTGGCACCAGTAGTGGGACTGCATTTCACGTTCGAGGGTCAACATCGAACAAGGACAGAACCTGTTTCTTCTGTAACGGGAAAGGACACATCAAACGCTTTTGCAGAAAGAACCCGCGTATTGAGAACTACGTCAAGAAGGACGGGGCGTCCTCGAAGGGCGCCGGGAAGCAGAAGAGGGCCCAAGGATCGGACGACAAGGCAGACGAAAATGCCTGGGTGTCATTCATTGCAGCAGATATGGCCTCTGGAAAGAAAGAGTCTATCATGGCAGAACACAAGTGGTACTTGGACTCTGGTGCCACGAAGCACATGGCCAACAATGCGCACATCTTTGCAGGGGAGCTTCGGGCTCCAAAGAAGAAGGAGATTGCAGTCGGTAATGGTCAAACCGTCATCATTCGAGGTGAAGGTGATGTGCATTGCAAAGGCGTTTGTTTCGGGAATGAGAAACAGATATTGCTAGAAGATGTTCAGTACGTACCGGACCTAATGTGCAACCTTTTATCGGTGAGTGTCATTCGCCGTAAGGGCTGTTCTATCGTTTTCAAGTCTGATCAGCTGGGGAACGGACTGTGTCTGGTAATCAATCAACGAACGGGCGATATCATGGCCTCTGGTATAGAAATCAAGATAGGCCTCTACGAGATGGTGTTCCGTTCTGTGTCCAAAGAGTCGGCATTTCTTTCAAAGGCAAGCAAGGACTCTATAATACTGTGGCACAAGCGACTTGGGCATCCTGGTGCTGATGCGATGCGAAGGACTCTGAAGGTTGTAGAAGGTGTTGGAATGTCTATAGTGTCTGACATAGGCTTCTCTGAGCCATGTGCAGTTGGAAAACCACACGTGTGTCTCGGAAAGCACTAGGCGCGGAGAATCAGGCCAAGAAGGTCATGGAACTACTCCACTCAGACGTGATGGGACCTATGCCGCACCCGTCTCTGTCTGGTGCGGTCTACTGCGTCACGATCTACGAGGATAAAAGCGAGCTTTTTCTTGTGCGATTTGTCAAGCGTCGTTCGGACGTTGAGGCGGCAGTCAAGGAAATGGTTCAAGAGCTGGGGACACAATATGAACATCAGTTGAAGCGGTTTCGGTTTGATAACGCAGGAGAGTATGTGTCTCAATCCTTCACTGCTTGGTTGAAAGGCGAGGGTGTCAAGATTGAGACGACTGCGGCCTACAGTCCGGAGTCAAACGGGAAGGCAGAGCGTCTGAACCGCACTCTGAATGACAAAGCTCGAACCATGCTTTCTGAAATGAAGGGCACACCGTATAAGAAGCAACCGTGGGAAGATACGGTGAACACTGCCAACTATCTCCGCAATTGCACGTCAACCAGAACCAGTGATGGACAGAACGTTACGCCCTACGAAGCATTCACGGGTCGCAAACCCAACATTGCGCATCTTCGCACGTTTGGCGCACAGGGTTTTGTTCATATTTCTAAGGAGACGAGGAAGCACGCGAGAAAGTATGAAGAAAGAGCGGTGAAGGGCATCCTCGTGGGCTACGGTAAAGGAAAATGTTACAAAGTCTTCTATCCGGAGACGCGCAAGTCCACCGTCTCCAAGGATGTACGGTTCAATGAAGATCTGGTAGGATGGGACAAGGCGACAGGGGAGAGTGATGACACAAATATATTGCATGAAGTGCGCAATGTTTCGCATAGTATGGGCAAGGTTGAGAGCAAGGTCGAGAAGAATCACCAGACCACCAACGCTTCTGTAGTCATCAAATCGGAACCTCAAGAGATGTTTGAAGATGCTGTGTCAGAGTATAGCTATGATGCTGAGCTGGTGACACACTACCCACCTGAGCCGAGAAAGTCAACGCGTGCTCGCAAGCAAACGTCACGCTTTACGCCCGATGCAGCCACTGCACTCCTGGCACGATCTATTCTTGGTGCAGACGATATAGAGGCACCAGATACCTTTCTAGAAGCTATGAATGGCTCTGAAAAAGAGCTCTGGGTGGCTGCAACGCAGGATGAGATGAGTAACATGGAACGCAGGAGTGTGTGGAAGTTGGTTAAGCCTCCTGCAGAGTGTAGACCATTAGACAATCGCTGGGTGTACTACAAGAAACGCGATTAACAGGGCCGTGTAGCGCGGTACCGGGCCCGGCTGGTGGCAAGAGGCTTCAATCAACGAGAAGGAATTGACTACACCAAACTGTTTGCCCCAGTGGTTTGATATGTTACTTTGCGTGCCTTGCTTGCAATCATCGCTTCACTGAGACTGCAAAAGATACAGTTCGATGTTTGTACTGCATTTTTGTATGGTGATCTGGAAGAGATACTGTACATGTCACAGCCGCAAGGGTTTGCCCAGGAAGGCAAAGAGGACTACGTACATCAGCTATACAAAGCGGTGTACGGTCTTCGGCAGGCATCAAGGGCGTGGCGGAAGAAGTACGAGGCTATTCTACTCGGCACGGGGTGCAAGGTGTCGGAGGCTGACCCAGGACTATTCATCCATGGAAATGGACACCAAAGGATCTGGATACTGATGTATGTGGACGACGGATTGGTGGCAGGACGCAATCGTGAGCGGCTAGTTGGGTTTCTGGCGGAGCTGAGAACCAAGGTAGAGCTGCGAACGGAAGAAACGCCGAAAAAGTTCCTTGGAATTGTGGTTGATCACTGGAAGGAAGAAGGTACAGTACGGATTCACAACTCTCCGATGATCGATAATCTTTCTGAGAGGTTCCAAATTGTCAACTGCAAGCCTTTTCACGTTCCATTGCCGGACACAGCGACCCTACAGGAGGCAGAGGCATCAGAAGGGGAGGAATATACGCCTTATCAAGAATTAGTAGGGGCTCTGATGCATCTGGAAAATACAGTGAGGCCAGACATTGCCTTCTCGGTTGGATTTCTTGCAAGATACATGAGCAAGTACAACAAAACCTTGCGGAAAGCAGCCCTTAATGTCCTGAAGTAGTTACATACAACTCGCAGGCAATTCATCACTTATGGTTCTGAGACCCATGGCACGTTGATTGGCTACTTGGACACTGATTTTGCTGGTGATAGAGTAGACAGGAAGTCTACAAGTGGTTTTGTTTTCATGTATGCGGGTGGGCCGATTGCTTGGAGAAGCAAGAAACAGACTGTTGTCGCGCAGTCAACGTTGGAGGCAGAGTACGTGACAATGTCGTTTGCCGTACGAGAAGCGGTATGGCTGCGAAGACTGTTTAAGGAATTCCAAGTCCTACAGAATGGACCAACTACGTTGTACGGGGACATTCAAGGAATGATCTGTCTCTCCCGAGATGAGGTGTGCAATGAACGCACGAAACACATAGATGTGAAGTACCACTTGGTTCGTGACACAACACGAAAAGGAGAAGTTCACATTGAGTACATTGCGACAAGTGAAATGAAAGCCGATGTTTTTACAAAGGCTTTGAAGAGATGGTTGCACAAGCATGTTGGCAAGGACCTGCAAATGGGAATGATAGATGGTTGAGAAAGTACTCAGAATGTCTTGCACAATTCAGCTCGTTGTAGGAAGCAGGGGAGTGTTGTCCGATCTGAACGTTTGGCCCACTAGGCTGTCATGGATGTGCACTTGCGTATTCGACATGGTACAAGACTGGTCCTGAAATCCATCCCGTGGGAAATCGCGAAAGTGGAATCTGAGAGTGTTGTTATCGGAAAGCATGTACTACAAGCCATTGGTTGCGACAACAAAGCGCTTCTTACAGCTGTGAGTCACAAACACAAAAGGGCCATCTGTTGAAAACACGACTGACCGGACTCTCAAGTCCTGAGCTCGTCCGATTTCTTTTTATACTCTTCAAGAGTTGAAAACCTGCTAAAACCAACTCACATACTCTTGACTGTCTAACTCAGCAGGAGACATATCAGAGTCTCAATTCAAGTAGTACAGTAGATATTAAATAAGTATCTATTCAATTTGTAGTCTGATACCAATTCAAATACTGTCAACTCTTGCGGCATCAAATCTAGTCCCATCAATTCCCTTCCTTGACGCAAGATTTGCAATCTGCAACTTTGATCTCATATCAACAAACCGAGACGTTCCCAAGGGCTTTGTAAGAATATCAGCTACCATATTCTCTGTGGGACAGTATACAACTGAAATGAGCCCTTTCGCAACCGCGTCCCGAACGAAATGGTAGCGAATGTCAACATGTTTTACCTTCTTCTCTGACGTAGCCCATGCAATTGCTCAACTGTTGTCTTCGTAAAACTTCGTGGCCTCATTTCCAAATCCGACATCAAGCTCCCGAAGCAATGTCCGTACCCACAACACCTCTTTGACACATTCCGAGAGTGCAATTTACTCAGACACGATAGTGGACAAGACGACAGAAAGTTGCTTAAGGCTTCTCCATATAATGGGTGCTCCACCAAGAAATAAAATAAAACCAGTTGTTGATTTCCTGTCGCTTCTGTCACCGGCCCAATCTGAATCACAGTAGGCTTCGAGGCGGCACTTCTTCTCAGAATTTGGCTCGTACAGAAGACCATATCTGACGGTACCGTTTACGTACCTTATGGCTCTCTTCAATCGAATCCAGTCGGTGTGTGTTGGTTGCTTCTGATTTCTACTCAGAACATTAACAGCCACACTTATATCTGGACGAGTTCGGGAGGCCATATACATGAGCACCCCTGTGTGCTCTCGGTACATTTCTGCAAACTACTGCGAGAGATGGTTGGTGGAGTACATTGTATTCGATGATGTGACCAAAGGAGTCGCAACAGGTTTGCTCTGATCCATTGACATTGTTCGAATAAGACTAAATGCCATAGAGCTTTGATCAAGGGAGAACACCCCCTTCTTAGCCCCAATTCGAACTCCCAGGAACTGCTTCACTTCTCTCTAGTCCTTCATGGTGAATCGTTCCATCAGCATCACTTTCACGGTGCTGATCAAAAGACTCATTTCGGCTGATGAGAAGTACATCATCGACATAAACCAGAACCCATACAAACGACTGATTCTTTCTTATGACAAACAGGCACACATCTGAATTCAGACGAGTAAATCCCATGTTCCTCAGAGAAGTGTTCCACGTCCTATTCCACACCTGAGGAGCCTCCTGTAGGCCGTATAGTGCTCTCTGAAGTAGAAAAGCCTGTCACTCTTGTAGACCGAGACTCAGACCCTTTGGAGTAGAAAAATACACCGTACTATTGTCCAGGTCTAGCTTTCCATTTAAGAACGCCGTCTTAACGTCCATTTGATGAACACAGTAGTTCCGAATGCATGCTAGGGCCAAGGAAGTTGGCACTGTCTCAAAGCCAACCATAGGAGAAACATTTGAACATGAGGGTTCTAGCTGAAATCCTTTGGCCACGAGGCGGGCCTTGTACCTTCCTAACGACCCATCGGGATTCTGCTTGCGCATGAACACAAACCGTGAGTGAATCACTCGAGCTCCGGTTGGAGGCTTCACTACTTTCCCAGTATGCATGTCCATTAAACTCTGCAGTTCATCTTGAATTGCTCTGCGCCAATTCTGAGCTTCAACAGAATCCAAGCCCTCTTCAATAGATTGAAGAAGGCTCTTGGCGACATCTATTGTGACATGAGTGCTCCCATAGCGATCGGAAGCGTTACGTTCTCTGTCAGGGTATCTCCCTGCTGGATAGTTAGTGACAAACTTCTGTAGAGCAGAACCTATGAGCTGTGAGCATCCCTGTTCATTTTCGACATTCCCTCCTTCACCTTCCATGTTCACTCTGTCTGTAGCACTGTGGTCCAGTTGAACATCTTCACCTTGTACTTCTGCACTGCTGTCTCCCGCACTAATAGTAGATGGACTAGCAGTAGTTCTTGTTCCCTCCTTTTGTGCCTTGTCATTCGGCACATTCGGCTCGTGCATGTCGTCATTCAACTCCAATTCATCATTCTCATGAATGACTGTACCATCTCCAGGGAATAATCGGCGTCCAGGAAAAACATTCTCATTAACTTTAATATGTCGTGCATGTCGTGCAGTAATAACTTGCTTTGCTGCTGTGTCGTAGACCCTGTAATTCAAACGAGGAAGGCTGCGAAGTAGGATACACCTCTTCGACTTCGGCTATAGCTATGTTCGTTTTGGAGCATGGACCCACACCTCACACCCGAATGTTCTCATATTTCCAACACACGGCCTTTCGGAAGTCAACATCTCCATCGGTGTTCTTCCATCATTACTGTCCGTCCTAGTAATGTTCTTAAGATACTCTGCAGTACAAAGAGCCTCTCCCCAAAACCTTTGAGGAAGACTGGCATGCCTCAGCATGCTCCGAACCATATTCAATAGCATTCGATTTAATCTCTCCGCATTTCCATTTTGTTGCGGAGTATATGGAGCAGAGTTTTCCCATTCAATTCCGTGCTCTCGCAGATAATTACGAAGTCCTACGTACTCTGGACCATTGCCAGAGTACATTTGCCTGACGAGGCAAGAAAATCTTCTTTCAAACCGCTTTTGAAACTTAACAAAAGCTTCCTTCTCATCACTTCTTTTCTTCAGAAGTTCGATATACCTAAAACCAGAGTACTGATCCGTAAAAGTTACAAAGAACTTGTTACCACTAATACTTGAAGTGGAAATTGGTCCGCAAATGTCCGAATAGATCACCTCTCCTGGTTCATATGCGCTGCTAACCCTTCACTTCAATGAGAGTCAGGACATCTTGCCCTCACTTCATGGCGCACATTCCACCCTTATGTCAGGTTTTAACCTCTTGGTTTTCACCCAAGAGGTTTTCCGTCACAGTACGTACGCAATAGTGCTGCTGTACGAAGCCGCACGATTTTTCAACGCCTTCCCGATCTCGGAAACTATCGTGAATGCTTTAGCACCGGCAGATCGGACAGTGAAAAGCTTAATGGCTTTCGTTTTGCTTTCCACTGCATACAAAAATGGTGTGAGTGACGTGATGAAAATGGTTGAGGCCTACAAGGAAGTCCGCAATTTGAGCCCATACTTCTCGAATCCAACTAGATCAAGAAGTAACCTACATGTTCTTCCTCCTCCACCGCCTTCATTCTTTTTCCAGAATGCAGACTCGCCGCAGTCGGCAACACCCGCGAACCACAATGGTAGCTCTCCAACCGTTACTGGACCGACACCACAAGATGCATCGCACGGAAATCCCACCGTTTCGGTACATCAGACATTCCATGCGCCGCCGTCGTTTCCCAACCAGGATACGCCCAAAAAGGCCGCCTCGGTCGCCACCTACTTTAAGGATTTGAAGTTCAACGGCTCCAAGGAACAGTCTATTCGCTACACCCTTCGGGACTATGAGGTTTGCTCTCATCAGTTTGAACTCTCCGAAGATCAACGTCAGAATTTCTTTGTCAAAGTCTTCGGAGGGGCCGCTCGAGAATTCTTCTTCGAGAACACCGTACCCGGTATGCCTTTCCAGGCTATGGTGAAGATCATGTTGGACGAATATGACAATGATGCTCGACAGCTTGCCGCTCAAGCTGAACTTGAACGTATCACTGTTGATCAGATCATGGAAGAGAAAAAATTAACCGATTCGGACTTTGGACTGACCAACTTGGTAGACAAGATCAATTCTCTTACTCTTCAGGCTCCCCCTCAATTTCAAGAAAAGAAGAATCTTTCCAAGGACACACCCTCTGGTTCATCAGGTACATTCTACCAACAGTATGGAGTGCCACCAAACCGTTTGAAAGGTCGCTCTCGGATGTTTCAAAGGAGACGCAACCCGATTGGAAAGGATGGAAAACGGATGCAGTGCCACATATGTGGAAGCGAAGATCACTTCGCAAAGGATCACCCAGCTCGTTCACGATTCAACCGCATTCGGAATGGAGTTGTACATTCTCTCAGACAGGGAACTTCAGCAATCCACGTCCTATCCGAGGTCGTGAATTCTCTGAGGGATGAAGACACTTCGTCTGACACTGAGTCGGAGAATAAGGAATCCACAGACTTGGAAACCTTTTTCACCTTAACGGTAGACGACCAGCACTCAGATCCACATACACTTTCGGACGCCGATCTAACCAACTACGTGGACCAAAAGGAACTTCACGCTCACTTGGTTTCTTTTCTTTCTGCTTCACCGTCGGTTAATGTTAATTCGAAGAGGCACGTTCGCTTGAAGGACCGTTCGGATGTTTCTCAGGATGCCTAGAAGGTGGGCTTGCTCCTAGCTATCCGAAGAATGCATCTGCACTCTGCAGTATTGCATCCAGGCGCAACCGGTTCAAATGCCACCGACACCGGAAAGAAGTTATCGACTGTACTTCTGTCTACAGCTCCTCGTTCACGAAACGTACCGACAAAGGTTATCTTCCAGGCTTTTGCGTAGACATTGGCGCACCGCGCTCTGTTATCGGTATCAAGGAAGCTCGTAGGATCTACAACCGCTTTGGTAAGCAGCTACGACTACTCAGGTCAAACCGCAAGTTCAGGTTCGCTGACTCCGTATATGAGTCTATGGGAAGGATAACAATCCCGTTGAGCACCCCTCCAGGGATACAAACCGTATCGGTACAATTTGATGTCATCGCAGCAGACATACCCGCTCTCATGGGAATGGACGTGCTCGACCAGCACTCACTGGCTCCATGTACAGTGACCAACCGGTTGATAAATCGCACTGTGATGGAAGAAGATGGCAACTCTTATGTCATTGACGACTGGCAGGTACCTTTGACACCCGTCCTCGGAGAAACTCTACAACTTGTTGAGGAGAGCTCGTCCAGATGACACCACCCCGGAAACCCGAAGGCAGCTCGAGGAGATTAGTCGTTCCTGCGATCCATGCCAACGGATCCAGCCCGGACCTACTCGGTGTAAGGTCTCACTTGGTACAGAAAACATTCGATTCAATGAGGAGATAATCATTGACATCATGTACCTCGAAGGGAAGCCTGTCCTACACATGGTTGACGCTCAGACGCACTTTTCGGCCGCTCGTTTTCTTCCCGACGTCTCGAATAAGACCATATGGAGGTGCATTGTTGAGTAATGGATATCGGTCTACACTGGGAACCCGAACCGCATCAAGGTCGATCAAGGCTCCGCTTTCGGTAACAGCTTCATTTCTCTCGCAAGATCATCCAACATCGATGTTGTACGAACGGGAATTGAATCTCACTCCTCCATGGGTATAGGAGAGCGATATCATGATCCGCTTCGAAAGACCTTTAGGAAACTGAGAATTGTCTCTCCCAATGTGGAGCTCAGTACGCTACTTTCCTTTTCGGTTTATGCGATGAACAACACTCTTGGACCTGAAGGTTTAGTTCCATCCGTACTGGTATTTGGAGAATTTCCTTCACTTCGCATGCTTGGCGAGGATCTTGAATCCAAAGCTACTCTGGACGAGAGAGCCCAATTAGTTAGCACAGCTCGGAAAGAGATAGAACAACAATGGTAAAACTACGCGTTCAGCGCGCACTTCGCCACAACGTTCCGTCATCGGCTAATGCCGCGTACCAACCTGGGGACAAAGTTCACGTCTGGAGGGAGAAGATCGTTGCAAACCGTATCGGTGAATGGCTTGGACCTTTTGAGATCGTCGCTGTAGATCATGACGCGAAGCTTGTTCATCTACGTCTGTCTCCGAATGCGAACCTAAGTTCCTTCAACTTTGCACAGGTGAAGCTTTACGCTCGACCGCAAGAGGTATCTCACACCCATATGTGCGAGTTAATGGACGCTATAAGTCACTACCGCTCGAAGGTTGACGACGTCTTTATGACGGTGATTCTTAGTTCTAGTGATCCCCGCGCACATGACCCGCGCATGGCTATCGCTAAGAAGGAAGAGCTTCGAGGATTGCTCGAAAGAGGAACCTTTAAGGTCACCCTGAAGCAGGATATACCACCCGATGGGAATGTCTTATCTGGTCGATTTGTTTTGGCTATCAAGTCAACCGAAGACGGTGAAGAGAAGTTCAAAGCCCGATATGTCATCGGCGGACACCGTGATCGGATGAAGCACCTGATGGCTCACTACAGTCAAACGCTCCAACCACAATCGGTTCGAATTATCCTTGCGCTATCATCCCTTTTAGGTTTTGAGTTGTGAACCAACGACATTACGCAGGCTTACTTGCAATCTATGGAACCACTTTCACGCGAACTATTCATCGCTGATCCCGTTCCGGAATTCGAGTTGAAGCCGAGTCAGGCGCTACAACTTCTGAAACCACTTTATGGTCTGTGCGAATCTGGAGACCTATGGTTTTCTACAATGGATAAGCACCACCGACTGGATTTGGGTATGAAGGTAATGCGATCAGACCCAGCGCTGTACTACCTTCACCGAAATGGTAATTTTATCGGTCTCTCAGGATCATATGTGGATGATCTACTACGCTCTGGTGATAATGAGTTTCGCGCTATTTGCGACCGCACACGGGAAAAGTTCGAAGCTAAGGCGGATTCTTTTCCTCCGTGTACCCTCACGGGATTCCAGATAGAACCCAACCGCATTGGTGACTACTGCATAACGCAGCACAGCTACGTCAAGAAGCTCACCAACTTGGGAAAAGACGCTAACTTTCAGGACTTTGCCTCAATTCAAATGAAGCTCGCATGGCTCGCGCACTTGCGTATTGATATACTATATCACGTTTCGTAGTTCACGAAAATCACCAAGGACCGATTTGAACAAGACCGCAAGGGTATTATCAAGAGAGTCAATGAGACCATCGACAACGCAAAATCTCATGATCTCTCGGTACATTTCCCGAAGCTTGACCGTGATTCGCTTCACCTACTTGGGGTATCGGACGCATCATTCGCTACGAACGTGGACCTAACCTCCCAGCTTGGTTACATCGTGTTCTTGTCGGACCATTTCGGTAGAGTCATTCCAATCGCGTTCAAATCCTATAAGGCACGACGAGTTACTCACTCTTCGTTCGCAGCTGAACTTATTGCCTTTGCAGATATGTACGATGCCGCTTTTACGCTATCGACCGAACTCGGACTTTTACTTGGCATATCACCTCTCCCGGTTTGTCTACTCATTGATTCAAAGTCGTTGTTCGACATTATCCACAAAGGGTCTCGTACATCCGAAAAACGGTTGATGATTGACATCGCCATCGCTTGCAAAGGATACCACTCAGGTTATATCTCAGACATTGGTTTTATCCCTAGTGGTCAAAATCTTGCAGACCATCTCACAAAGACAACTAATGTCACACCGCTTCGGGAAGTTCTAAAGACGTGTATTTGGAATATCATACCTGAGCAATATATTGTTCGCTCGAACCAGAGCGAGTATCATCGACCCGCAGGAGAAATGTTACAACCAGATGGTGAATGGCGATGGACTGTTGCTATCGAATGTTCCGATACATGAGCAAAATTTCACCTTTAAGGTCTTTTTGGCCAAAAAAATGTATTCGTACGAAACATCGTTCGGAAAGCCCCTCTTATCTGGCAAGCCAGACCCCTCAATTCTGCGGTACCCGTGTAAGGGCTCCACAGCAAAGCACGTCCGCACCCCTCACGTCAATCGACGCAGGTCAGTTCTCGACCGCCGTGGTTAACAGACCGGTATTTATACCGATCTGATACTGTACGCTTCTTTACGGACCTGGGTTCGAACCTTGACAGGTATTCTTTTTCAAATTGGATGCCCAATGGTGCCGCTTCCGCATGTGGAGGGAGTGTGCATGTCAGGCTGACAGTGGTACTTGCGTCAGAGGCCCGCTTGGGCCGCACTTGTGGACCGCATAGGTAGTTAAAATTCTACCTAAGCTTCTAGTGAGCTCGCTAGTGATCTGACCCATGTGGGAGACAAGATACAAAGAATAAAGAAGATAAGCAGTTAAAGTAACACGATTGTTCGTGCCCGACTGCGTACAGAGGCTGTTGTCAGCTCTGGTCTTCTACATCCTTGTTCTTACAACTTATCCTACGACCTTCCAGGTTTTCTATCGATACCGTACCGGACCGCGCTTACCGCCGTGCCAACGCAAAAGGACCCGCCAGCGAAGAGATCGTCACCAAGGCATCGAAGAACGTCAAAATGCCCGCTCACGCTATACTATAGAACGCAACGGGCCACACTAATGCTTGCTGATACAGTCAACCAAATTTCCATATATCAAACCAGAAGAAAGTGTGTTACGTGTTGGTCCGTAGTCAGCCGCAGCTACGCCAGCACCATCCCAGACACGTTCGTGCTGGGAACCCTTTCATAAATGGTTATACATTGACTGTGAAACAATGAAACTCTACATATAAAACAGAAACCCCATATTTTTAATCCCAACAAAATTTTATAATTTCATATATACAGTAACCACAAATGTAGCCTTCTGATAGCCCGTCATAGCTCTTTTTTGTAGTATAGCAATGAGACGCTTTGGAATAGATTTGTAGAGGTTCTCCAAGAGCTTTGCAGGAATAGTCTCCAAAACATCGCCAATTTGATGAGCCAGATCCTTCACAGTGTTAAACTCCCTACTCTCTGCTTACGGACGCTTGAACAGCCCCGCTCAGACATTCTCAATGATGTTCAGATCCGGGCTTTTGGGCGGCCAGTCCAAAACTGTTCCATTCTTCTCTTTTTTCCGAGTATTTAGTCGCACTTCCACGATCGGGAATAGCTCCATCGTGCATAAATCCAGTCCTCTCCCACAGCGGAAGCAGCAAAATGTAAAATATCGTTACTAAGGGCTTCAGTGTAGATTTTTTGCGTCAGCTTGCCATTAAACCCGACAAAAATTTCACTACCATAATATGGTAAAGCGGCCCTAATCATCACCGACTTTCTCCCTTGAACTCTCTTTAAGAAAATTTATGGCTCTGTCCTTAAATCATTCATATAAAAAGCGAGGTCCGGACCGTCAAGGGTAAACTTTTGTTCATCAGAAAAGATAACATTTTTCTACTGAATAGCCTCCAATGAGAGGTTCTATTTCGCCCATTATATACGATTCATTTTGTGTTTCTGAGTCATATCAGAAATTTTCTTCATGTTTCTATACCTCACATATAGACCGCCTCTTAGAATTTCCTGTACACCCCGCACCCCGTCCTCTAATTCAAAGGTTTTCTGCACTTCTGATACTGATGATTGACAAAGTCTGACATCCAAAATTACCACTTTTCTAGTTTTTTCTGTTATTTTTGATTACGGGCCTTCCACTAATTCTGTTGGCTTTTCTTTGAACGCATGATAAACTGATGAATAGTGGTACGGTGGCGTCCAAGCTCTTGTACAATCTCTTGATGACTCATGTCGTCGGAATGATGAGCTAAGATTTGGACTTTTTTGAAGTCTGATAAGTACTTATATTTTTAGTGCAATTGTACTTTCCGACTAGGGGTTCAAGAGGTATTCATAGAACTGAGATGCATTCCTTCATAAGGTGAGTCGTGGTATGAAGTCTTGGCGTAGTGGACGCGTGGAAGCGTTGGACTCATGGATATATTGGCCATAATTTACGGAATAGTGTAGTAGAATAGTGTAAGGGTTGGCCCAGGTATGAACTCGGCACTCTCCAGATTGAAGGAACATGGAAATGTGGTTACAGATGTTTTCTAAAATTTCTGAAACCCCTAGGATATTGTACAGAATAGTACATAGGCAATGGTGAGTGCACCAATGGCACGACTAAGTGAAGCCAAACCGGCTAAACGCCTTGTCTGCTTTCGCTTGCGCAACGAATGTAGCTTCTTCTGGAGCGATTTTGCAATATTCAGATATATTTTAAAGGTTAATCGGGAACAAACAAAACAGAAACAGTTTTAGTAGAACCTAAACATCATCAGAAGCCGCTAACTTCGCTAGTACCTCGATCACCTAATGTGCATCAAAGCTTAAGGACCTGGCTAGACCAAGTTGACAAATACAAGACTCAAAATAAACGGTTGCCGAGCAACCATTTATACAAAATCAAACATTCATATTCAAACCTCTAACATTCATAATACAAACTCAACCAATTGAATTCAAACATTCATATTCTCCCTCTTTTCTTTTGAGAAACAAACTTATATAAGAACCTTGGTTGACTAACGAACACATGCCTGATCAAAATCCTTACAGAGTGCGCCAATATAGAGCGTGAATTGTAAAGATTTGTTCATTGGACTCTCTCTCTCTTGGTAAGAGGATCTGCAGGATTTATCTTACCCGGAATCTATATCATGCGACTGATGTTGCCAATTTCAAACTCATATATGATAACAGCCACATCTGCTCGAATGCTTCTGTCCGCCAATTTCTGACACCTAGACAAATAATCATATAAGTGTTTAGAGCCAACGCAGACAACAACATCCACCTTCATATGAAGAAGGTTTGCGTATGCCGCAGCTAGAATCTTGGCTTCATCTATAGCGGCTCCAGCAGCAAGAATCTTGGCTGCTCCAATTGACTTGACAGTACGTCTGGATTTGTTTGAACTCCAATGCAGAGCATGATATATGGAATCCTTCTTGAAATCGCCAATGAGCAAACCGGCGATGAACCCAAGTTGCTCACATTCATTGGAACGACTCGCATCGGAGAAAAAAAAACCGAAAGATTATGTGGGGTTCCATTTTTAGGACGCGTGTAACGAAATTAGGTTCCAAGTTTCTTCAGAACTCTCAGACTATTAAGTTAAGCGATGATATCTGATACCGTAAACTTTCCACCTTTCTGCTGAAGAAAACTGGAGTAGAATGAACAAAACGGAGTAGCAACTATGCCAATCCAACCAATGGACCCATTTAGAGAGCGAAAATCTGAAAGTTCGATTTGTTTCAGGGGCTCTTCAATTTGCCGACGACGAAAACGATCTAATGGATAACTCTCAACAGCGTTCAATTTTTCATTTGCACTTACTACGAGTGATTAGTCATCATGTTGAACAATTGTCAGACCGTAGTATATGAAGCGTTCAGGATCATAAACAATGGTATCAAGTGTGAATCGAGCGTCGATCTTTTCCACAATCGCCTTAACATGGGATGTTTCTTCAGCAATTAGATATCATCAACAACTTTTGTTGCAATAACGAAGACACGACCAAAACGAGAATCTATCATGTAGAACAATTAAAGGATGTACGATAGCAGCCTAAACCCAATCTCATAAAAGAAAGAGTCACTTTGGTCTTGCCATTTAGCACGGGCGTTAACAAGTGCATACGCAGCCGTGAGTAAAAGCCAACACAAAGTTTTCTTCTTACATTCAAGAGGAGGCACAACGTAGATATCATGTTCAGCGTTGCCAGTCTGGAAGAAGGCAGACTGGACATCAATCTTAGCTGTAGTGCATTTGAAAATGTGGGCAATCAACGAAAGCACTCGTATTCTAATAGGAGGGCAAACAGCAGAATCGGTTTTCAAATGAAGCCTATCTCAGTCTTTGTTTCCATGCGGAGTGATTCTTTCTTTCATCATCAAGGTGGCATCATATTTGATTTGGAATTTGTATAGGGCATGGGTTGATATAATGTTGGAGTTTGTTGGTATTTCCGAAACATGAATTTCTTTGACAGTCTTCTTCAAGTTAATCTCCTCGGTATTTTATGTGTTTTGAATAAAAAATGGGGTAGAATTTGCGCTTAGTAAAGGAGAAACTGTTTGGTACTGAGCAGATCATAATAACTCTGCAATGCTTCTTTCTCAGAACTAAAAAACTCGACACTTGGCAAAAGTTGAGCCTTATTAGTAAACTATTCAGCAGATTCATCTGCAGTGTATTTCCATTGTTCGCCGTGTAAATCTAAGGTGTCAACATCTCCATCAGTATAGTTCACTTTATATTTGTTAGATTCTTCGTCATAGTTTCCGACAGTAGCGGAGTAGAATTGATCATCATTTGGCCAATAGACTTCAATCGCATCTCCAACAGAGGGCAAGACCACCTTGTTGATCTCATCTTCATCATCATAGTCCTGCTTCTTAATCGAAGTATGAATTTCATTTGATGAAGGAACCCAGTCCAAAACATCAACTGCAGAATCGATATCTAAATCTAAAGTATCAATCGATTCTTGTATGGCAGAAGCGAGGGGGGAAGGTCAATGATAGAGGGAAGAGAACATCCTCAATAGCATCACAAAACGTCTTTCCTTTCTTTCCAGGTAGACAGACCGAACTATTCTGAGACTCATACGTCAAAAAAGGCAACGATTCCGTTCTTTTTCCCCCGCTTTTCATTACTGTGCTTGATAAAAACCTCCACCGTATCTCCCACTTGAACTGACTTATCTTGAACACTCTTTGAGTTCAGAATGAGTGTTAATTTTCTCTTGGCTTGGAGACATCTTTGGGCTTTCTGAATATCTTCAGGTATCGTAAATGGTATTACTGATGAATCCCCAGGATAGGTGTGACCTTTCGCAAGCTCATTAGCTGAAAGCTTGTTATTACCATACAGAGTATTGGAAAAACGGAAGACATGCTGAACCATAATGTGATTGTCATGATTGGAGCTAGCATTCTTCAGACGTAGATATATATGTCTGTAAGAATCTTGTGCTTATACTCGATAGAATTCTTATTATGTCATCTAGGTGAAAGCATTTGAAACTATATGTAATATTGAGTAAGAAAATTCTTAAACTCATCCGAATTGAAAGCAGGATCGTACAGATCTCTGACAGGACTCCAAAATTGAGATATTCACATTGAGTCTAATGCTTTCACGGCATGCGATATCTTGGTATCAGGAACAACACAACACAGAATTGCGCGTCACACAGGAACTTCATCAAGAAAGAAATGATCTACACTAATGACATCGTTAAAACCTCGAGACATAGAGCTTAAAGAATCTTTCCGAGCTGATTGTGATAAACAGGTCTTTGACAGTTCGGCCACGTTTCAACGACAGACGATAAATATTTATCAGAATTTGTAGACAAATTAGAAGCTGTGGATTCAAACATGAATCGTTCATACGGGATATAGCAGTGAAACTCTTGATCCATAAGCGAAATAAAATCATTGGTTCCATTCTGTGTTGTAAATTCTAGAGCGTTGCCATTCATGTGAATAATGTTACAGAAGCGAGTAACATTTGTTCCAACAACCCATTGAGACGAGCCAGTGATCAGTAAATGTCGAATGTTCACAGTCGAGTTATTATCAGATAAAACAGATAAAGTAACCGAACCAATAATCCTTCTGGAAGAACTGCAATGGTTTTCAGATCCGTACTGCCAATATGGACAATCCTTAATAACATCAGGAAGAGGTTCTAACGTTCCATTCCAATCAGGTAAAACATATGGTTGAATTAACATGAACTCCTCAATTCCTATTCCATTGTATGGAGCGCCGTCATCTAATGAAGGGCCGATGCACTGCATAAAAAACTCATCGTGACTTGAAAGTCAAGCCATATGAAAAGATACAGTCTTCTGTGGATCTGTAGAACTATTATCCTTACTGACAAGAGCAGATGAAATATTTCCAGGACACTCAGGATCATTAGCCCGATGACCTTTCTTATGATATTTGTGACACTTGGACTTTGACTTCAAATCTGCCAGCTGTTCTTTGGTAAGTTTTCTTTTTCCACTGGATTTCCGAGCACTGTTCGTCCTCACAGAACTAGCCTGAATACTAGAATTCGAGTTAGTATCTTTTGCATCCTTTGGCTTGCCGCATTGACATAAAACGGAGGAGACAGATTAATAGGTTAGCGATTTCAAAAACCCAGATGTAGATGACGATGAATCCAGGCTGGCATCCTTTGGGGAAGCGGCTGCAAGAATTGAAATTCTTTGATTTCCATCAATGTGTAAGAGTAGGCTCTTACTAAACGTTAATTCACTTTTAATACTTTGAGGCTGGCTCTCTTCTTTGGTGGAACCTTCTATCTGTTCTACCCTTATATGCTCGTAGAGCTAGAATTTGAATGTTTGAACCTGGTTCGAACATTTTCTCGTGGGTATTTGTTCAAATACAATACGAATGGTTGCCATGGAATAGTTCTGTTACACAATGCTAGCATTCGCCATCAACATAAACGCAACTAAAGAATCGGGTAGCATTGAATCATTCGCAGAATGGCAGTTTAAATTGGCCACTTGCGCTTCAAATCGTTGCTCAAAATTACGAAACGATTCGTTCAAATATCTTTTGGTAGATAGAAGATCCAATAAATCGGCACAGACTTCACTTATAACAGCCAAAGCACCTCTTCTTTAAATGGCATCCACGATAGACTTGACAACAGTATCGCTTTTCATCACATCATTTGTGATATTCTGGCACAAGTTTTTGGCTCTTCCATACAATTGGGAAAGTAGCATAATCCCACGAAGATTAAGAGCAACTTTGTTGCTGTGATTGGTAAGAAACTCATCATGAAATAATTCCCACAACTTGGCAGAACGAGCATACTGACTTTAACCCCCTTTCCCGTCGGTTCATGGAGCTTGTTTCAAATCCCACAAGAAGCGATGACGACTAGGTAGATCAGAAGAACTGAAATAGGAGCTGGGCCCATAAAAAAATGTTAACGGGGAACTAACAATACAGAAATAGTTTTAGTAGAACCTAAACATCATTAGAAGCCCAGAACTTCGCTAGTCCGTTAATCACCTAATATGCATCAAAGCGATTGTACCTGGCTAGACTAAGTTAACAGATACAAGATACGAAATAAATGGTTGCAGAGCAACCGATACAAACCAAATCATTCATATTAAAACACAGTCAAACATTCATATATTAAGCCGTTCGGCACCATCTAGGTAATTATCGTGAGTACGATTCATCTAAACTTTTGTTTTTTTCTGTTTATTTCTTTGGTCTCGCCCACCTAGGCTTTCATCTCACCCAATATTGGAACGATTTTTTTTGTTCTTGCTTCTTTGGTTTTATTGTTGTTATTTTCTCGTTCATTATGATTTACTCTTCGGACTTTTTCCCTTTTCATTTTTGGATATTCTGCTTTGGATCTCGTAGACTTTGGATATTCAATCCTTCACTATTTTTTAAGTTTCTTCCTGGCCGTTTACGTCTGTGATATTTCAGAAACATTCGACAGTTTTACCCGCGCTACTATTGGGCATACAGAAAGCTTTGTTGCTGCTAATAAGTACCACCTAAAGCGATGATTAGGACTGCTTTGACGTCTTTTCCCGTTTTGGATATCGCACGACAACCTTTTGGCATAATTTGGTGTTTCCGGCGATTGGAAAGGGGCTAGGGAAGAAAAGAGGGAGGAAGAAGAGTTTTTCGAAGGTTTTGGGCCTCGCAGTGTAGACAAAAAACCCCCATAATTTGCTTCGAAGTCGTTTGATGGTATAATATTGGAGATACATAAATATTTCGTTTATTGTTTTTAGCAGTACTTTTGAACTGCAATGGACAAATAACAGGATACATCCATTGGTTGGGACTACTAATTTCTTTTTTCTGTGAAGATCTGAAGTTTAAACTGTAAAGATGATTGCGAGCCATTTGGAGAACACTTTTTGATATTTGAAAAATTCGGTCACTGTACAACATGTTTGGTATGGGACATTTTGCGAATGTTTCTGTGAAATTTATTGTTCAAAATTTGTTCGATAAAAAGATGTAGTGTGATATCCAAGAAGCGTTGAGATATCTGCACTCAGAAGTCGTTGTTCTCGAGACTACGGAACGCCAGGGTTGCCAACAAGTCGATCAACAGAGAAATTCTGTGGTTCCATGTGTACCTATCATTGGTAGACAAACGATTTCCTGTTTCCGCTTACCATCAACATCAAGTCTGAGAACGGCCCTGACCTAAATCGAAAACAATCAAGAGAGTATTGCCACATGTCTTTTTACACGCATTGTAAGAGAAATGACAACGTTTAGAAGAGCATATACCCTTCTTAGTGCTCTATCCTCCTCCTTCGACCCCTCGCAGCCCGGACGGCCAGCGCGTTGTTTATTTTAGGTGCCTTAGGGTCGTAGTAAGCTCGCTGAGCTCTCACGTCCACGTAGGACAGGGAACTACAACAGATTTGACACATGGCCACAGTTTCAGCTTCCACTGTGCTACACGATACATCCCTACCACCGAACGATGACTCATATCTCATTTGAAAAGATAGCATGTTGAAATCAGAAGTGTATCATTATTTTTGGGGACAGTTTGCAAGCGGTGTTACACGGACAAGACAGCAGTTTCTGCGGTATATCTCATCTGGGTTCCAGATACATATGGTTATCTCAACAACTTCATGTACTCATGCATTTTTCTCCTGTATGATGTGTTTGGACGGGTATTTTTGGCAATGAATGCGGAATTTCGAAACGGACAGTGTACTTCAAATTGAATGTCACGAACGAAAGATGTACCTAATAAGCGCAAAGAAATCTCGAAGCTGCAAACAAACGATTTGTTTGAGAATTACTGTTTGAATTGCGCGCCGAGATGAGCTCCCGTTCAGCCTAAGGGACCTCATTCTCTTGAACCTTTACTTGTAATTCTTGTGTGCATTGATGAACACTTTTGGTGAACCAAGTGGGTATAAAACGGCGGACAGAAATGTTTCAGAAGAAGAAAAGAGCAACCGCAGACAAACCGTTCGTCATCTGAATCGATCATCAATGTCTCAAGCTATGGCGCCCAAGTATATCTTACTTCTGACCATTCTTTTCGGGTTGTGTTCATTTGTGAGAGGGGCATGCAAACCGGCACCTGCTGGAGTGGCTTGCCTTGCGGCGTCGCCGAACAATAGATGGCAAAGAAAGTGTACATGGAACAATTGCAGGAGAAACTATGGTGGAAAGCTATGTTACGATGGATCTGGCGGATGCTATGTGCAGGGGCGTAGTGGTATTTTTTCGGATGGATGCAGCCAATGTTTTTGTGTAACCGGAAAGTTAAGCAGGAAGGCAGCCTGTTCGAAAGGCGAATATTGGAAGAGGCGAAGCAACGATCTCTGGGGGTGCCTTAATCCCTAAGAAGGAATATGGGTACAACTACCCGGCGCTAGCTGTGTCGGAGACAAGGTACATGGACGGCCGTTTTCTGCGAAGGTGTTCTTAGCTAGATCACATTTTTAATCATTCGGAATGTTTGTCCTGTCGTAGACGGTTTTCGCGCTTTCTACGTCTGTGGTGGATTGCAGGTGTGCTGCTAAACTGTAGCGCTCCTTTAGACTTACGATGGGCATAGTTTGCAACCCTCGATGTAATATTTACGTTCGTGTACCATTAAAGCATCATATCTATTCACGACCGAGACCTGTCGGACGCGACGTGTTATGGAGAAATCCAAGACATCCAAAACACATAATAAGAACGGAGCGGGCTGATGGCTTGAGTGCACCGAGCCCGGGGCTACACCATCTACCAGCTCAGCCTAGTCGACTCTCTTCGCCTTCGCGCCGCGCGCCCGCGCAGATATACAGCTCTCTACTTTGTGCGCGACATGCTTTGCGAGCTCCTGCTATCTCCCCCCCACCAAAGACGTCACGTTCTCGCCGGAGACATCCGCCGTCTCTGCGAAGCCGACACCATTTTGGCTTTCGCTGCGCAGATTATATTTTCAGAGTGCAACATTTCTAAGACGGCGAATGAGTTGCTTACTAAAACCATATCATGCTCTCCAAGCATCAGCGTTCTAGGGAGTAGAGTAGATAACCAGCGACGCTATACTTATCATTGGATTATTTTAGTACTAAATGAGTTCTATGTTCATAGCAATCACATTGCTCTTGCACACTGCGAGGCGTTATAATCGATTTCTGTCACAAAAAAACACAAGATTTGTTTCGATGTTTTCAATATGTATGCTCAAATTAATATATGACGGCATACCATATTGTGAATTCATGTGCTTGGAAATATATTTTCCTTCTGATTGTGGTAAAGTACTTGCTAGAGCTCCGAGTCATTCGCTGTCGATGAGAAAATGCAGTGCACATCAGGTAAGGTACGAGGGTTATCAACATGTGAAACCTTTTTTACTTGCTTTGTTTCGAAGTCTTGTGTAGAATTTACGAACTCATGGATGTCTACATTGGAATATATAGGTCTTTTTTGTCGTTTTGCAATTCCCGGCTTCAATTGTATGAACAAATGTTGTATATTTATAACACATGTGCTTGACATTTTCCCTCTTCATAAACTTCTTTCAAATAAAATTTAAAGCCTCTATCAGCACAGATTTTTTCCCATGCTCTTAGTGTAAGAGCTTTTTTTTTTCTTTATCAAGGGTCCACGGGGCCTGGTAATTATTTTTCCGGAAGCATATTTAAACAAGAAAACTAAAATGTTGTAAGAACTCTTTTGTAGCACTTTTTGGCATAAAAAGTCAATTTCATTATGCCATAAATCTTTTCTTAAATTCATATAAGCAACATTAAACACATACCATACACCGATAGCTCATAGTTAGTTCTACCGAGTTATTACGCTTTACACATGAAGAAATCTCTGAAAATGGATGACAGCTGTAAACTGGTCCACGGTCGGTCGCCTAGCGAGTGGCTAGACAGTTTCTAGAGAGACTATATGAAACCAAACCTCTTCTGACAACCAATTCAAAAGAAGCACGTGTCAGAAAACCAATGAAACTTGAATACTGTAATTGGCGATTTAAGTATGTTTAGGTATTATATTTGGTATGCTTGGGATGCCTTGCTGTATAACATGACGTTATTGGCGCACGAGACCCAAGCCGAAAAGAGCTCGCAATCGGCACTGCTGGTACCGATCACTGTGAGTGGTCCGCCTCTAAAGGTCAATTTTCCGGGCGTGTAGAGAAAGGAACAAAGGACGCATGCATGCTTAATTCGTATTCGCAAATCGCATCACATCGTCGTCAAATGACTGTTACATTCCCCTTCTCCGGCATCTTTCTGACGAAGCGCGGACCCTGACAAGCCACTTGCATACATCGCCCCACGGTCCGTCCACTGCTAAACTCCTCCACCACGACATCACCTAAACCCTGAACAAATCCAATATGCGCTGACACCCCATCAGCGCAAACGAACTTGCGTAGAGGAATGCTTCCCTCCTCTTTCTTCCTCGCCGATATCTGCAGAGGGTTGGCGCCAGTATCATGTCCCAGGACCTCACGCACGAGGTGGAAAGCGGCATCCATTGCATTACCATGCCTCGATACAGAGACGACAACAGCCAAATTCAAACAGAAAGCAATCACCACCCCGACAAACAATGGCACGATGTTAAGTAATGGGCGTGAAACAGAAATATCAACGGCACAGATTCGCCTCGCTTCAGATATTGAATCGCCTTTTGCCAACGTCCGAAGAGCCAACCGTTCTTTCTTTTGAAATCTAAGACTTTCCCTCACGGATGCAGACACATATCTTATGGCAAAGTTGGCGTCAAACGTACAATCCACCAAACCAACAAGCAGAGAATCGTCTCCCATATCTTCGAGACTTGTCGATAGCACATTGCATTCCTTTTCCAAGGCTTGAGTCAAGCCGTCAGTAATACTTTTTAAATGCCTTTCACTGTTCCAGTAGGGCAGCACAGAGTGATAGAGATCGTTATTTTCTGTTTTCCATTCCACAAATGAAGAAATTGCTTGTATTCTATCGCCCGAGACTATGATTGAAAGCAAGAGTCCGCTCTCTTTGAAATAGCCCGCCCCTATGACCCCCATTGTTGTCAAATTCTCCATCAATGATGCTAAGTTTGTCAAAGAAGGGATATCGCCGGGAGTGGTCATGAACGAACAATAAGAGGCTGTCGATCTTACTGTACCCAGATCTGTTTTCAACGGAATTTGACTGCACACGCGGAGCAGTTCTTGTGGACTGACGTTGGGTTGAGCACTGAGCTCTGATTGAATGATTGTGTAGTCTCCGCGACTACAAGCATTAAGACGTTTTTCAGATGGCAGGGCAAGCGCAATTGAACCAATACTGACGAAGAGAATGGCCATCCGAGCGCAAAGAGGGGTGATGACATAGCGTTTGCACATTCGGTGATGAGCAGGAGGGCGATTGTTGGCTCTAAAATCATACCGGCCACGTATCCAGAACCAGAGTCGCAAAGGATCATCCGAATTGAGAAAAACAAACGAGCGAGCGAAGGAACTGTAGCTGAAGTAGTCGCGGTGAGTAAGGAACACCAGCCTATTAATGATGCTTCCCAAATTGGCTATCAACAACGTGGTAAGCAGAGAGGTGGCGATAGTGTTGAGGGCCTCGCTCTGAAACTGAAGAGTGGATATAGTAAAATGTGGCGTGAAATCAATGCCTTCAACGATTGTGGCCGTAGTGATGTTTGCAACAACCATGGCGTGCCCAAGTGTTAGGGGATGAATGGGGTTGTGAGGAATTGACAAGCGCTCATCGGAAGAAGGGCGATCGCAAAGCAAGAGCGCTCGTAGTGCGCCCAATGGGAAGCGGAACGTGGAGACCGTTGTTCGTGGAATGGTAAAGCCGCGGAAGGAACAGAAAGGGTGGCGGAACCCACGAAGCAGGATGTTCCAGGGATGGGGAGAGCCTAGCGCGAAACTTCTTTCGCCACTTTGGCATCTAAGTGATTTTCGCTTGTGTGACTTGAATTGTTGACTGTCGTTCCCTTTTTTCGGGCTACAACGTGGCTGTCGATAGAAACGCCTATCTCACGTAAGAGCATGTAGAAGACCAAAAAGTTCCACCAGAGCACTCTTAACAAGAGTGCATGAACATGTGTATGATTGCGTTACGTTCTCGGATTGGCTGTAGGGAACATTTCTTAAACGGGACCTGTACCGGTTCCCACGGCTGCTTACCGTAAGCATTTTCCGACCCGACAACAGTTATCTTAACACTTGGCTTTATGAAAGCCAATTCTAAAAAATGCTGGACCGCCCGTTTCCACACAGTCCGTGCACTAGCTACACGCCCGGAAAATTGACCTCATGTGAGGCCAAAATATCTCGTAAAAAGTAACTGAAATTCATTCAAGATATGAATTTTCAAATTTAGAGCAGAAAGCAAGAAAAAAAAACCATACATCTTTGTCATTGACAAAAAACCTCGGGAATCTAATCGAAAAGATTTTTAAACTCTTTTCTAAAACGATAAACTTTTAATGTAGCAAACTTAAATAGTCGCAAAAAAACAACAACTAAATATTGTTGGCCTCAAACGATCCCAAAAAAAACAAGTCGAAAGAAAATATCTCCTTCAATCATCTATTAATGCATACTTTAAATGTTGAGGAGATTAAAAAAACGCTTGGAAATATTTTCCAGTTATGCAGAGTTTTTAAAGTTCATTTAATGATTCGTTAGAAAATAATAATAAATGGCCTCATATAAAGCTAATTCACCTTAATTGAGGCCATCAGTTGTATGAAAACTAAGAATTGGGCAACATATAGATATTCTCACTGATGGAGGTACCCAAGATCTCTTTGGCTTTAACAACATCGTCAACATTCTTGTCGGTATCGCTTTCCACCATGGGTTCTAACTATTATAGCATGAATCAAAGTCATCGTGGTTGAGCATCCCGGGAGGGTGATATCCAGTAACCTGCCGCGGGCCCGTTGTGGTACATAAAAGCTTTTAAAGCGGTATTCTCACAAAAAGTTTACTTGTTGAACTACGCTTAATCACCCACGGCCGCATTCTTACGAATCTAATGGTACGAAAGATTTCCAAAATGCTCCTGAAATAAAGGAATGTTTTCCGCACATAAATCTGTAAATGAAAAACACAGTAATAATACTGAAACCTCTTTTGAAGCGTTTACAGCGAGACTACACGTGAGTGTACAGTGCGTTTCAAAAACATGTTTTTTTTTCTTAAGCCGGGCCAAAAAAGGCGTTTCCTGTGCTGTAGAGCCTATTACTCACCGAATAAAACTTTTTCGAGTCAGAAACCTTGTTTCGTAAGCATATGTTTTATACGATATATAGCTCTATTATGACTGGTGTACCACCTTTACCTCGTCAAAAACATATGAACATTATTAGATTGGACTACAAAGGAATGATCTCATCTTTTATAGCGCAAAACCAAGAAAAAAATCCAAAAAACAATTAATAAAAAAACTCTGTTTAGTATGAATTCAAGCGATTTTTGACCCATAATGCATTCTTTTATAACACAAAAAAGATTAGAGGTAAGCGTTATCTGTTCTGTGATACGTAATTGTGCAAGAAGAATTGCAAGAAAACTGTATTTGAATATAAAATGTTCTAAAATATGACGCAAATTGAAACGTTAAAATTGGCTAAACTATACAACAACAAAAGAATCTTGTTTTGAGAATGCACCATTAACGCAAACATGCGTTATGTTTCTCAGAAAAGGTTCATTGAAAAAGAGTATAAACAAAATATAATTTTTTGAACAAAAAATGTAAATATGGACGGATAATCTTTCTTGAACTTTTATTATCACGATAATTGCAACACAAATTAGAATTTTTTAAGAATTTTTTGTTGTTGAACATCTGAGATGGTTTTATACGGTATTCCTAAAGAAACACCAACTAAAATAGCGTTTTCTAAAGCTATAAGGACTTACAAACGTTATGAGAAAGTGTTAAAATGTTATGTGCTACATTTTTTTACTTTGCGTATGAATTAAATCATGGTTTTTAGCAGGATTATGCGCTTGTAAAAATGTCAAGTGTTTGGAAACAGTACCTTAATGGTTTAAATATGACAAATACGGATCTCCCACAACTAATTTCCGATGTACACTTTATTTTTAACATGTTGGGAGTGCTAAATTAGATTATTTTTGAGCAAATAAGACGGTTAAATACGGTGTTTTATTCGAAATTTTGTATCACCAATTACTGTGACATAATTATCTCTAATTTAATTCTTTCATAAATAAATGATAAGACACTCTTTATGTTTCATTACGGATAAAGAAGCGAAAAAACTACTGAAAGTGCGATAAAGAGAATATGACTGACGAAAAGATATGTTTTTGAACCAGTAATTTGACTTGATATTTTTCATGTTTTGTTTTTATTGAGTGTACTGCAGTCGAAAAGGCAATTTAGGAAACTTTTGTGCAAGGGATATGTTTTTGAAACAGACTTAACGTATATGTAACGGTATGGCGTCTAGGTTTTCAAATATAAATCCAAGATAAACCCGCCTATCCAAGATGCTAAGACTCCGCAAGAAAATCTTCTGAAAGAGAGAACAGAACTAATACTATAGAACAACGCTTGGAGTGGAGACACCACGACGATGTTCGGGATCTTCCTCTCTTGGGGGACACGCCTCAGGCGGAGGAGACGCGTCCCAGCGGAGCACAGAAACAGAGCCAATCTGGAAAAGCTCCGACGAAGTCGGGTGTAAGACGTAAGACCGAGGCCAGTCCAGCGAAATATACTTAGAGTGTTTAGGTGAGCACGGCACAGTCCGTGGTGGGACCGATCTTAGGCGGAGCGGTACCACGGAAATTGTCGGAAAAGGAGCGAGGAAATACTCGTAGGAGGTGGACGAGCGGGGTGAGTGGAGCGGCCACTCACGAGAGCCAAAACGGAGAACAAGAGGAAAACGGGGGCGAAACCCTGTACAGGGGCGAGACTACGACAAGTGTCGGCGATTAAATATGAACCCACGGTGGTGGTAGCACTCTGGTCGACCGAGGGGTGGATGAACTAACGGGCAACGGGCGCTCACGCAGTATGCGGTGAAGAGGTGCCGAAGGCGAAGAGATCAGAGCCAAGACTTCCTCCTTTGGCTCTCCCAAGAGGGTTTTTACTGGGGAGCAGTGATCAACCTCCTAAGTAGTGTGGCGCGCGGCCCCTGACAGTGGGCGTGCGCCCGAAAAATAGACACTTAATAGTGATAGCGTAGCCAAATAAATACTAAAAATTACTTAATAATACTAATCATTAGGGAGAATCCGGGCCACGTGTGGCACGCCTCGTACTCGAGGTTGGCATCCGTGAAGTCCACGTGATCCACCAGTGTGCACTTCCGGTCCTAACCGGCCGTCAGCACGCAATAGCGGTATAGCTTGTCATAGCCCAAGCTATTCCTCAAGAAAGCGAAACTTCTAAGTCCTGCGAAGAAACCCCCTTGAAGATTTTCCTTCACAAGCTAGTCCTCAAGCGAGCGAAACCTCTAAGTCCTGGGAAGAAACCCCCTTGAAGGGCATTGTCCTTCAAATACGGCTCTTCGCTTTCGTTGCTGGAGTGTTTCTTTGCGTCATTTGATAAACCTCCGGGCAAGAGAAGTCGTGGCAAACACCCTCCTTTTAACTGCTTTTCAGAAGTGCAGCGTTTTAAGGAACAACTATTAACGTTATTTAGATCGCAATATACATAAGTCTATATGCTCATTTGAGTAAGTATTTGATAAAACGGATGACGAACAATGGATATTATGTTTAAGGGGTTTTAGGAGTAATGTATGCTCATTGAAGATGTATGAAGAACCTAAACGGACAACTACAGGATAAAAAAGAGTTTAACAACAATCGAAAACTACTGGTTGCATTAATTCTTTTGAAACGCATTTTAACGCTGCAAAGGTGGAATGACCTCTAGATCATGGTTCGAAAACATACACCGCAACTATCGGAGATTTTTTGGGAGGCGACCGACTATTTCGTGTTCAAAATTGGTCATCTGCTTGCAAGCCTTTGAAATACACTTTTCCTGCCAATGGAGTAGATTACGTGGCTTATCGCGTGCCGTAATAGATTTCGGCACTGGCTAACTGCTTTGGGTATATTAATGGAATGGGAATAGAGATCGTCCGACCCAACAACGCCACCCTCCAGAATATTTCAACAATACACATAAAAGAAAGCACACTCTCATTTTTTAGACCATAACCACAGCCCATGGTACAGGCCATCTCGTCTACGGCCTGGCTAAAAGAAGAAGCTGCGACTTACCGCTAGTTTCGAGGTCTGGATTAAATGCACAACTTGGAGATGTGTTACTGTTTGGAGAATAGAAGTACTCCATCTTCGGAGACAGTGTATACAACTTTCGCGAGTACCAAAACCCCCCATTCTAGAGCTCTGTCCTGAATGCAAACCAGAAGACCTTCAGTAAAGCGATGTCATCAGCAAAGATCACTGTGGAGTAGATATTTGAGGAGGTGAAAACCTACTGAACGACCTTTGAATTCATGACAAAAACGCAGGTCTTACAGATACTTTTCGATTTCCTTAACTTAGCTGCGATTTTATTCTGCAACGTGCGAAATTGCTTCAACGAGAACTACCCAACAATCTACTTTAAGTGCAAATCTCCTTACTTTGTGAAGGGCAATGTGTAGAGCAACACCCAATTAGGGGATACTTGAAGATGCAACTCATAGAATGAAGATTGAACCCTCCGAGGGTTATGACTATGATCCCCTCTAAGGTGTGCTGAGGTGGCACTGTTTTCTGGTTAGAGTTCGCCTATGAAGTGAAAATTCGGATGGCCCATGGTTGGATTGGCCCCGTGATGCACGTGGCTTAGTTTTGGCACCGATTTTCGGATATTTGTTAGAACGTTGGACTTTTGGGCCCTGACAGTGGGATCTCCACGTGTATGGCCCTGAGCAGGTGTGCACTACTGTAGAGTTTAGTTAGTGGGCCCTACTTAGGGAGATGAGATCTGACAGTCCGAAGCTCAGAGTAAATGGGAACCAAGGTTGGTCTTCGATACCTTTAGAGGTTCTTCGTCGCCATCGTTTCGGCCTTACAACCCGGAACGGGCTCTGGTTAGCAACGCCTGCGTAGGGACACGACTCCACTTGGAGAGTGCCCACGTTTGGCTTCCGTGCAACCACCCCCTTGGGACCGCTCAGACGACCTGCGTGCACGATACCCCGTGGGGGTTCTGCTTACTTGTTGCGTGCTTTTTGTGTTTCCTTTCGAGGACAGGTTTTCGCCCCTTTATTGGGTTTCTTTTGTTGTTTCGCCCCTTTTCTGGTTCTCGGGTCCGGTGCCTGTTAGTGCCCGACCCTCGCCCCGTTTTTCCTCTTCGCCGGATTTTCCCCCATTCATTGGGATACCCATACCCATTCCCGATCCAACGGTTTCTACCCCTCACCTCCGTCGGTACTGCCGGAATCCCTCGTGGGAGTTACACCCCACACTACGGGTGGAACGGAGGGCTCTGTCTCTGAGTCTGCCTCCCCCAGGGAGCAAGGCTTCGAACACCTTGAGAGCACTTCCCGTCCCCGGGTTTTGCTCCACACAATGCCCTTCAAGGGGGTTTCTTCCCAGGACTTAGATATTTCGCTCGCTTGAGCATTAGCTTGGTCTATGACAAGCTATACCGCTATTGCGTGCTGACGGCCGGTTAGGACCGGAAGTGCACACGAGTGGAACACGTGGACTGCACGGATGCCATCGCTCGAGTACGAGGAGTGCCACACGTGGCCCGGATTCTACCCAATGGTTAGTATTATTTAGTAATTTTCAGTATTTATTTAGCTACGCTATCGCTATTTAGTGTCTATTTTTCGGGCGCGCGCCCACTGTCAGGGGCCGCGCGCCACACTACTTAGGAGGTTGATCACTGCTCCCCAGTAAAAACCCTCTTAGGAGAGCCAAAGGAGGAAGTCTTGGCTCTGATCTCTTCGCCTTCGGCACCTCTTCACCGCATACTGCGTGAGCGCCCGTTGCCCGTTAGTTCATCCACCCCTCGGTCGACCAGAGTGCTACCACCACCGTGGGTTCATATTTAATCGCCGACACTTGTCGTAGTCTCGCCCCTGTATAGGGTTTCGCCCCCGTTTTCCTCTTGTTCTCCTTTTTGGCTCTCGTGTGTGGCCGCCACACTCACCCCGCTCGTCCACCTCATACGAGTGTTTTGTCGCTCCTTTTCCGACAATCGCCGTGGTACCGCTCCCCCTAGGATTGGTCACACCTCGGACTGTGCCGTGCTCACCTAAACACTCTAGGTATGTCCCACCGGATTGGCCTCGGTCTTACACCCGACTCCGTCGTGCCTTTCCAGAGTGGCTCTGTTCCTGTGCTCCGCTGGGACGCGTCTCCTCCGCCTGAGGCGTGTCTCTCAAGAGAGTAAGATCCCGAACATCTTCGTGGTGTCTCCGCTACAAGCCTTGTCCTACACTTTGATGAGTACTTCTCCTGGAGGGAAGATTAACAATTTAGATAACGAAGTCTCCATTCGGTGGTGCTGATGGTTCGAGCCCAGGTCTGTAGCTACGGGACCTCCCTCGCTTCGTTCGGATCGGCGCCGCCGCTACGGACTTGTGCTCTCCTTATCTTCTTGAGCTTTAAATCAGCCGTCTCTTCCCGCTCTTCCTTTCTCTCCCCATGCGCACGCTTTCTTTTCTCCCTATATTCATGAAATTAAAGACATTCAAGATCGAAATTCTTACTCTTTCTATCCATTCGCGCCTTGTTTGTCTCCTTCAACGCCTCCACAAAAGCTTTCTTCTCTTTCAAGTTAGTCGATGGGGCTCGCCGTTATCGTCCTCGCTGATCGCGCGGCTTCTTGTTCGCCGTTAAAAGCCAAATGCGCTTTCCTTCTTTATTTTCCTTGTCCCCACTGATACGCCCAGTGGCGCGCAAGCGAAGAAAAGTGCCCAGCCAATTGTTTTAGTTCTACGGTTATTCCTCTTTCTCTGTTTATGCACTTCTTTCAGCCACTAGTTCATCGCACTCATCCTTAATGAGTGCGATGGGTTCCTCTCTCTAGGTCACCTCCTCCTGTTATCACCTATTTGTCTATTAGCACGATAGTCCTCGTCAAAAAGCGCCTGCAGCCTATTTTATCGATCTTTGCGGGCGTTCCAATTCAACCGCGTTTACAAGTGCTTGGTTGTGCTCTCCTTGCTTGCCGCCAGCTCATACCTCTCCCTTGTCTTTCTTGTGGGTGAGATGTGGGCCTTACACGCCTTTAATTTCCTTACAAAGACCAATTTCTCGTCTGCGGAGAACTTCGAGCGACCCAATTTTTGTTGGGGGAATAGTTTGCGGCCTTGCAGCGGTCGGGATAGCAGCAAAAGAGGTCGTGGAAGGGGCAGGTAAGAGGGTGGCAGTGATGGCGATACAGGCGATTGGAGCTATAACTGCGTTGGGATTTAAGGCAGGTGCAAGGATGGCGGTACCAAATGATAAACTGCTTGTTTGTTCGGCGGCGGTGGGTTTGGTGTCAAGAAGAGCTCAGGCAGGGTCCAAATCTTCGAGGAGGTGGTGCGTGAGCGTAGCTTGGCGACATGAGTTGTGCTAGGATCGGGAAGGGCAATTGAGCAGCACCCGCGGTAGAAAAGTGGCGGTAAATAAGAGGCACAAAAGCTCACTAGACTTCACCAGATCTTCATGATTCAGTTATATATACAATGCCACCACGTAGCAATTCTGCAATTAATACAAAAGGATCACAAGTATTGCCTAATTTCGATAATGAGATTGCATATTTTTTCTACAGTAAGATCCATACTTCCTCCCAGACCTTGGTTAAGCGGGGAAAATGAGATTCTCAATCACGCCTGTGCACTTTATTTGAATATGACGGGAAAAAATACAGATTTATGGAAAACGGTACAAAGAGGCTTATAGTAAGCGCAAACGAACAGTATTAGAGCCCCCAAAAAGATAATTGCAGACGAAAAGAACTTTCAAGAACAACTTAAATAAAATAGTTCAACCACAGAAAATATTTATGAACCATAAAAAATAGAAACATAAAAAGTTAGAAACAAATTAAATCGTCTCATGAAGATCCATAAGAGTTAAAAGGACACCAGCATGGCTGACGTACGAAAATGGTAAATAAGATGTCAATACTACTACAGAAGCAGTTTTCATGTTTGCAAATGAAACGGAACCGAAATCTTCTAAAGCAATCACAACATCTGATAAAAAAGAATTGGACACCTGCCACGGAAAACAAATGAATCCTGTCCGTAAAAACAATATATGGACAATAGTACAAAAAAGCTAGAATGCATATTCTAACGCCGAAATCGATATAGGATTTTAAATCAAAAACAGAAATCCAAGAAAGAATTTTTATAGCCCCAAGGGTGTGAAGAGAATTTCAATAAAATATGGAATGGATCATTTTGAAACGTTAGCACCAGGTGTTATAAAGTCATTTATACGGATGACTATTGCATTTTCTTTACAGCTTAAAATGTATATTTTGTCAAATAGATGTCAAAACCTCATTTTTAAATGGAAACATAGATAAAAAACTATGCAAAAAGCAACAAGAAGGATTTAAAAGCACAAAATATCCTAATCATATTTGCAAATTGTAGATATATATTTGGGTTTCGAACAGGCACCAAGAGCTTGGTACAAGGTGATTTCGTTGGTAATTAGAGATATGGAAATCGCAAAATACAACGCAATTAATAAAACCGTTGTGAGAAATAATAATTGTCAGAGTCCGTCAAGGACACTCATAATGCATCACGGACGTTTACAACCGTTGTGCTATGTTATTTTGTATGGTCATATTCTCAATAGTTTAACGACCGCTCTTATCCTACCGTTTACATTATGCTTGCTGTATATAAAGGTCTCGCAGTGAGAGCGTTTCTGCTCTCACTTCTGAGACAACTCTTTGTTGTTCACTGTTTCTTCACTCATAGGTTATTGGGCCTACACACTACACTGTGTATATCGATATATATATACTCTTTCAGATATCTTTACTGTCTTTCTGTCTAACAATGGAGACAGACAAGATTCGAATTAAGCCTTATGAAGAGAAGGACGACTACAAACTTTGGCGCATCAGAATCGAAGCTGCTTGCGATGCCAAAGGCATTGGCACTGTCCTCCAGCATAGTCGAAATCCTTTCTCCAGCGACGATGAAAAACGCAAAGAGTTCGAACACAACCAGAAGAAAGCTAGTGGAATGATCGTCGCAGCTCTGTCCAATGAAGCATTACGCGTAGTTCAATCCGAAATTGGTCATCCTCTTAAAATGCTAAAACGCCTTGACGACAGGTACGCTTCAAAATCGACAGCATCGCGCATTGCAAAAATGTGCGAACTGGTAACACTACGATACTCTTGTCTTGATCAGAATATGGGAATGAACATAGATAAAATGGCAGGCATTGTAGAACAACTGGCAAGTATGGACACAAAACTTCATGAAGAACTCTCTGTAGCACTGCTTGTCTCATCTATTTCTGCAGCTCAACTGAACCCAGTCTGTGCTGCTATCAAAACTCTTCCATCAGATAACGTAACATGGGATACTGTATCATCACGCTTGCTTGATGAAACGCGTTCCCTTGCAAACAACCGCTCTGAGCGATCAAATGCCGCAAGATCAAAATGTGAAATATGCGAACGTTCAGGGCACATTACCAAGAATTGCTTCCTCAATCCTCGTAACCCTAAAAACCGACTCAACCTTGGAGATAACAAAACATCCAGTTCATACATCTCAGACAAACAGGTATCAGAGAGCAGGGACACGAAGAAAGATGACGACCAATCTAAGCCTCCAAGTACTGTAAACCGAAATCGAGCAGCAGTTGCCAAAACTAGAGCAATGATGACTCGCGCTCAATCGTCTGACCTTCTTCTGCTTGATTCTGGCACTACTACTCATCTCACTCCATACAGTTCTCGACTAATAGATCCTCAGACCTGTCATGTTCCGATTTCTCTTGGCGATGATTCTACGATCTATGCTACGGAACAAGGAGTCCGCAACGTAGAATGGACCTTTGATGGAGCCACTACATCTCTTCATTTAACCAACACTCTTGCCTCAACGGATCTAGCAATGAGCTTACTATCCATTCCAGCCTTGACAGAAAAACGAATTGCTGTAGTATTCCTCCCGGATGAAGCGCTTTTGATTGATATGGACAATGATTCCGAAATCATTGGTTCAGCACCAAAGCATCCTGACGGGCTCTACTACATATCAGAAAACATTCAAAAGTGTACTTCGTCACCAACACTTTCTGAAAAGAACCGTGCGTTTATGGCGAAAGTGCGTTGTTTTTTACACAAAACGACACAACCAAGCCGCACAGAAGCCAATGTTGACAGAGATGTAGACGCCGTTGATGACTTTGTAGACGCAACTGTGCCTACACAATCAGAAACCAACAGTTCAGACATCAACATCTGGCATTGGAGACTTGCGCACGCTGTAGATATGAAGGATATCAAAACAATGATGAAAGAAAATCTTTTGCCCCTGTATAAGGAAACCAAACATAAATGCGACCCGTGTACCAAAGGGAAATTTAAGAAATCTCATCGTGGAAGTCTAACCTCAGTTTCTCAAGCAGGACACCTTCATACGGATATAGCAGATGCTGGAACATTGTCTGGAGACGGACACCGGTATTACCTCATCATCGTTGACGGATTCACTCGTTTTATTTATGGAAAACCTGTTCAGAACAAAGGAGAGGCTTCGGAACATATTATTAATTACCAGAAATGGTTTGAAAGGCAGTCCGGAAATCATGTAATTTCTTTGCATTCGGACGGAGGAAAAGAATTTTATAGGGCTCGAAAGAAATTTCAAAAGCTTGGCATCAACACCTCTGAGAAAAGCACACACACACACCAGCGTCCAACGATCTCGCCGAACGGTACATTGGCGTTCCACAAGGCTCCATTAGAGCTGCTCTGAATCATGCGAAACTTCCAACGAAATTTTGGCACTACGCTTTAAAGCAAGTAGTCAATGCCCGCAATATGTCTATCCAACGCACCACACAAAAGATTCCATATGTAGAGCTGCTCAAGGAATATCCACCATATGCAAAACACCTAAAATCATTTGGTTGTCGTGCATTAGTTCTCCAAAACGAAAAACAGCTTCGAAAGATGCAGCCTAGGTTACGAGAAGGTGTTAATCTCGGTCACATCCAAGGCGGAATGCACTTTATCCTCACATCAGAAGGAATCATTCAAACGAAGCACGTTCGCTTCATTGAATCCGAATTTCCTGGACTGTCCTTTCTTACCATAGAATCAAGCAGAGCTACATCTGAGGAAGCTTCCAATGTAGACCACACGCTGTTTCACATCCTAGACTCAAACCCTGCACTGGATAGTGAAGATGAAAATTCAGTACTCACTTCACTAACTCACTACCCCGAAAAGGAGTCCACTTATGATCCGGAAATCGGTGGATATCTCTCGGATTGTGAGGAAGATACGGTCGCGTCCTGCTCAGTTGCTCACGTACTGCCGTCAAAGAATAGTACAGGAGATGAACCAACGCTAATACAGGCACTGAAATCGAACGAAGCCCCTTTCTGGTTGGGAAGCATTAAGAAAGTGTTTGAAACCATCATCAAACTTGGTATATACGTCAACGCCGACGCTAACCATGGAAAAGCGATTCCTTCTGGTATTATACTGCGTCTTAAACGTGACCATAATGGTGCTCCAGCCCGATTCAAGGCCCGTCTGGTGGCTAGAGGAAACTTTCAGGTTGACTGCAACAAGTCCGACCTGTACGCACCTGTTCTTAACTTTGAACTCTTTCGTTTCATTCTAGCAGTCTCAACAGCCCTTGGGTGGGATCGCCAACATGTGGACATTAAGGGAGCATTCCTACATGCTCCAATCCCTGAAGACGCACCTATATGGATTAGGCTACCAAAAATAGATCAAATTCCGGAAGCCGATGGTCGCATTGTTAAGTTAGTCAAATCATTGTACGGGACACGTCAAGCTCCAAAATTGTGTTTTGAGAACCTTAGGTGTTTTCTAAGCTCGATGGGATTCAAACAGGTAGTATCCCATCCATGCATGTTTATTTATTCCGATCACGAAATTGCCGTTATTGTTCTGGCATACGTTGATGACATTTGTATTTTTGGTCCATCGCGACGTACAAAATGGGTGAAGAACAAACTTTCCGGTCAATATGATGTCAGCGACCTGGGAAGAACAGACCTCTATCTGGGTGTTTCAATCAATGAAACCGAATCTACAGTACATCTTCATCAGAAATCATTGATTGACAACATCATCGATTTGTGTCATATGACCACAGCAAAACAAGTTTCTCATCCACTCTCTTGTGGTCATTGCTTGTATGATGCGAGAACACCGAGAACCAAAGAGGAATCCCTTCAAATGGAAAACGTGCCGTATAGAGAAGCCCTTGGATCTCTTTTATTTCTAAGCACTCGCACACGTCCTGATCTGGCAACCGCAGTCTCGCTTCTAGGAAAATATGCTTCAACGCCGAAACCAGAGCACTGGAACTGCTTGAAAAACGTAGTACGCTATCTCAAAGGCACAAAAGAATTTACTCTGCAGCTTTCGAAAAGCATTGACCTCAAGATTATAGCATGGTCTGATGCAGACTGGGCCAGAGACCTCGAAAAACGGAGATCTAGAGGTGGTCACTACATCTCTATTGCGGGGTTTCCTATCATATGGAGCTCAAAACTTCAGAAATCTACAGCTTTCTCTACCTCTGAAGCGGAGTTTTATGCCCTTTCAGAATGTATACGCCAGCTTCAATGGGTAAGGAACGTTATGAAAGAGATCAACATGCCAATGACAAAACCAATCCCAGTATTTCAGGACAATCTTGGAACAATCCAGTGGTCCAAAGAATATCTAGGAATGCGAGGAGTGAAGCATGTCGATATTCGCTTTAACCATGTACTACATGCTGTGAAAGACGGAGCAGCTGATATTATCTACGTTTCTTCAAAGGTACTAACGAAGACATTAAGTGGAAGCTTGTTTGCCGATCATCGTGATGCATTATGTGTTACTCCCTTTTAAGGTCGAGGGGGGGGGGGGTGTCAGAGTCCGTCAAGGACACTCATAATGCATCACGGACGTTTACAACCGTTGTGCTATGTTATTTTGTATGGTCATATTCTCAATAGTTTCACGACCGCTCTTATCCTACCGTTTACGTTATGCTTGCTGTATATAAAGGTCTCGCAGTGAGAGCGTTTCTGCTCTCACTTCTGAGACAACTCTTTGTTGTTCACTGTTTCTTCACTCATAATAATTAAAGTATAAAATTTACGGCTTTATATGTAGATGGTTCCATCATCTTCTTAAGAGCCATTGAAAAAATGAAGTTCGTGAAATCAAAATTAGGCTCAACTTTTTGTTTAAAAGACCTAGAAATAAATCAATCATGTTCTTTGAATTGAAAAAAAAACGATAAAGACGAAAAAATGAGATTGTCTCAGAATAAATATTCAACAACTGTTTTAAAAGGATTCGGCACGGAAAATAAAAACCTTATAAATACTTTTTTAAAATCCGACAAAGTATTTTTTAAAGCAAAAGAAGTAATGGGAAGAATGGAATCAACTTCATATTTACAATAAATTGGATCTATTATGTACATGATACGTGGAAGGCACCCAGAATTGGATAATGCAATGACGTTTCTAAACCGATATTCTGATCATTTTTATGATGAACATTGGTCGGTTTGCATAAGAGTATTACGTTACATACATAAAACAAAAGATATATATCTATTATATACGTCAATAGAAAAAACACCGAAGAAATATTTAGTTATGCGAGTTCGTAAAATAAAAGCGGAATTTATGTATAGGATATGCCAGCTATTATGGAATTTCTTAAATATTGTGGAGTAGTCGTAAGCAAAATTGTGTTTCTTTATAAACTACAAAATCCAAATTGATTGCATTATGAATAGCAGTTTTAGAAGAAAATGGCTCTCATAATAATTTTTTGAATTGAAAAATGTGACTATAATAACGGTAACAATGCGTCTGGACAATCATTCAGCGATATCTATTTCTAAAAATGAAGGAAGTCATGGAAAATCGAAACACTTGCTAGTAAGCATTTTTATGCTCAATGGTGTGTGTAGAAACATTTTTATTGAAGTCAAATACTTCCCTACAGAAAACATGGGGGCCGATATCTTGACAAAGGCTTCTGTAGCGGTTTCAGGCTCTGCCTAGCGTAGTTCGCCACAGCTTTGCACGAAATTTTATTCATGAATGACCCAGTCTGTGCCACTGGAGATGCTCTTACTGGCTTCTTTTTATGAGGCTTGACTTCTTTCTGTGTGGAGTTTGGTAATCTGATGACAGTACATCTACAATACTGGATAGTTGTATCTTCTGAGTGTTTGAAAACGTTCAAACATCCTCTTGTGAGCATATGAATAAAACACACACGTAAATGAGTGCAATGAAAGAGTTCTATTAAGTTGCCACTAAATACTATATTTCTCCAGCCTTACCGGGAGCAGATGAATTGTCCTTTCCATCTCATATTTGAAGCAATGGACGTCGAGATGACGTCACAAATTCGAAGAGTGAAGCTTTTTTGCATGCAAAAAGAAGGTTGTCTAGGGCCTTGCGACAGCTGCCCGCGACTGTGGTTTCTCCCTACGAGATGTAGCTTACCGTATTTTAAAGTCTTCAGGGCACTCGTTCTCAATACTCATATTTAGCGAGTACGGTTTGAACAATTTCTGTGTGCACATCACGAGGTTTTTATCGATCAGATAGTTTTTATCACCACCATATATATTTTTGTTATTCTTTTACTGGAATCAGGTGATACCCAAGGTTTTATCTACTTGGGGTCATACGTTCTCGAGAAAACCAATCAATTCACTTTTCCCGCCGATAACGGCTTTTGTTGAACAAAATTTGTTCGTATATTCGGAGCCATGACTCTCGCAATTTGATCTCGAGGCGTTCAGGCGCTCACTCGCAAGAATTCCAAGTTGGAACGATGACTCGTTTGCTTTTACGCGTGGCATGATGGACAGCATAATTCTTTAATGCTTCATTCGTCTGACAATTTCCAGTTCCGACGACGACATCAAATCAGCAATTTCTTCAACAAAGATTCTTGGTCTTTATTGTGAACCGCTTCGTCGTACATGTGTGGAGCACACCGCAAGCTTTCTGATCACGTGCTTGTTTGGCACCCCTACCTCAGTCTGGGGCTCATCCCTTCTACTGCGATTTGGATTATCTTGTCGTGCCCCATGGATAGTATGCATCTCAATTACAATGCAATCACCCCAAACTATGTTCCTCCAAACCCCCTTAGTCCCTCTGTCCTGTATCATGGCGGTGTTCGCCTCTCTCGTCGTGTCCGTATCGCTCTGATTATGGTTGTCGCCCTTTCAACTTTTGTTGTCTTAACTTCAGGTAGAAGTCGAGTTTCTTTCTACAATCATCGGCTGAAGAATGCTTTGCAGTTGCATCAGTCCGAGTAGTCATTCGCTCCCAATTAATCAGTGTATGTCGACAGGAAGTCTTCTTTGAATCGGGTATCTCATGACGTCGAAGAGCAACCAATCACTCAAGTACAGTCCAACCATCAGGTGCAACACAACCGCTTATATCGCCCACCAGTACGACAAAACCAGAAGATTTCATCAAATTACTCACACCCCCATGGAAAATACGTTGCGCGCACTTTCGAGCCGTCCATTTACGAAAAGAAGGCTTCAAAATCTGTGTTTACATATGGAAAGTGCCCATCTGTATGCCAATCATTTTCCCCTGGCCTTTTCCACGAATGTGCCGGTCTGGTGCAATTCGGTTGCTAAATGGAGAATTGTAAGTCTGGTACTGGATTCTCTTGCAGTCTTCGCAAAGAGCTTAGCGACGAGTACTTAGTATGCCCTGGAGACATGGTGGTATTTGATTCGGCCTTTATCGACAGTCTGCAAGAAGTATCGTTCAAGCTTGATTTAAAAGTTCCTCCTTTAAAAACCGATATGTACCTGCTCAGTGATGGCACTGGATCTATGAGACTAGCCATCGGTACTGCAAAGGAAAGAGCTTTGGATATCATGAACGTGTTCGGGACACGCTCTAACGTCAGATTTGGAGTTGGCATGTTTCGAGATGAAAAGGACTTGAATCATGGCTTCATAAACCAGCAACCCATAACAAACAACAAGTATTTAATTCGACAGGCTATCAACGCTCAGAGCGCTCTTGGAGGAGGCGATGCCGACGAAGCTAATCTAGTTGCCTTGTACAAAATTGCAACAGACTCTAGTATTGGCTGGAGAGAAGGCTCCGGCCGAATTCTATTGTACTTTGGAGACTACCCTGGACATGAGCCTACATGCATTTCTGGCGATTTTCGGCTTGATCGGCACACCGTTATCTAAGCGTTGAACAACGCCTTCATTACCACCATTGCATTAACTTTGGACAAATCAATAATGCACCAACGACATATGGGTGCAGCAGTGGATCCGCTGGTCCAGACCAGACAACAGATATTACAAGTGCTGCAGGAGGTTCGATTCTCACAGAAACTGACCAGTCTCGATTGGTGGAGAATATTGAAAGTTTGATCGAAGTCTTGCCGCGTAAAATTGACGTCGATGGCTCAGCATGTTCCGACAAACTGACATTTACTCATTCCCCTCCTCTGCCCACAACGTTCAATGCAGATGCCGTTACCACTGTTACCAACACCTTCTCGGTGAAGCGCAGCATTTGTGAGTCAGGGAGAGATTTTAGCTGCAAGTTTCAGTACAAGGAGAGTGGAGGAGATCTTGATTCGACCAATTTACAGTTTGTTAACATTAAGGGTTGCCCCGAGCATTGATAGTGTTCAGATGGCATCAGCAGTGAGATTATTGTGTTTTCTCTTCAGCTAATAGTAGCTCACAAGAGCATATAAAAACTGTGTAATCTCGTGAAACGAAGTACATTGTCCAAAAACGTGAACAAGTGCAAATGTGAACATCGAACAGAACATCAAAGTGACGCGAAGTCAAAGAAACTGGGTATCCATTTGTTGAAGGACTTTTGTGATGCCCTCATCACGTACAAGCTGTGCGATACTGCGCACGAAACATGCCATTATCACTTACTGAAGCTAAGTGTGGGGCCAGAGCCAAGTAGACAGAACGTATAAACAGATGTTTGTTGCATAGTTTGGGAAGGAAAGGCTTTCGCAGGCTTAACGTTATTTGTGAACGAAACTCTGGGCAAGCATGGGGCGAATAGGGTGAATATCTCAGCTGGCCAGGAAATGCGTAGGAGAGTTCCCGGTTTGGAGCTAGCAACCCCCGTGCCCGAGCGAGATTCGAAGGCTGAAAAATCAGCCGGCTTTTGGCCACGACTTTGTTTCAGAATTGCGGAGGCAAGACTCGACTGGGCCTTTTTCTTCGCCAGGCGTTGTGGGCGAGCCAACAGTTGATGTGCTCGAATTGCTACAGATGCACGCTGTTGTTCTTTTTCTCTGGGCGGTGGAGGGAGATCTTCATAGATGGGGACGATTCATATTGAGAACTTTGTAGGGCAAACGAAGAAGATGCACAATTACACAATTACATACTGCCGAAAATCACACTCTGCCGCTCTTCTCGATCCCGCACTGAACCCTTTGAGTTTCAAAGGAGGGCAGCCGTCAACAGATCAATGCTGCGGATGGTGGTTTCTTTCGAGAACCATAACACGGTGCGTACGCCAAATGCAAAAACTTTGCTTTCATAGCAGAGTCCATTGCGTCCCCACCGCAGCGGGTAGGATCAATCATATTCTTCGTGCCTTGAAAGCCCAATTATTTTTAAAACTTTTGCATTGAACAGCGTACAATTCCAAACGTGTCACACGAAAAAAGATCACATGAATTTGGATCTGCCGGGCTAATCGCGTGTACGGTGTGATGCTTTCGATCCCGGTACCTCTCCCATGCTAAGGGAGCACTCTACCAATTGAGCTACAGACCCCCATGACTTACACGCTGTCTAAGGCCAAAATTTAGAAAATAGAACGAAAACGTCATATTTGTTACGGACTATCCACCTCTGCTGTGCCCACAAGTGGAACACGTGGCCACATGTTCCACCGCCCTATACACGTTGCGGTTCCACTTTAGCGCACATCTGTTGACGAGCGCATGGAATGCTCCCAACTGGCCGTCAATTGCCACTGTAAACAATACCTTGTATGAATCCAGCTTCAATTTGGGATTCACATCCTCTCGAGAGAGGCCATAGGATACATGATTTCTGACCTTATTCAGAAATTAGAGAAATATCACTTGTATGATACGCTGTACCCGCTTCGAGATTAGGGTTCTTAGTTTAGAAGCGCTTGATCCCAATATACCGTAGAAGAAACAATTGGTTTTGCCAGGTGTTGAATCTACTGAAATGCATAAGCGTACTTGCGGTGGTGCTTTACCATTACAAAACAACACATTCAGCTTTTATCAAAGTACGACGGTATTGGTCCGTCACGGTTCTGCTCGCCTGGCGCTTTTGCAGGGAAACAGAGAATGGGCACCAAGAAACTCCGCCATAGGTTGAAAAACACGTCTTGCAAACAGAGGATAACAGCTATCATGCTGCGCCTGTGACGCTCACAATCATCAAACGCCAATTTGCCCTGTTGACAGTAGCCAAAAACCGCATCATGGTGGAGTCCCTTGGTGTCCATTCTCTGTTTTCCTGCGCGACGCAATGCGAGCAGAACCGTGCCGGACCAACACCGTCGTACCTTGGTGTGGTATGTCGAATCTCAATTCATCTCGAAATGTGCAACGCTTGTCACACACTTGTGATGCTTGCGCACCTCACGCGAGATACAAGGAATCTCTCCGCGTTCTGGTCAATTCCTGTTTTGTGGCATAGTATGAGGCCTTGGTTTTTTTTCTCTGATCCTTCTTTCAACCCTATCGCTGAAAATAGCACCAGCCTCAGCATTCACAGTTTGTTGCTGAACCTTGTCAAATCATGTCGGTGTTCTCTCGCGCAACACCAGTAGTACAATTCAAATACTCTTACAGCGATCTGAACAATCCATTTCCATTCCCAGCGATCCAAACCGACCTACATTTTCGTACGTCTTCAGATCCGTAGATCCGTATAAAAAATTCGCCCGTCTCAGTGAACTCATGTTCCTCCGAGCTCGGCAAGGGTTCCGCGACAAGATGGCACCCTTTTCACTTTCGAACTTCTCATTGCTGTTCATCCTTCTCGTTTCTATTCTAGCATCATGTGGCTCCTCCGCATCCCAAACCCATGAATCACTTACCGCAACGGAAAGGACTTTCAAAAAGTTCCGGGGCTCTGGTTTTCGTATCCGTGGCAAACACCATGGGATTTCGAGCTATGGTTCCTATAAGCGCGGCAAATCGATTCGTCGCAGGCGTGTAACTCGCCGCCCTCGTCCGATTCGTCGCAGGCGTGTAACTCGCCGCCCTCGTCCGATTCGCCGCCCGCGCCCTATCCGACGCCCACGCCCCATCCGTCCTCGGCCGATTCCGTTACCTTTTCCGATCCCTGTTCCGGTTCCCAACCCGCCGCAACCAGTTGTACTGCTCCCAGAGTGTTCTGCCTGTAGTTCCAGCGAAGAATGCTTCACCAATCTTTGTGAGAACGGTGTATGTACCTTTGGAACGGACAGTTCAAGAATTAATTGTGGCATTGGAGGTGAATGCGAATCATGTACCGCCGCTTCTCAGTGCTCTCAGGGTATTTGCTTCGCGGGAAGGTGTACTGATGGTTCAGTGTCGTCATTAGTCAATTGCGGACTTCAGCCTGAGTGCGAACCTTGCGGGACCAATGTCGACTGCGCCACTCAGCTTTGCTCCGAGGGCAAGTGCATCTTCGACACGGGCGATTCGAGAGCTCTGTGCTTCCCAAAGAAGGAAGAGTGCCAATCATGTGCCACAGGAGAAGAATGCGTGCAAGGAAGCTGCGAAAAAGGCATCTGTACTGATAATACGACATCGTCGTTGAGCAGATGTGGTTTTCTTCCGGAGTGTTCGAACTGCACAAGCGACGATAACTGTGCTACGAAGCGATGTGAAAATGAAAAATGCGTGTTCGACACGGACGGTTCGAGAGCACTGTGCTTCCCAAAGAAGGAAGAATGTCAATCGTGTGCCACAGGAGGAGAATGCGTGCAAGGAAGCTGCAAAAAAGGCATCTGTACTGATAATACGACATCGTCGTTGAGCAGATGTGGTTTTCTTCCGGAGTGTTCGAACTGCACAAGCGACGATGACTGTGCCACGAAGCGATGTGAAAATGAAAAATGCGTCTTTTCAAATGAATTCTCGTTTTTGAAATGCTTTCCCCCTCCGACACCTTCTTCATCACCAACACCATCACCGCCGCCATCACCATCATCCATCCCCGCACCAACGCCCACATCCACCCCATCCCCCTCAACTGTGCAGATGAAACCTGAATGTGGCTTATGTAGCAATGGGAAAGAATGCTTACAGGGCACTTGCAGAAATGGGAGATGCACAGACAATACAACGGCTTCCCTGTTGAGATGCGGGTTTGCTGCCGAGTGTGCCCCATGCAGTTCTGACATCGGTTGCAGCACCCGGCTTTGCACAAACGGAAAGTGTACGTTCAACACGAACATGTCTAAAAGGAAGTGCTTCCCACCCGTACCGTCTCAAGCACCTTCTCCAGCGCCGTCTCCAGCGCCATCTTTAGTACCCTCTCCAGCACCATCTCCAGCTACAAAAAAACCTGAATGTGCCCCTTGCTCCCGGAGCCATGAGTGCGCACAAGGCGTGTGTAAGAAAGGCAAGTGTACAGATGACAGTTTCGCTTCCCTTCGTAGATGCGGATTCGGCCCTGAGTGTGCTCCCTGTTCAGAAAATGCAGATTGCGTGTCAAAATTGTGCCGAGTTGGAAAATGTGTTTTCAGAGCTATGGCATCAATGAAAAAGTGCTTTCCACCCATCTCAGGAACTCCTCGTCCAGTCGAACTTAAGGAGGAGTGCGAGAGTTGCACTGCGGGAAATGAATGTAAGCAAGGGGTGTGCAAGAAGGGAAAATGTACCGACGATAGTTTCGTATCTCTTAGCCGATGTGGATTTGGAAAAATGTGTTCTGCATGCTCCGGCAGTGCCGATTGCATATCCAAACTTTGTGAAGTCGGCAAATGTGTGTTCAACAACTCCGATTCGAGAGCTGTTTGCTTTGGAACTGGTGTTATGAAGAAGAAGGAATGTGCTCCGTGTGAGAAAGCTGAGGAGTGTGAGACGGAAAAGTGTTGGCTTAAGAAGTGCGTGCGCAAGAATATTAGATCTATTGAAAAATGTTTTCCGCATGAGTGAACTCAGTCTTAAGTAAATTCCTTCTACCTATCTCAGAATTCTGAAGATATTTCCAAACGTCAGTAGAGTGAGGAATTTTACGAATTAAACACTTCAACCCATTCATTGCACCCCAAGCGAAGCACCGGCGTGAATATAAAAATACGCCCACAAAGGAATATCCCAGTACGGTACAACTGAAACGTAGTAGCTATTTTATACTAATAACAATGTAACATTATTTGGCGCTTCACAGAAAGCTTGCGCTCGATCTTTATTTTTGGTCAGGTGTAAAAGGTAGAAAGTCTCTGTCCTTTCGTGAACCCAGCAGAACTGAGGTGCACACAGAAGATCTCAGAAAGATCAGCTGCCCGCTAGCAGGATGTCCTTGACAGGGAGGGTGGGAAGCAAAAAAAGAGATAGCAAAGCTGCAAGATTGAGAGCTAGACGGTGGTTACCGCTCGCTGGTGGCGACGGTGCAGGAGGGCGTCCGAAGCCCCAGTGCTTAAGGACGAAAAGAGCACACCGTCGCCGGTAATCGACCGACCACCGCTGCCCTTACAGTCTTCAAATAAATCGTCTTCTGCGTTCCTGGAAATTCCAAAATGAAGGAACGGTCTAAGACCGATGTCTCACCTGGAAATCATTAATATTTTTCCTGTTTTACTCAATAAGTAGACGTTGCCAATGTGTTAAAAAGATAGAGTATTGTCTGCTGATTCCGCTTAGCCCAAAGGTCGGGAGAGCAAGCGGAGGCAGAAGCTTTACTTGCAGGCTATCGGGCAGTACGTAGTTATGTTCGTTATGCCGTTTGTAATGTTGTTACATCCTAATAAATCGTACTAGGGCCTTAACATATAACTTTTAAATAACTAACGTCTAGAGTACTTTCGCATATCTGCAGTGTAGCCTAAACTACGCCAACGTCTAAGTAAACTAATGAACATTCTATAGTAAACGTTAACGATTATAGTGTTACATTTGATTTTCCTTAGGCCGAAGAAACCCTCCCCAAAAAATTAGAACGTATAAAAACTGATACAGCCTCTTTGCAGTTGCTTAGCGCGGTTCGAGAAAGCCAGACCGCATCGTTTCGCACAAGTTTTTCGAAAAGAAAGATATTGTACATGCGTCGGTTGACGGTTTTTGTAACACTATAGACGTTGAAGTTTTTTATAGAACGCTCATTAGTTTACTTAGTCGTTATAATAATTCAAGCTACGCTACGGTCACACGACACTACTATAGACGTTAGCTATTTAGAACTTATACTTGTAGGCTCTAGTACGATTCATTAGGTAGTATCAACTTTACAACTCGCATATCGAACATGACTACGTAGGTCCCTAAAGGCTACAAGTAAAGCTCCTGCCTGCGCTTCCTCTGCCGACCTGGGGTCAAAGCGGAACCAGCAAAGAGTACTCTCTTTTTCATATTTTTCGTGCATTTGCGCGCATATGTACGCATCCTCACATTTGGTGGCATATGTTCTCGTTACTCCCGCCCGGACCAGCCCTTCCTTCTCCCTAGAGGATTCACGATGCCCCTCGCGTTCCAGTCGAAGCTTGGACGGTGCAATACCCCATCTCCGTCATTTTTCCTCAATCTCTCGCACAGCTCCGCATCAGACTTCATTCGCCCGGCCCCGCAGCCGGACACTCTAATGGACTCAAACTCCGTCCCCCCGACCCCCGCCGAGCTCCCCAACAAGACCTTGGGCAGACGACTACTGTCGCCTCAATCTTGCATCACCGCCAAGACAACGGCAAACCGCTTTGCTCCGCTCACCTGCAACTTCGCTCAGCTAACCGCACAACCAGAAATATCTTTTCTTACCCCCGACCAGCATCTCAAGCTCATTAAGAAGCAACAACAACAACTATCGATAGTTATAAAGATGCAGGACTCCATGCAGAAACACCTGGACGTTCTGTTTTCCCCCACCCCTCCCCATCCCGTTTCACTTGGACACCTCACTTCAACCTCTTCATCACCAACAGCCGCCGTATCACCTCCACCGAGAAGAAATAAAGTATGGCCCGCAAATTCTCCGCATGACCCCTATTGTTTCGGGCCGACTTCATTGCTCTAAATGGTGATATTGGTTGTCACAAACACGTTCCATGGAAACAACGCGGAACGAACCTCTCTTAAAGATCTATTATTGTTTCCATACGTCGGGTCACAGATATCTCACCGCTGACCCCGGAACAGGAAGTACACATCGCTACGTGCCTTCTCCGGGAATGCGCCAGAAACTGGTACATCCGGTTCAGCAGGAACAATGGCCCCTCCTAGTTGTTGGCCGAGCTTCAGAAAGCTATTATGCTCGAATTCGTTCCGTCAAACAAACAAGCATCCGCCTGCGTGTCCCTCATACGCCTCTGTTACCCCGACGGCCCCCTGGAGCCGCCCATCTTGCTCTTCTGCAACCTTGTGGATATATGCAAGACCCCTGTGTACGAAGCCTACATGCTCTTCCAACTGGCGCTCCCAACCAGTTTGAGATGCAAGCTCTCGTAGAAGTTCCCCAACGGCCGCCCTCCCTGCTATAAATGTCAACAGTAAGTAACATGATGCCATATAGTGCGCACGCGAGCCCTCGCGTGCTCTGACGTCCGCTCAGACTTGCATTTGAATTTAGTGCATGTACATGAGCATTTACTATTGTCTACATAAACACAAGCAGGTGACTTAGCAGGATCATACCCTGGTTTACTAAACGCATGATTATGAGCTGTTCAGGGCGTGTGAGAGGCGGTCCACGAGCCATAGTTGAGCTATAGATTGCAAAAAAGATAGTTTTGGACAATGTTTTTTATTTGGTGCACTTTATGCTCTACACTACATGAAATTTGAAACGCACTGTACCTGGTACTTTTAAATAGGAAATTTTGAAACGACGCGATTTGGCCAGCACAATTTGCAAACTGTCAGTTGAGCCCACAACGCTTCAAACGGCGCACTGGGACAGCTGCGGCAGAAAACGGGGCTAGAGCGAGGCACGCTCATAGCCTACAGACCTTTCTTTAGATACACGTTTTAGTTCTTAAACTAGATACGTTCTATTTTATAGCTAGTCGTTTCGTTAGGAACAACTACATTCACGCCGTCGTACTGCGTACTAAGAACAAGCTTTGAACCACTAGGCACACGGCCGGAGCCACAGGCTTCATCCTGAGTCTCTCTTTAGCCGTTCAAGGCTCGTCTGAGAATGAAGAAGGGCGGCCAATCCCCTTTGAAATCCAGAAGGGGTGGCCTTTCTTTTTGTAAGTGACTCTGGGCTAGACTTAGTTTACAGTTGCAAGAACAGTCCTGATGGTAGCGATCGCCATACTCCTCCACACCATTCTTTTCTGCTCCGTTGCAATAATTAACGCACCCATGTTTGCACGCGATCCCAAAAGGGGACAAAACCAATCGTCGTTGGTAGCATACAACGTCATTTTTAACGTTGACAACGTGACACAGCCCTTCCTTGTTCAAGTATAATATCGTTCTGCGACGGACATGCGGTTGTTGAACCATCAGGTCCCAATAAAATGAATGTTTTTTAGGCGAAATGTTTTCTATTGTTGCATATATGGGTCTGTTTTCGTGGGAAGAGCTTTGAACACGATAGCTATTGGTTCTTTGATTCCAAATCTTCCATGAAAAGACAAAAGTATGACCAGTTCTTATTGAACAGAAAAGTGAAAGATCAAACCCTTATGAATGGAAAAGTAACTTTTTAAATTTTAGTTTACCAACGTCTTTCGAAAAAGAGGAAGAGACAGTTTTTGATGAAATGAAAGAGAAATGGTCTTAAAATTTTCCTGAAAAGACCATTTAGCATTGAAAATTCTCTTACAGTCAATTGTGTGATATTCGACTCGGCTAGATTCGAAGAATATGTCTGACATACAATTCAAATCAAGTAAATCATAAGCGTTAAAACTTTCGATTTGGTTTTCTCATTTCTTATGATATACATCATGAGAATGAGAAGTAGAACAGCCAAAATACACATTCTTTCTTTTATATTTTGGAAGCAACAGATTTTGTTGTTTCCGAAATTTCTGGTTCATGTATATATGTACAGAATCGTTTTATGTCAAACAATTCTTGAATACTTGCAAAACTTGTGTGCATAACACATTTCAATACGCGACATATCACGATTGGCTGTTTAAAAAACAGATAAAGCATGTCGGACAGTTCTCGGTTCCACGACTACTCTGACGAAACTGTAAATGGACGATGGAAGGTGGAAGGTTTGATAGGTACCGGTGCCTATAGTTCGGTCTATGCAGCCAGAGATAGGTCAAGAAGGCATTCTTCCGTAGCCATCAAATTTGCGGAAAGTGAATCCGAACAACAAGAAGACACTGCTAAAAGATGTCTCCGAAAAGAGTGGAGAGTTTTGCGTTATCTTAATAATGTTACTCCTCATCTACGAGTGCCTGTTGTGTACGAGCGGGGACGTCACAGTGGCACTGAATATGTTGTAATGAAGAAATTCGGGATATCCCTCGAGAGCTGGCTCGAAGATCGAGACAGACCTGCTTCAAATATTGCAATTCTCCGAATCTGTAACCAGGTATTCAATATCGTCCGTCGCTTGCACGATCAAAATGTTGTGCACGGCGATATCACTGAAGGAAACATAGTATTCGGAAGAGGCAGCGATGGGGATAATTTTTACATTATTGATTTTGGAAATTCATCCGAATACTCCTTTGAGTCGAGCCTGGATGACCTCGGAGAACTGTGCCATATCATGATAAAAATGTTTCGGAATGGAGTGGATGGGCTTGTCCCAGATCGTGAGCGAGGGGGAGTTTACTGGGACTCGTTAACGGACAGTCAGAGGCGAAGGATGATGGAAAACGCTAGGAAGGCGTTTAACACGCGACGTAGACTTGGTACGCCAATTCCAAACACAGTTCGGGGGCTTGTGCAAGAACTATTGAATGGACATGGGCCCGATTACAATAGGATTGGAAATCTGTTCAGGCAAGCCATTCATGTACAGATGGGACCGCGTCGATAGTCATATGAAATGTGCTCGTCAACCATAACTTATACAATATTCACGGTGTTTGCTGGTCTTAATACATAAAACAAATTTACGAGAAACATGCTGAGGTCTGTGCCAGGCCATGAGCGAATAACGTTCATTTGACAGATTATGCTACTAGCCACATAGCTACTGTCTGTGACCAGCGTGAGCTACAAACAGGATACTGTCCGTACAAAGGGTGAGCTACCCTTCCCAAACAGGGGGTTGTGGGAAAAGAGTTGTGTATATTATTTCGAAACGAATAGGGGCGCGACAATGCGATTGGGTGGCACTGGACCGCGACACGACCAAAGGCGCGAAGCGATCCCAGGGACTAGTGGAGGCTAACCCGACAAAAGTAGGCTAATCCGACGACGGCACGCCGGGGATGACGTCGGGTAGATCAATCAGTACGCCAATGTACAACCAAAATAAATCCACTTCTACATTCCTTGAAATCCAATATTCTACGTAGAAGGGGTCAGAAAGGCTTATAATCCTACATCATGATTGTGTTGAAAGGTCTAAATACACTAGACCGCGCATCACTACAAAAGCAAGTTCTGATAGCTCAATCGTTTTGCAATGATGATGTAACGTGGTTTGTAGCTATCCGTTTCATTTCTGCATTGGAAAACAAAGCACAGCAATGGCAGTATATATCTCAAAGGCATGTAAACTTACAACCTCCCTTTCGCGCAGCTCACACCCGAGACATCACGAAGTCGCCGCCGCACAGTCTGCGAGACATTCGTCGTATGCTTCAGTGCACCCGTCGTAGCAAACTGGAGCAAGCTCCGGCGCTGCTGTATCACACACTGCATTGCACGACACCCACCCCGCATTACAAGCCAAAACCGACAACCTGTTCTGTAAACCGCCCGACACACTGTTAATGCACGATGCATCGTACGCAATATTCGTTCGAGCCCTGGACTAAATCCTGCTCTTCAACTGCGATTTGCCGTAGTTGGGGTCCTGGGTTTCCGGCTCAAGAATATTGGAGAAGTCATGTGCCCTCGAGTTCGACCAACGGTGGAAGTACGTCATCATCCCTTGCGGCAAAGCGGGACAATTGGAGCCATCTCATGCGGGGTAATAAACACTCGGCCTCGGAATGGCCGCGTCTCCCTGCATGATGACTACGCTCATGATGCACAACACGGCGCACATTGCTTTCGTGAACATCGTGACAGAGATTTCTGTGTTGGAGTTGCTTCTGAAGGCGGTTGTCGGGCGAAAGAAGTAGCTCGTTCAACACAGGTCGGAAAGTACTGCCGTCGGGGTGCTGCAGGTTTGCAATTGTGTGTGGTACCGTTCTGAACTCCGTTTCTGGACCACGACGCCTCTGCTATGAATGTAGACACTCTCGTAGACTCTATCGAAAGCGCTGATATACAATGCATCTCCGTTTGTATTTGAATCCTGTATTACACGACGCCCGGTCTCACCTTACGTGACAACCGCTTGTGCATGGAGCCTCATGGCTACAAATACCAGAACTTGCACTCCGTTAAAGACGAGTAAAGACGACCAGACTGTACTTCGACTACACTCTCTGCTTAGATTCCTGTATCTAACTCCGATCATACTTAGTTATGGGCCCCCAACCCGCAATCCATATTCTTCCTTCTCGGCCCAAATTCTCATGGGATTCGAAGTCTCCGCCGTGGACTGACGGCAAAGGAGACCAGGAGGAATATCGCGATGCTGTAAAATTGTGGCAGACGTTCCACAAAGCACTTCCAGTTAACAACAATAACAAAATTCCTAACGAGCTACAGGCAATTTGCCTCAAGTCGCAGCTCTACAGACGCGCCAAAGACCTCTGCTCCAGAATCACTGATGAGCAGCTTGTTGGTGAAGGTGCTGTTGACCTGCTGGTCGGTCAAATTTACAAACGAGATGCACTATCTGTTGTCAGCGAAGCCTATAAGGCATTTAACCAACTCTTGAACACCCGTCGTGGCGCATCCGAGAACATGAAGAACTTTGAGTCCCGCTTCAGCGCGCAAGTTGCCAAGTTTAACGCCATATCAACAACTACAAAGCTACCTGACTGTATCACTGCACTAATGCTGATTTCAAACTCTTCCATCGACGATGTCCAATGTGTATCTGTCATGGCTGCTTCGGCTCCGTCCGCGGCCAATCTGAGCGCCGAGTCGACAAACGACCAATTCCTCAGAGCAGTGACCTACAATTCTGTAGCATCTGTTATCAAGCAGTGCGACAAGTCTCGCCCATACACCTCCGAAAATAACGAAAGCACACTGAGTGCAAGCTCTGGTGGCCTTTCCCATCAGGGAAGCAAGAACCGTAGAAATGGAAACCGCGACAGGTCTGGAACATCACCCACAATGAAGTATCCGTGCAACACATGCGGAAAATATGGTCACTGGAAACGAAACCATCGCGCGGACGGTTCGCTGGCACCCGGTGTGAAGTCTTTCGACCATCCGTTAAACTCAACCAATTCAACGAACAGCAATGGAAATTCATCGTCGTCTGTATCTGGCTCCGGACCAGCATCGGCTGAAAGTGACAAAAGAGGAACCCTTTCCTTCAACAACGCAAACCTTGATCGTTCACTGCAAGACTCAACTCTTCTCGGCCCGCTCGTCGATAGCGGTGCACCATACTCAGCAATCGGTCTATTTGAACTAAATGTTCTAGCAGATCACCTTGGCCTGTCACACAACCCGACACTCAATGCAATCCCGAAGTCACTTGGGGGATTCACGTGCTGGCAGTATGGTGTCGGAACGCACGCAAGCCCCGCCCGCAAAATTCTAGGGTCAATTGTGCTGAATGCCATAACCGACAACAGTAACACAGTTTGTATAACTCACCTCGTACTCGATGGTTCATCGCAATGGGTGATCGGTCGCAATGTAACCAGTCGAGCGAACATTGAACATATCGGTCGTAACGCACTTGTGTTCCCCTTTCATGAAGAAGAAGATCTTATCTCTCTTGTCGAGCGTTGGTTTCTATCGTTTATAGAGCTATCCAGGTTCCGTCCGTTGACCCAATCAAAGAACGGCTTATCGGTCAACTCCGGCTCTACACTGTCATGTCTCTCGGCAGTGTCTGTCAACCACTCTTCATGGCCTCGTGTCAAACACGTGCTTGACAAAGTTCACAAACACGTTTGCGGACATGCTGCGTTCTCAGACTACAAGGTGTTTCTGGAGCGCAACGGCCTATGGAACGACGTCGTAGCCAAGTATCTTTCAGATGTCGTGAACACCTGCAATGCATGCCACTCCACCTCGCTACCGAAACCATCCAGAAAAGTATCCATTAGCTCTCTATTGAAAGAGTTCAACGAAATACTGTGTGTAGACCACTTGTTCCTTGAAGGACTCTGCGTCTTTCATTGCATGGACCTCGTCTCACGGTTCTCCGCCGCACGTGTTGTAAGAACCACCTCTCTCAAAGAGGCAGTCATCGGCTTCGAATCATGCTGGAATTCGCAATTTTGGTACCCAGACTCATTTCTTGCTGACAAAGCGTTTACCACCGGTGACTTCCAGTCGTATGCCGACTCTCTCGGAATTCCGATTAAGCTTGTTCCCAAGCAACGTCATCACAAAAACCCCATTGAGTCAAAGCACAACATCATACGATCGGTGTTCTTGCGCTTGAAAGAAAGTGCCGGAGATGATTACATCCCGGAGGTTGCTGCCTATCAAGCAGTCACTATCTCAAATGACTTGTATGGAAACGATGTCATGTCCGCATTCGAACTGGCAAAGGGCTTTACCAAACCGATCAACACAAAGCCAGCTGACACCGCTGTTCCCCAGGACGTCATCGACGCTCGTGACCAACTGCACGCCCGCCGCAAGTTGGCACTGATCCTTAGATCGAAATCGACCGACGAAGTACCGATAGCAACTGGTGACACGGTAGAAATCTTTCAAAAGAAAGATTCTGAGAAGCGTGGCAGATGGTCTGAACCGAAGACAGTACTCGCAGTCGATCGCCATGCCCGCTCTATTTCCGTACCTGGCAGTAATGGCCGAGTCATTACTGCCACGATTGAAGATGCTCGCCCCGCCATCTCCCCGACATCATTCGCTCAAGTTGTGCAAGATGCAATTGACACTCTCGATGAGTGCATGCCCGTATTATCTGACACTGCTCATGATGAAACGCTTTCGACAAACGCCGATGATGACCGAAAGGACGAGTCGCACGTCACACCCGAAGACCCTCAGGACTTTTCCGATGACCGCAATCACAGCCCAGCTGTTGGTGACCGAGTTGATGTTTTATGGAATGATGATGGTGTGATATACCCTGGTGCGGTACACTCGCGAGCCGAAATCGGCAAAGTGACAATACACTACGACAATGGGGACATTGAGAACGATGTAGACCTGAACAGTGTACCGTGGACACCATCTGACACTACCGAAGCCCCGCTTGCTGCTGCCAGCAGCAATCTGAAAGCTAGGCTACAGGTCACTAGCACTGAAGACACGATACTCTCATCGATGCTAGAGCACTTTAATAATAAGCCTTTTATGCGGCATCAAGATCAAGGATTTGATCAATACCCGCTCGTCAATGCGTATGCCCGGAAAGAAGAGACCTTTCTGAAGACCTCTCGCGTTGTTTGCATTCGAGATATTCCTAAAGGAGCTAACGTCATCAACAGTCATACGCTCTATAAGATCAAGCACAATGACGATGGATCCTTGAAGTTGAAAGCCCGAATTGCGCCGCATGGAAACGAAGACGCTCTCAAACACACCCTCAACAAAGACTGCGCCACCTGCTCGCCGACTGGGCTTCGTATCCTAGAATCTGTGGCATCTCTTTTTGGCTGGACACTTTATAAGGCAGACGTTAAAGCCGCATTCTTACAGACCGGTGCTGCTGAAAGAGATGTGTATGTGAAGCCACCTGCTGAGAGTCACATGCGTGCGACACAAGTGTGGCTCCTTTTAACTGCTGCGTATGGCTTAGTCAACGCCAACGCTAAATGGCAATCAAAGTCAGATGCCGTGATGCCAGAACTCGGACTAGAGCAATCCAAGCACATACCCCAGCTTTTCTTCAAGAAAAAGGATGGAAAGCTAGCACTTCTGGTTCCCAAGGTCGTAGATGACCTCAAGGCAGCAGGGGTAGGAGACCATGCCAAACAGTTTCTCTCAGCCTTTGATCAGAAGTTCAAGTTCGGCACGGTTAACTGCGGACCAGGTCACATGAGGTATTTCGGAATCAACACAATCCAGAATGAAGACTTTTCTATCGCAACCAATGCCGACGACAAGCTTGAGGCGATAGGCGAGTGTCCGATCTCTAGACATCGGCGCAAAGAAAGCTCTGAAATTATCAACGCCATCGAGAAAGCTACGTACGCATCTATCAACAGCTCCATTGGCTGGATTGGAACCACTGCTTCTCCTATTTGTGCATTTTACGCAAGCTATCTCCAGCAGAAAGCGCCTCAGACCCAAGATCACCACCTTGTTGAACAGACAACTATTACTCGTCGCTTGAAGAATCTTGGCACTACCATAATGCACTCGCGCCCAAAAGATAACTCTGACTACGAGCTTTCGATTCTTGTCTTTGCTGATGCATCTCGAATCGACGATGTAGGACAGATAGGCGTCGTCACTGGACTTCTGCTAGGTCCCATGCAAAAAGGGTCCATTTATCATGTTATCTCGTGGATTTCTCACAAGGCTAAGCGTCCTGTTCGCAGTGTTCCCGCAGCAGAAGTTTTTGCCGCCGCAGAGGGCATCGACGACGGCAGGGTAGTCTGAAATGTGTACAATGAACTACTGAATGTGAAGTTTAAATTGCATATTTGTGTTGAGTCAAAGGATCTCTTCAGTTCTATGTCGACTCAGAAACTATCAATTGATAAGTCGATTCGCGGAGATGTGGGCTCCATCAGGTACGAGTTTCAAACAGAGGCCGTCGACACGATATCTTGGATGCCTGGCACCATAAACATCGCAGATCCACTCACAAAGAAAGACAGCTGCCTCACCGATGCACTTCAACTAACTATGTTCACTGGGAAACTGACGATGCACTACGACTCCGTGGCCGAAACGCAGAAGTGTGAAAAGAACTTTGGCTAAAGAGAGAGCGATATGAATGTAGACACTCTCGTAGAATCTATCGAAAGCGCTGATATACAATGCATCTCCGTTTGTATTTGAATCCTGTATTACACGACGCCGGGTCTCACCTTACGTGACAACCGCTTGTGCATGGAGCCTCATGGCTACAAATACCAGAACTTGCACTCCGTTAAAGACGAGTAAAGACGACCAGACTGTACTTCGACTACACTCTCTGCTTAGATTCCTGTATCTAACTCCGATCATACTTATCTGCTGCACTTCCTTTTCTGGCGCTTGTAGCGCCCTCGTCTGGAAATATAGTGAGATACTCGCTAGTGTGAATTTGGAGTCTTCAATTGGAGTTCGCTCTTAATAGTTTTTTCTTTCAACACACTGCGGTCCAGCGCGACATGGGTTCCTGAGCAGTTGACCTCACAATCATCAGACCTCATCAATTTGTGTATTGTTCTTCGAAACATTCTTTCGCATGCTAAGTCTGTAGTTGAGCTGCCTCTCGGCAGGAAACATGCTTGCGCCATTGTTTCATAGATACCGAATCAATTGAATTTTGAATTACAATCTTCAAGGGCGAGCGGCATGGTGGCATGCACACGAACATGTAATTGTGTTGGATGATCTGGTTGAGATCCAAGCCGCAAAACGTTCAGAGTCTGCATCCCGTTTTTTTCAAATTTCTGCCATTGTAAATCAGGAGATTCACTCTCCAATTGCATCACATAGAAGAACCCTAACGGTTTAAATCGATAAAAACAAAACTTTGCGTAGCATCAAACGGCTTGTAGAGAGCTCTTGTTTCCTGTCTCCGGGAATACAGTTCTCCACCAAGGATAATGTTTTCGGGTGGTGCGTTTACCTTACAGAACAAAGAGAATGTCAGCCAACTCATACAAGTGGTTGATTCTGAACGAGAAATTTTGTGAACCCCGTTCTATTCTGTTTCGAGCTTGGTGAGTGCCGATGTCTCACCGATCCTTGTGTATCACACTCAAACCAGAGTGATATCTTAGTAGCCGATTGCTAGCATACTTTATACTGAATAATTTTGGTGGAGCAAATGTCACACACGAGGCTTGCTTTATCAGCGAGCATCGCCAAGAACAATAAGCTCACTGAGTGACGAAAGCTACTGCAGCTAGTGATATAGCAAAACGCACCTGTTGAGTTTTGCTACATCTTTCAGCATGGTATTCAATGGCCCATCAGCGTTCGATAAGCGAGACATCCTCGCTATCGAGTTCAACGCTCGAAGGCACATTAAGTCCCGCGCCTTGGGCTCGCGCCCATAATTTGCAGTGCCATGTCTCGATATCAGCACTCTGTCGTGAATATAACTCACCCTCACGCATACAGCTGCAGCTCAACACGAAAACCGCTCCCAAGATAAGTTAAAGATTATGCTCCGAGCAAGCGCGACTGCCGAGTTGATGGAGTTGAATATCGTAATCTTTCACCCAGTTGATCTGTTCGAAGATCACTAACCGACTGCCAAAAATCTAGAGATATCTGTCCAGTAAACCGCAATAGTTCAAGCGTCTGACAAAGTAGACTAGCTGGTTTCGTGAGCGGATCAGCGATGTTTGTTTTCCCTGGTGTCCAGATCATGCGGTCGATGTTGTTCGTTTCAAATTTATAGCGAACAACGAAACTGGTCAGCATGTGCAAGATCCAGTCGTCGTCGCGGATTTGAATGAAGATGAAATCATTACAGCTCCAACAATCATCGGTGGATCACTTCCAAGTACCACGAGAACCACTGAAAACCATCCTCGGGCTAATGTCGAAGAAGAGATGCCTGCTCCGATGGAAGTTGAAGAAGATGAAATCACTCCAGCTCCTGCACCATCCGCTGAGTCAGAACTTCAGCAGGTTCCTACTTTTGCTATTCATTCAGAATAACAACAATCGCTCCAAGAGCTTGATTCGACCGTCATGCTGTTTGCCTGACGTCCAGATCGTGGATTTTATCGCGTTTACTACGCATGGGATTCCGATGCTGCTCAAGCATGGATTGATCCAGCCACTCGTGCAAACATTCCTGAGTTTGAGACGTTGTCCACCGTAGGAACCCGCAGATGCAGAAGATGCGGTGAGTTTTCGCACACCTATGGTTCGTGTCCGTACGAAGACTGGACGTTACGAATTCATAGTTGCAAGTGGTGTGGGTGTGTGCTTTTAAAAAAAGAGGTACATGGAGTCTGTTGTGGCATGAAACGAAATTCAGGATGGGAGGTCACCTTTCGTAGACGCCATACTAATGAAGAAATACGAAGCATATACCGTTCAAGAGCATTCCACTCGAACTTCTTAAACTTGAATACGCTTTTTGCCACCACTCAAGCGTTTATGGACATGTCCTATGTCACAGGATGTGGCCCTTCGTTTCTCAGACTAGAAGGAACTGCAGCACTCGCTCTCCCGGCACACAGACAGAGCAGCACGCGGTATAGTTTTCTTTGGGGCGCAGGGCCTCCTTCTCTGGATCTTGCTCACTATACAAGAGCAAACCTGCGAGCGTTTATCCAAGACATCAACGTGAAACACATGGTTCCGAGACTTTGCGAGGTGATTCAGCCCAAACCTGATGTGGTGCGAGAGCGGTATCGAGCGATGCTGACAACGGAGCAAATGCAGGCACAAGAAGAAAATACGGTTGACGTAAGCTCGCAAGCTGCGAACGAGGGAGTGATAGTTCGCGGATATGAGGGCACCAGAACTGCAACAGTGTCTGGTGACAACGTAGGTGCAGGTCCGGCCGATGTCCGAAGATGCTCCTGGAGCTGGACCATCCATGATGAGAACCTTCGTAGTCGATCCAGGCGGTCCGTACCATGTCGAGGCCCAGGTGCCTCAGTCGACTGAGGGCACAGTTACGGAAGAACACGCAGCTATCACAGGCGACACGGAGCAAGCAGGGGCTGCAGTAAACTCGAACAGCAACCCCCGAGTGCGGTGTAAATTGCTGAAACCGTCTTCTATGCTAGCAGAGAGAGGTACATTTCCCCTTCTGTACCCGTATGGCGACGAGCATAAACCGTTGGACCTGCGTTTGTATCTGCAAGCACGAAATGGTACGCAAGAAAGCTTAGGGCTCGGTTTCGATCAGTGGAATCTTCAGAAGCTTACTTGGGCACAAAATGCAAAGCGTCGACTGTATTCAGATAACTTTTTGCTTAATAGTGGTCCATTAGTGCAAATGTGGTTGCTTCGCACACAAACGAACATTGAAGACATGCGACTTCAATACCTAGAACGGCAGCAGCAAGCACGCATAGTTCAAGAGACGGAAATCGTTCAAGCGCAAAATCAATCGACTGGCGGAATGACTGACGCGCAATTCAGGCTTATGGGACGCATTTTGCTTTCTGATGACTCAGTGAACTCTTCTAAGTACTGGAAAAGTAAACGACAGGATGTGCAAGCGATTGTGGCAAGAAAAGGGTCCCCTTCGCTATTCATCACCGTCACAATGAACGTATGGCGAGCGGATGTGAAGCGTTTAGGCATGGATACGACTCATCGGAGTGCTTTCCCAGCCCCAGCTAATCGTCCACGTCCACGCCCGTTTGACCGCCCAGACTTGATTTCCAGAGTTTACAACCAGTGCATCAACGATATTGTGAAAGACCTCGAAAAGAATTCAGAACAGTTATTCGGGTCCAAGTGCTTTGGACTTGCAGCAAAGCTGGAGTTTCAAGAACGAAACGTACGGCACCATCACATCCTGCTATGGTTAGAAGGAGGTGTAATAGAAGACGTAGATGCCATTGACAGTCTGATTCGAGCCGAAGTACCAAGTCCAGGGGAAGATGACGAACTGCGCGCCCTCGTTTTATCTACTTGCTTGTACGTCGCTAGCGGCCGTCGAGTTGCATAGTCCGTCATTTTAAGTCTACACTGCAAGTAATAGTATTGGCGGCAGTTCAAACGGAAATATGTGCGTGCCGCGGCCGCTGCTAAGGCGCGCAGCGCCGCTAGCGGCCGTCAAGTTGCCAAGTCCGTGCCTGTACGTCGACACTGCAAGTTACAGTTTCGGAGGCAGTTTGAACGGCATAATATGCTACAACTGCCCCATTGCTTTTAAAATAAACTGTCCTTAACCAAGCATACCATACATTTCAGAGCTCGTTTCACGATATATCTTTAGTATATCGTGCACCATCTAATGCTAAACGGCACAGCGCTCCTAGTAGCCGATAACCTGCTATGATCCATCACTGTACGTCGCCACTGTCAATAATAGAATCTTCAGCAAGCTTGGCCTTATATCTCTGCAAAAGGCTACGCTTAGAGCTACAAACGCTACTAAAAGCTCAAGCATAGTATAATAAGCTTCATAGAAACGAAATAGTCGAGCAGAACGACCGCGGCGCGCAGCGCCGCCTGCGGCCGAAGGCCGCTTTCTCTTGTTTAGTAATTTTCAGTATTTATGTAGCTACGCTATCGCTATTTAGTGTCTATTTTTTGGGCGCGCGCCCATTGTCAGGGGCCGCGCGCCACACTACTTAGGAGGTTGAGCACTGCTCCCCAATAAACACCCTCTTGGGAGAGCCGATGGAGGGAGTCTTGGCCCTGATCTCTTCGCCTTCGGCGCGTCTTCACCGCATACTGCGTGAGCGCCCGTTGCCCGTTAGTTCATCCACCCCTCTGTCGACCAGAGTGCTATCACCACCGTGGGTTCATATTTAATCGCCGACACTTGTCGTAGTCTCGCCCCTGTATAGGGTTTCGCCCCCGTTTCCTCTTGTTCTTCTTTTTGGCTCTCGTGAGTAGCCGCCTCACTCACCTCGCTCGTCCACCTCATACGAGTGTTTCCTCGCTCGTTTTCCGACAATCGCCGTGATACCGCTCCGCCTAGGATTGGTCACACCCCCGACTGTGCCGTGCTCACCTGAACACTCTAGGTATATCCCGCCGGATTGGCCTCAGTCTTACACCCGACTCCGTCGTGCCTTTCCAGAGTGGCTCTGTTCCTGTGCTCCACTGGGACGCGTCTCCTCCGCCTGAGGCGTGTCTCTCAAAAGAGGAAGATCCCGAACATCTTCGTGGTGTCTCCGCTCCAAGCCTTGTCCTAAAAACTGGTCTCCCAACTTAGAAGTTTGAGTCGGGCACACTCAGTCACGATTAATCGGAAAGAGGACTCACAAATTGAGGTTGATCTCTGTTGCCCTCTTTGAGGAAGTTTCTTGGCCCCACTAGCCGATCGGGTTTGGATACTCACGTGTAACGGATTCTGATCTCAAGTCGTCCAAAGACCGTCCGAGGACGCGGAGTCGAACCGGTGTACCGGAAACATCGCAACCATCCCGTATTTCGGTCCTTTCACGGTCTCATACCGGTGGATCGACTGGCGGGCCAGGTGGAAGGACCTCGAGACCTCCTGTCTCTGATTCGACAGCCCCAGCAAGTGGAGCAGGACCGGCGTCTGCCGCCGCCCAGATGCTCTCCCTCGCTAGGGACGTCACTCTCCATCTCAGCTTTGCAGCTGTGGAAGAGCAACTCCGCTCTATGCGGGAAGCTCAAGTCGTCCTTGCAGAGGAGTTCGATTCCCTTCGCAAGAAGGTGGATGACACTGCTACGCAGGATTTTTCTGAGGACCTTCGTGTCTTCTGTGTGGATATGAACTCGATTCTAGAGTCCCTTGGTGGACTCTCGGCCTTTGTCAAGGACGCTGCAGACAAGTTCTCGCGCGTCCGAAGCCGTCTCGAGACGTTGGAACAAACCCTAGTGTCGGGGAATGATCCGGCCGAGTCGGTTGCAGTATCCCACAAGGGAAATAAGGAAGAGAACCGCCAGGCTCGAAAGAAGCGAAGGAACACGAATCCCTAACCGTCGGATTCCTCGTCCTCGGCGTCCGACTGTTCCGATTCATCGGTGGAAGTAGCTCGCCGTGAGCGTTCCTCACGCTCTAAGCGGTCAACAGTCACCCATGGTGTGATCCGCGCCCGCACGAAGGGAAGGAAGCACACAGGTTTGAAGGAGCTGAAACCGACCAATTCGCTCTTTAAGAAGCTCTTATCAAACCGGTACTACCGTTTGGAGGACTCCTCTTTGGATCGTACACCACGTGGTATGGGAGGAGTGAAGGACTGCATTAAACGAAGGCAGCTCTCACTACGAAACCAGTTGTTTTCTGGAGAAGACCCAATACTGGTGTTGGATTTCTTGTCACGCTTTGTCGCGGAAGCTGACATCCTTGGAATGAACGAGGGACAGGCCTACCTTGCCTTACCGTACTTCTTACGTGGGCTTGCAGAAGACCAGTATCACTCTGTCAGAGGTTCATCAAGCGCCTCCGAAGGAGGGGTCACATGCTGGCCTAAAGCAGTTCAATACCTCCTGAGGTCGTATGCTACGAATTCCGCCATTCAGCAGGCTATACTAGCCCTGCGGGACACTCGCCAACGTCCAGGCGAGTCGGAAACCGATTATTTCTCGCGCCTTAACAAGGCTTTCCACCGCTGTGGCAATGTTTACCCCGCTGAAGAGCGTTGTACCATGTTTGTCGATGGTTTGGACCCGGAGATCCGGACTCTTGTTGCTCGACGTCGAGAAGATAGACCTAAAGCCACTTATTTGGAACTAGTGCAGTTCGCTCGTCTAGAAGGTGAAGCCCTGCGCGCACGCACTCCTGGATCAAGGCTTAGGTCCGCAAAAGCGTTGATGTTACAACCGGGTACCCTGTCTGCTTTGATGATCGACGAACAGGCCTTTTGAAGGGATTATAATAACGTGCAGCTAGCCAATAGCGAAGTTCATTCCATCCGGACAACGGAGTTACCCTCAACATTGGACGAGTCACAATACGTGATTTGGGATGACACGCTACTCTATGCGGATAATGGTCGCGTCCGTGCGCCACGCGTCCCACACGAGAGTGGTAATGTCCGCTTTTCGCGTCCTGGTTGGAGAGATACCCGCGTCGCGGTGAAGTTCGCCGAGCCTCGCCACCCAACACCGGATTTTGGTCTGATTTGTCATCTCTGCTACAAACAAGGCCAGACTTCTCCACAATGTGTGTTGTCCCTCAGAGAATGGGCTCAAGTCGTAGTCAATTACGAGGCCCTATCCCCAGAGGACAAAGCAGCTGTTCCGATTGCATCGTATATCCCCGCTCGAACGGATGTTCCACGTCACGTGTCGCTTCCCCGAGCTCGGGTGGTACCTGCACCGGAATTTCGTGTCACCGATGTGGTCGGTCACCCCACCGCTTCTGCGGTACCTTCTGGACCTGATGCCCAGGCGTTGCCCGCTCAACGCCCTGAGCAGCCGCCTTCGGTGGAGCAGGCCCAGAAAAACTAAATGTGGGAGTCTCCTCTCAAGGAGAGGCGCCTTCAGAGTCGAGGTCGACGGTGCCCGAGCCGTCCAAGCCTCGCTCCCCGGTTTAAATCCTTTTAAATAAAGAGGCCGTCAATGACGTGAACTCGGAACACTTTAGTGTTCTGCGTTGTCCGTGGAAACGTGTTTCCCATAACCGGTTCCCGGATAGAGTTCTGGTGGTGGCCAAGAGAAACTACAAGGTCTATGCTGACCTTAGCCTTTCACCCCAGTTTATGGTGCGACACCTTACCGTCTTAGACAGCGGTGCCGGTCCGAACTTTGTCGTGGAGGAAGTGTTACCGCCTGCTTTGCAGTCTAGGATCCGCCGCGACCACGTCCCGTAGGTCGCTGACGCGAACAACAAACCGTTGGATACGGTGGGGTTCATAGAACTGGTAGTCCGCGTTGGCGCTCGCGTGGTGAAACTCGACTTCGTCGTAAGTCGGAAATTAGCCGCCCCAGTCATCTTGGGTTGCGACTTTTGCGACCGCTTCGTCGAAGCGATCTTCCCCCGCCAACGGCATGTCGAGATGGAGGATGGATCGTCCACTCCGATCGTTCGTCGTCCGCTGAGGCGTGCCACGAAGAAGCATGTCCCACTACCTGCAGCACAGGAACCTGGACCGGATAACTGTGAATCTAGTAAGCTCCGCGTTGCAGCGTCGTTGTGCGTCCCGCCTGATTCCCAAATGATGGTGAAAGTAACCTCCCGTCAACACGGACTCCGGGTCTTGCAACCATTGTCGTCACTGTATGACAGGCACAGCCTCGCAACTACGAATGGAATCGTCCATGTGGAGCCAAACCAACCGTTTCACGTGCTGATCGCCAATCTAGGGACTGTACCCCAGTATCTGGTGAAGAACCACGTAATAGGGTCCGTCATGCCTCACCCCATCGCTATGGTGCCGACAAAGCTGACTGCAGCTGACGTTCTCGGACTCGTTCACTCTAAGGAGGGGGACAGCCCGGAACCCGTTTCATCACCGGTACCCGGGGGTTCAATCTGTAAAATTAGGGACGCAGCCCGTTTCAACGAGTGGGGACCACCCCGATCCAGCCCAAGAACTCGAGGACCTGGATCTCAGCCACGTCCCGGAGTCATACCGCCATCGATTTCGAGAACTCTTGAGGGACTTCACCACTATGTGGGACGGCTCCCTTGGTGATTTTGCCACTACGTAACACCGGATTGATTTGCTACTGGACATCCGACCCATCTCTCAGCACCAATACCGTGCCGGACCCGCCGCACGCGCGGAGGAAAAGACACAAGTGGATAAAATGCTTCGAGCAGGAGTCATTAAACCGGCTCAGTCGCCGTGGGCTTCTCCAATAGTACTGGCTCCAAAGCAGGATGGTTCCTGGAGGTTTTGCGTCGACTACCGTCGATTGAATGCCGTCATCGTCCAGGACGTGTATCCAATCCCAAGAATGGACGAGTACATTGACTCGCTGGGCATTGCCACCGTCTTTACAACCCTGGACGCCAATTGAGGATACTGGCAAGTTCCGGTAAGGAAGCAAGACCAGGCTAAAACCGCTTTCGCGTGTCACTCCGGTCTCTACCGTTTCAAACGGATATCTTTTGGGCCTACCAACGGCCCCGCTACTTTCCAGCGAGCCATCGACATCCTATTGGCCCGCTTCAAATGGCGTACCTGCCTGGTCTACCTGGATGACATAATGGTCTTCTCAGATAACCTGGACAAACATCTCATTCATGTGAGGGATATCATAACCACTCTTCGAGATGCGGGTGTCACTCTTAAGTTGAAGAAATGTGACTTCTTCACGTACACCGTGAAGTATCTCGGCCATGTTATCGGTCCAGGACGTGTTACAATCGAGGAGACTCGTGTTAAGTCACTCAAAGAGGCTAAAGAACCGCGGACGCAAACCGAGCTTCGTTCCTTTCTTGGACTCGCGAACGTCTACCGACGATTCATCCCGCACTTTGCGGACAAGGCTGCACCGTTAAACGCGCTTTTGCGGAAAGGCCAACCACCAAAACGGGACCCCTTCACCCCCGTTCAAACGGAATCTTTCAACTCTCTTAAGGATTCTGCCGTCTCCGCCCCGATCCTCTCGTTGCCCAAGCCTGGAAGGCCCTTCACCGTAGATACGGACGCCAGCGACTACCAAGGTTGTGCACTGTTTCAAACTGAACCCAATGGGAAAAGACGCCCCGTAGGGTACTGGTCCCGATCGCTCAACGTCCACGAGAAGAATCACTCCGTTTCGGAGACGGAATGCCTTGCAGTAGTGTGGGCATTACAAACGTTGCGCCCCTATCTCATGGGTAATCATTTCACCGTTTTCACGGACCACACATCACTTAGATGGCTACTCTACATCTCAGAGCCTTCAGGCCGCTTGATGCGTTGGCGTCTCCTTCTACCGGAATTTGACTTTGACGTGCAGTACCGAAAAGGATCGTGCAACACCCAAGCCGATGCTCTCTCCTGCCTGGTCACTACTGGCGAAGCACTACCCGTCAAAGACGATGAAATACCCTGCTTTGCAGTGAATGGCGACGACGCTACCATCGAGGACGAGGAACAAGACACGGACTCTTCAGATTCCGGTTCCGAATTGGACGACTTTCTTCTCTCGGAAGATTCCGAGAAACCTTTACCAGGGAACTTCGTGCCTATTACTCCAGAGGAGATGATACGGGAGCAATTCGCTGACCCATTCTGCGCGGAGGTCCGCGCTCAAATAAATGGAGGAGATACTCTCCCCTTTCAGGTGAATGACGCCGGATACCTTGTACGGACCGTCGGATCGCACCCACAAATCGTGGTACCACATAGTCTCCAGTCGAGAGTATTGCGGATGTCGCACTACTCCAAACTGAGTGGCCACGTCGGGGGACGGAAACTTTACCTCACCCTACGCCGTAACTTCTACTGGCCTGCTATGGAAGTGGACTGCTACGCAACGGTGCGGTTTTGTACCGATTGCGCTCGGAACCGTGTCAAACTCCGCCGTCATGCGACGAAGTTGAAGCTGTTTCCAGCTCGCGCTGCATTGGAGTTTGTGGCCATCGATGTACTCGGTTCCTTCCTTACCACTAAGCGGAATTACAAGTTCTTACTCGCTTCTCAAAGTTGGTGCGGACCGTACCGTTACGGAAGATCTCGGCTATGAGCGTGGCTCAAGCCTACGTCCTACACTGGGTCTTCGTCTACAGCCCACAGGTCCACCTCTTCTCCGATAACGGGAGACAGTTCGCCTCTCGTTTCTTCGAGGATGTGTTTCGCATCTTGGACATTAAGAACCTGTTCACGACCACTTACCACCCCCAAACTAATGGGCAGGCCGAACAGTTCAGCCGGACATTACTTGCGAAACTCCGTTCATACGTTGCAAACCACCCTAAAAATTGGGACTTGTTCACTGATGCGCTCACCTTTGCGTACAATACGCAGGTGCACAGGAACAACTGGATTAAAGCCCTTCGAGCAGGTACTGTCCCGTACCCCACCGCCCGTGGCGCTGGAACCACAGCCCACGCTGGATACCTTTCCGTCACCGACTGCTTACAGCGAAGCGTGGAAAACTTGGCTCACGAAGCTCGTTCCCGCCGCATGGAATTCAATGGTCCGAGCCCAGGCCGCTTACAAGCGTGACTTTGATACCAAAGCCCCTCGCTCGCCGCCAAGTGATTATTGGAACCCAGAGAAGGAGAAACGCCACAAGCTGTCACCCGTTGCCGACGGCCCCTTCCGGATTATTTCAGTGGCTCCCGACACTGTCGTTGTTGACCTCGCTGGTAATCGCGAACGCATTTCCCGCCATCGCTTGGTATCGGCTCCTCCGCCGTTAACATCCGAACCTACTGGTGTGACTGCTCCCGTTGAAACGGATACATCGACCCCCTTACCCCAGGTCCACCCGCGTCCCTACGCCTTACCACACCCATCTCGGGGTTTTTCTGACCTTCCGCTACCCGCGGCGCCCAACCCGCAAGGAATCGTGTCGCGCGTTCGTCGCTCCTCCCCAGTCCACCCGACGCATACCAACCCCGGTGCATCGTCTAAGGAGGGGGAGGCGCCCGACAGCCGTCGTAATCCGGTCGATGCCGTCGCTGGAAACACCGCACCGTCGCATTTCATTCTTCGCCCATCAGGGGTGCCTGATACCGACGTCCTGCACGACTCGACGCAGTCGCTATCCAAGCCTCAGACCGCAGCTGCGGGTAACGCCACCAACACTCGCCGAAGTGTCACCACACGGGCAATACGGAATGCAAATGCGCTCAACGCACCGCAGCCTGATACAGTACGAGTGGACGACGCACCGCTAAGTACCCCGCACAGGGAGCCGGATATATCCACGGCGCCGACGCCGGACAGCCAGCCATTGGGTCGCTCACGTGACTACACGGAACCTCGCCGTGGGACTGAGATTTGCGACAATGCGCCACCGCCCCAGCGAATCTCACCGCCGAAGCGAGCCTCACCACGCCGATTAGTGGAACTACCACCCGGGCTACCCGCTGGTGTGCGCCCTCCAACCGGAGTGGGAAACGCCGAAACAAGCCCTGCACTTGGGGAAAATGACCCGCCGAACTCGGGTCGACATTCTACTCAGCCAAGGACTGCCTCGCGCGCTACACAGTCCGACTGGAGCGATGCTGCCCAACGCGTGATCACTTCGCTACCTCCTGGCTCAGGACGCGTACCACCCGGAAATAGCGACACCGTCATACGAGATGGCTGGGAAGTGTACCGACAAGAGTTCGTGGTCGGACGCATTCTGGAGCACTCCTACCACCCAGAGGGGTATATCCAATACATGGTCCGTTGGTACGGGTACGGCCCCGAATGGGATTCAGACGAACCGAAAGAGCACCTACCTCGGTCAAAGGTGGTACAGTATCATCGTCGTACTGTCACGGCTTTGCTGGCTACCATAGACCGAGTCCAAGTGGGATAAGAAGACACTGTAGTGCAACGCCAAGGGCGGCGGAAACACACGAAGATGTCTGAGTCTTCCTCCAAGGAGGGTAGCACGGCGACGGAGCCTCTCCGGAGTGAACACGACTAAGTCGGGGTGTAAGGCCGAGGTTCACCGGCACGCCAAGCGGGGAGAGTGCGGGATGCTAGAAGGGAGCAGACCAGGTATGAGCTGTATTCCACGGGAGTGGGCAAGTGATAAAGGGGGGACCACCCAGTGGGGGCGATCGGGGGCATGGGCCACGAGAGCCAAAAGAAATATGTAGCAAACCCAATACTGGGGCGAGAACACGGCAGTGGTATGAAAGATATACCAGCTAACAGAGGTGAGTCTTCTGTTGACGCAGGGTGGATAAGTCTACCGTTAGTAACGCGGCTTCACCTCCGTAGAGTGTGGAAGACTCGCGAAAGCGGAAAAAGACTTAGAGCCAAGAATCCTGGTTGGGGAGGTTTACTGAGTGTCAGGGCGAGATCGCCCTGGCACAATATAGTGTAGAATACTGTAAAGAGCTCCCTAACCTAGTGCAATAAAGCTAAATAAATAGAGAAATATCCAGCTATGCTGTGCCAACCTGTCCTGGGCCACCCGTGGTACACGTGGGTAAGTCACACCCGAATCGGGGCCACGGCGCACGGCCGCCGGTGCACTTCGCGTACAACGCGTATACACCTGGCTACGCCAGCCCGCTAGTAGCGGTATTACTCATAGATCTCACAAGTATCGCCCGAGGCGGAAAAACAACCAAGTCCTGGAAAACGGCCCTCACGAGTGTCGCACTTCATATCCCCCTCCTGAGGCACGAGTACGACATCCGCGATGGTGGGCAACGCGCCGAGACGAATGAATAAGAGTGCAACCAGCTCGCTGGGATCCACTTCATCCGATGCCAACAAACGCAGTGCGGCAAAACTCCAGTCTCCTGGCAACAACCGTTCTCAACGTTCCATCTCAACCGAATCCGCATCCTTGCGTGCCAGTCCTCCGATTCCTCGGCATCGTCTTTCGCTTCGCCGGTCCCCTCTTCCGGTCATCCGGCCTCTTCGCTCACGGATGAGAAACCAAAACAATCAACCCAACCGTCTCCCTGCGGGGTACTTCTCCGGCTTCCGGTCCGCTCCGCTTCCGCAAAGCGCGTCATCGGCTGCGCCACAGATTCCTATCGCGAACGCGGCTGCTGCTCCGTACGGAATGTTCCCCCCGAGAGAGTGGCCGCCCTACGACATGCTTGTCGGGCGCCATCCTGGGCATCATGCGTCCGTTCTCCGGCTTGCGCCGTGGTTCCACCCGATTGCGGTGTTAAATGAAGCGCTCATAGCGATGTACACCGATAGAAACGGGATGCTTCCGGGCGACATTCCGGCCGTGGCGACAACTTCGTTGGATTGGCGACGCCGCGTAGCGGTTCCGGTCCACGCTGTGGCGCGCCGGGGTAGTGAAACCTCGGCTTCCGCTCATGCGGCCTTCGTCCTTCTTGGCCATCAACGGCTTCGCCGGGCTCCTTTCGAATATCCCATCCCCGATGGTCTCGGCACTGACATTCGGCTTTACCGCACTCAAGGTGAGATTGGTTACGTCGACCGCCTGGCGGGTTTGGAAACACTCTCGTGGAGGGGCATCCCGATAGCACGGCAAGAGGCCATGTGCTGGACGCGACCGATTATCCGGGCAGAATTCCGCTACATGCGTCGACTTGCGCGGGCCAACTTCCTCGCCCTGATCCGCTTCGAGCGTCGAGCACGATCCCGATTCGGGTATTTGGTCCCGTATCAGAACGTGGAGATCGAACGCCTTCACGTTGCCAACCGACAGGGTCGCTATGTCCTCATTCCACCGTGGTGGTCGAACCTCGAGGCCTGCCGGGGCTGTTACATCGAGCTGCCACCAGTCATCACGTACTACGGTTCGTACCTCATCGAGGATCCCGAGTCCGGACTGTGGTCCGTGGTGATTACCGAATGGGCAGTCCGCGCGGCGGTGTTCATCCTCTGGGAGGTGTATGACCAGTACAGACTGTGGTTCCTCCCGTTCCGGTTGAGGTCCGCGATTCGCAGCCTGGACCTGAGCATCCCACTTGGTGGAGTAACCAACGCCGAAGAAGTGGCGGGTCTTCTCGATTACATCGACCAGTTGGACTGGACCACCGTTCCGATTGAACAAAGCGGGCGCACCGTGGGTAGCCGGGGTCAGGACCTGTCACCAGGAAGGCGTACTCCCTTGGGAGGTGATTTCGTATACTTTGACCCTTGGGAAGGGCACGAAATCTCCGCGGAGGAAGCGAACAAACTCCGGTTTGCACCACGCCATATCCCCGAGGGGCATCCGATCGGTTTCGTGGACGCGGATGGATATTACCACGTCTACGACGGCGACGATCCAATAGTGGACAACGAACCCGACGAAGGGGAAGCGTACGCCGAGGCGGAGGTCGAGGGATCCGAAGCGGAAGGTCCTTATAACGCGGGGACGCCAGCCACGCCTTACGTGGATTTGGATAACCCCGCGGGGGCTGGGTTGGAGTACGCGGTAGCTGGACCACCTCCGGTTCTACCGGTGAATCTCCCAAGTGGTGGGACGTCCGCCCCAGGCGATGCGAGCTCCGCTCCGGCGGGTCAAGCGGCCGTGATCTCCCAGTTCCTGCGACAGGTGGGGCTGGGGACCAACGCAGCGAGTGGCGATGTTGCCGCGATTCGCGAGCCCTTGATCACCTGCCTCAAGGGAGGTAACCAACCCGGCCCTTGTGACTTAGAGTAGTATCCTGAGTGCTCGGTATTCCATCGATAGCTTCGAATAAAAACCAAGTGACTTGTGTAACCCAAAACCTTCCTTCACTCGCCGGTTCTCAAGCAAACCTACTTCTCTTTTCTCTTCCACCGAGGTAGGTGTTATCCCACCTGGGCTTTAACAACCAATGCCGGGATTCCCGTCCGCGTTCTGCGGTGATATGACACCACCTTCGAACGTGGGAGATGTTCCATCGGCTCATCCGAATCCCATTCGGGCCCTAAACCGTACCAACGGACGAGGTATTGAATATAACCATCCGGATGGTATGAGTGCTCCACTATGTGGTCGACCACGAACTCCTTCTCGTAGACTTCCCGCCCTTGCAGTGTACGCGTCACCGGACCAAACCGGTGTACGTCCGCAGGTGCGTGTGGGCTACTGTGCCCTTCCCCCGAGGGGTCCATGGGTTGGCTTTGCCTTTCAATGCCCTGGGTAGGGGAACCAACCGGGGTCCGGGTTGCCTTGGCTGCTTGGCGGGTTGCTTCCGCCAAGGCGTCATGACGAAGAGCGTCAGTTCGACGGCTTCCGCCGGAGGCCTTCCCGTGGGGCAATTCTCCCAGTTTTTGGGTTGGAATGCTTTCCGAGAGTTTTCGTGCAGAAGTCACCCTTGGGGGGATCTCGGATTCATCCCAAGGCTGGGTTTCGCGGTCGCGTTCAGCGAGTCGTCGGGGTGAAATCCGTCGCGACGGTGCTGGACTTGACGCGGGAGGCGGTTTCATCACGGGGCGTTGTGCCTTGCCGGGTGAGCCGCCTTGGGCGTTGATTGGCGTATCTCCCGAGCCGGGTGTCGTCTGGTCACGTGACACGTCCGGCTGATGGCTGGGAGTACTCCGCGCCGTGCTGCGTTCCGCCTCCTCACGTGAGGGCGTGTGCAACGGCGCTGCCGGTATGTCTGCTCGCTTGGGCGACAAAGTACCGCGACGGGCGTGCAACTCCGGGTCAACCGTGCCTTCTTCACCAACGGGCGGCGAAGTGCGCGGCGAGAAACCCCTGCGGGGAGCGAGTTCGTCCTCAACTATGCCTTTCGAGGGTTCAACTTCACTCGGCGACGAGGTACTTCCGTCCTTGACGGGCACATTCTCCGGGGTGACCGGTGCGCCTTCGACAACGCTGTCGGGGTCAACCGAGACACTCGGAGTGCGTCCGCCACTGCGCGCGGGTTCTGAACCAGCATCAAGCGTGCTGGGTGTGAATCTCCCGTCTGCTAAGGTGTGCTTGCCCGGCTTAGCCGGTGTGTCCTGCCGTACAGTACGAGGGACCACTTCCGATCGATTCGGCCTAGAAAGGCCTGCGAGGGCGTGCTCTTAGTTTTCCAGCGTAGCTGGTGTCGACGAACCGCGACCCACGGGCTGCGAGTCAACGCTCGACGGCATAGCCGGTCCAGTATCGCGAGGGCGAACAGCATCTTGCGACGATTTCGGTTTCGCTTCGGCGAGAGGGTTTCCACTACGTGGTGCGTCCTGTCGACTAGAGTCCCCGTGGGGAGTGCGATCAGACGCAGATGCGGTGGCGCTTCCCATAGAGGGTTCAGCAACGGCTGTAGCGCGCAAATGCGGTGGCGCTTCCCATAGAGGGTTCAGCAACGGCTGTAGCGCGCAAATGCGGTGGCGCTTCCCATAGAGGGTTCAGCAACGGCTGTACCGCGCAAATGTGGTGACGCTTCCCATAGAGGGTTCAGCAACGGCTGTAGCGCACAAATGCGGAGATGGCACGTCGGTAAACGGGACCTCCGGATCACCGTTGTTCTTGCTGGTGTGTCCAGGAGTCCGTGCACCACGGTTGTCATGACGCGACGAAGCGGTTTCCGTCTCTCGACGAGAGTTATGAGCCTCCTCCCCCTCCTGAGACGGAGCGGCATGGAAAGTGGTTGAAACGCCAAACGGGCGGGGGTAGACACCGCGCCGTGGCGTGAGAGAAGAGAGGCCATTCTGGCCTTGGTCCGATAAGATCGGCAAGTCAGAGAGTTCCCGGGTAGGGTGTGGTAACGCAGAAGGTCTGGAAACCACGGCAGTGGGCTGAGCCACTGTTGTGTGCCGAGCACCATCATCCTCAGAGAGGGATTGTTGACCCATTTCGGTTAATTTAAACGTCGGTGGCGGGGCGAGTACAACGCGGTCGCGGGAGATCCGCTCATGAGCGTCGACAATTTCCACCACGATGGTGTCGTCTTTCACCGAAATGACCTTGTAAGGACCGTCCGCGACGGAAGTAAGCTTGTGCTTCGTTTCCTTTTCAGGGTTCCAGTACTCCTTACGGACGAAGACGAAGTCACCGGCTTTGATTGGCGGGGCCTTACCGCGTACGCGAGAGTCGAAATCACGCTTGTAAGCGGCTTGGGCACGAGCCATCGAGCTTCGGGCGACCGGGATCAGCTTCGTAAGCCACTCTTTCCACCTGTGGCGATAATCCTTCACGGAAGGGAACGCATCCAGCGTGGGCTGGGGTTCTAACGCGACAGCGGGTGGAGCGCGGGACAAGACCAGTTTGAATGGAGTCAAGCCCGTAGTACGGTGTACCTGCGTATTGTACGCGAACGTCAAGGCGTCGGTATATAAATCCCATGTCTTTGAGTGGTCGCCCCAGTAAGAACGGGGAGACGCTAATAGCGTTCGGTTAAACCGCTCCACTTGCCCATTACACTGGGGGTGATAGGTCGTTGTGAACAGGTTCTTGATGTCAAGAATCCTGCACACGTCCTCGAAGAATCGCGATGCGAAGTGTTTTCCGTTATCGGATAGAAGATTAACCGGCGGGCCGTAGACGAATACCCAATGGGTTACAAATGCTTGTGCAACCCTGAAAGCGGATATCTTCCGTAGAGGTACGGTCCGAACCAGTTTTGAGAAACGATCCGTGATAACGAGTAAAAACTTATGTCCACGTCGTGTGATGAGGAGCTTACCGAGGATGTCAATGGCGACAAACTCGAGAGGAGCACGTGCCGGGAATAGTTTCAACTTCGTTGAGTACTTGCGAAGTTTCACCCGATTCTTAGCACATTCGGTACAAAACCGCACCGTTGCGTAGCAATCCACCGCCATGGCGGGCCAGTAGAAATTCCTTCGCATAGTGAGGTAGAGCTTCCGTCCACCGGCGTGTCCACCAAGTTTCGCATAGTGCGATAGATGCAAAACTCTAGACTGTAGAGTATGCGGCACCACGACTTGTCGGGATGACTGAACCGTCCTGACGAGGTATCCAAGATCGTTCACCTCGAAAGGGAGTTGTGCACCGCCATTAAGCCAGGCGCGAATCTTCGTACAGAAGGGGTCACCCTGCTGTTCTCTGACCATCTCCTCCGGGGGAATCGGCACAAAAATACCCGGCGGGGGTTTCTCTGAATCGTCCGAGACGAGCAATGCGTCAATATCATCATCCGATTCCAGGCTTTCGTTCCATTCATCGTGTAACCAATCCGGGTCCCCCGGTGTTCCATCGTCTACGACGAGGCAAGTTATATCCTCGTCATCGACGGTTAGAGCTTCCCCATTCGTGGGTAAACGCGAGAGCGCGTCCGCTTGCGAGTTCTGAGTGCCGTTCTTGTAGATCATTTCAAAGTCATATTCCGCGAGGCGGAGTCTCCAACGCATTAAGCGGCCTGACGGCTCAGAGATGGTCATGAGCCATCGTAGGGACGAGTGATCCGTGTAAACGGTAAAGTGCACACCCATGAGGTAGGGGCGGAGTGTAGAGAGGGCCCACACAACTGCGAGGCACTCCTTCTCCGACACGGAGTAGTTTTGCTCGTGGACATTGAGCGAGCGTGACCAGTACCCAATGGGTTTGCGTTCTCCTTCGGGAGTAGTTTGAAAGAGCGCACAGCCTACCTGGTAGTCGCTAGAGTCCGTGTTCACGGAAAACGGTAGTCCGGGTTTCGGTAACGATAGAATCGGTGCTGATGTGACAGCCTCCCTAAGGGAGTTAAAAGCATCCGTCTGGGCGGACGTAAAGGGGCCCAGTTTAGGTGGTTGACCTTTCCGCAGAAGCGCGTTCAAGGGGGCCGCGATGCCAGCGAAGTTAGGGATAAACCGTCGGTAGACGTTGACCAATCCTAGAAAAAAGCGCAGTTCCGTCTGGGTAGCGGGTTCTTTCGCCTTGCCAAGGGACCTCACTCGAGCTTCCTCGATCATTACACGTCCAGGACGGATAATGTGCCCGAGATACTTCACAGTATCGGTAAAGAACACACATTTCCTCAGTTTGAGGGTTATTCCAGCGTCACGTAGCGTGGTCATTATGTCCCTGACTTGGGTGAGATGGTCATCCAGATTGTCTGAGAATACAATGATATCGTCCAAATAGACGAGGCAAGTACGCCACTTAAAGCGGGCCAACAAAATGTCGATAGCACGCTGAAAGGTAGCGGGAGCATTGGTTAGACCAAAAGGCATCCATTTGAAACGGTAGAGTCCCGAGTGACAGACAAACGCAGTCTTATCTTGGTCCTCCTCCCTAACGGGAACCTGCCAATATACCCAATTGGCGTCCAAAGCCGTGAACACGGTAGCAGTGCCGAGAGAGTCGATGTACTCATCCATTCGTGGGATCAGATACACGTCCTTGACGGTAACATCATTCAAGCGACGGTAGTCGATGCAAAAGCGCCAGGACCCATCGGGTTTCGGAGCCAGTACCACTGGGGATGCCCACGGCCACTGAACCGGTTCGATCACTCCAGCTCGGAGCATTTTGTCCACTTGGAACTGTTCCTCTTCTCGAGCCTTGGAGCCTGCCCTGTAAGGGTGTTGAGCCACCGGTCGGGTGTTCGGCAATAAATCTATCCGGTGTTCCGTTGTATTTATCTCACCAAGAGAGCCATCCCACATTGTGGTAAAATCCCGTAACATTTCGCGCAGACTTTCACGCTGTGACTCCGGTACATGACCGAGGTCGAGTTCCTCGAGTTCTTTCACGGGGTCTACCCGGTCGTAACTCGTCGGAACGGGCTTCTTTTCTGTTTCGGCAGGTTGCGATTCCGAATCATTCGGTGATTGGACGGCAGCTTCCTCCCCCTCCTTAGAGTGAACGAGACCGAGGACTTCGGCAGCGGTCAGCCTAGTGGGGACCATCGCGGTGGGGTGAGGCATTACCGATCCAATAACTTGGTTTTTCACCAGTGACTGGGGGGTAGAGCCCAGATTGGCAACGAGCACGGTGAACGGCTTGTCTGGGACAATCTGCGCGACTCCATTCGCCACGGCGAGTTGATATCCATCGTGCAGAGATGAGAGAGTCTGAATGAGTCGTAAACCGTGTTGACGGGAAGTGACACGCACCCATACTTGGGACTCTGGCGGGATTCGGACAGACGCAGCCACGCGGAGCTTGGTAGACTCCCGAGAAGCGGGTGGAGGTTTCTGTGCGGCAGGGAGCGGTACGTGCTTCTTGGAGGCACGCCACAGCGGACGACGGACAATCGGGACCGACGAGCCGTCTTCCATCTCAACACGCTTTAAGCGGGGCCTTATGGCGTTAACGAATCTGTCACAGAAGTCAAATCCCAAGATGATGGGGGCAGACAATTTCCGGCATATAATAAAGTCGAGTTTCACCACGAAGGAGCCCAAGCGAACGACGAGAGCGACGGTTCCAACCGTTGACAACGGGTTGTTATTCGCGTCCGCGACGTCGGGCGCCACGCCAAGGCGGATCTGAGACCGCAAGGGCGGGGGCAGCAGCGACTCCACGATGAAATTCGGACCAGCACCTGTGTCCAAAACAGTAAGGACTCGAACCATAAACTGTGTAGAGAGGCCAAGGTCGGCATACACCTTGTAATTGCGCTTGGCCATTACTAAGACTCTATCCGGGAACCAGCGGTTAAGAACACGTTTCCACGGTCGACGTAGAACACCAAAGTGTTCAGAGTCCACGTCTGAGACGGTCTGGTTTCTCGTGAGGATTGTGACCGGGGAGCGAGGCGGAGACGCCTCGGGCGTCGTCAACCTCACTGTTGGGGACGCCTCTCCCGAAGGGGAGACTCCCGAAATCAGTTTTCCTGAGTCCCATCCGCCTGGGGCGAGGCCTCAGAATCCTGAACCACTAGCAATGGGGCGCCAGCGGCGGGGTTTGAAGGAACGGGGCGGTGGTCGGGAGCCTGCTCGGCAGGGTAAAGCAACGCATTGCGCGGTTTCGCCTCCGGAATACTGCGTGGAAAATCGATCTTCGCTCGAAGATACGACGTCATCGGAACAATCCGCTTTTCCACTGGGGTCAACGCCTCATAATTACCGATTACTCGGGCTACTTCCCTCATGGCGAGAATACAGTTCGGTGAAATGTGACCGTGTTCGTAGCATATGCGGCATATGAGTCCCGGGCGTGAGGGCTGCAAACCGGAGCGAGCATCCGTGAACTTCACCGCTTGGCGGGTATCCTTCCATCCAGGGCGACTCTGTCGGAGCGCACCGTTTGAATACGGGATGCGAGGTCCGTGAACACGGGGAGAGTCTGCGTACAGCAGTGGTCCATCCTGGGCCGTGTCATATGAGTCGTCCGTCGTAGACGGTAGTTCGGTTGTCGGGACCGCATTAGGATATTGCTTCGGGCGAAGTGTACGTTGTCGTACTCCTGTTGGGGGCGTTCAATCGCAACCAGCGATAGGGATGGCGACTTCGTTTCCATCACCAACGCCTTGGCGGTTCGCGACCTGTGTCCGGGGGCACGAGCTCTTAAAGCGTCACCTTCCGCTTGCACGTGTTGGACCAACTCCAGATACGTGGTCTTCCTTCGGTCTTCCCGGTAACGGGCCACGAGTGTTCGGATAGTGGGGTCCAGTTTATCGATGAACATGGTGCAGCGCTCTCCGGCGGAGTGTACGTTCCCACTACGGTGGAAAGCCTTGTTCAGGCGCACCGAGAATTCGGTTTCCGTTTCTCCAGACTTCTGGCGCGTATCGCGAAGAGCGAGAATGGCCGACTGAATCGCGTGATTAGTGGCGTAGGACCTCAAGAGGTATTGTACTGCTTCTGGCCAGCAGGTTACCCCTCCTTCGGAGGCTCTAGACGAACCTCTTACAGAGTTGTATTGATCCTCGGCGAGGCCTTTCATAAAGTGCGGGAGTGTAATAAACGCCTGGCCTTCGGTCATACCGAGAATATCCGCTTCGGCAACGAACCTCGCAAGGAAATCCAACACCAAAATGGGGTCTTCTACAGAAATGTTCTGGTTCCTGAGGGACAGTTGCATACGCTTTATGCAATCCTTCACTCTACCCGTGCCACGGGGCGTGCGATCCAAAGAGGAGTTCTCTAGCCGATAGTATCGGTAAGAAACCAACTTCTTGTACAGGGGGTTGGTACATTTCAGCTCCTTCAACCCGGAGTGTTTCCTTCCCTTCTCGCGGGCGCGGACCACACCTTGGGTGGCAGACGACCGTTTAGAACGGGATGAACGCCTGCGATGACCATCGTCAGAAGACGAATCTGACGAGTCCGACCCATTTGAATGGTGAGAGCCACGCGACGACCGTGAGGAGTTCGACGATTCCGAGTCATCGCTGTCACGCTTTCCACGCCGACGGCGGGTATCGCCCCTTTTCCTCTCGTGTTTCGCTTGGTGCGACACAACAACCGGCTTCTCCGGGACGTCTTCCATCAAGATGGTTTGCTCTAACGTCTGGAGATGGGCGCTAACACGATTGAATCGGGTCTCGACACCTTCCACGTAAGCGGCGGGACCACCAAAACATTCCAACAGGGTGTTGACGTCCGCCCGCAACAAGCGGAGGTTGTCAACCACTTCCTTCATAGAAGAGCCATCACACCTGGAACGCAGGGCTTCGAACTCTTCCACGAAGGCATTGTGCGCTTTCCGCATTACGCGGACCTGCTGCCTCACACTTGAGTTGGTGTCGATGTGGAACTCGTTTTTCTGGGCCTTTTCGTCGGCAGGAGCCGGGTCATCCACGGCAGGGGCCGGTCCAGCACCAGAATTGGGTCCATTCTTCGACGCCTTAGGCGGTAGCTTGTTGTTCTTGGAGGAGTTCGACCCCTTACTCTTGCCTTTCAGAGCGGCTTGAGGTAACTGCGGGAAAACCCTTCCAGGGTCCGCAGGCACCACGTCATTGACGGAACGGCTCCGCGTGATCGCGGGTTCCGCTTCCGACGGTAGTCGTGACATGGTTGTAGCGTTGACCACTAAGAATAGGACAACAAAAGCTTCCACCAAGTGGGTCCAAACCAAGAAATTGGAAAGCAGATCTCGACGAGAGAAGACAGCACAGCAATGTGAAAAACAACCAAACCAGGTCCCCCTAGCCTTCTAAGTCGGGAGACCAGTTTGTAGTGCAACGCCAAGGGCGGCGGAAACACACGAAGATGTCTGAGTCTTCCTCCAAGGAGGGTAGCATGGCGACGGAGCCTCTCCGGAGTGAACACGACTAAGTCGGGGTGTAAGGCCGAGGTTCACCGGCACGCCAAGCGGGGAGAGTGCGGGATGCTAGAAGGGAGCAGACCAGGTATGAGCTGTATTCCACGGGAGTGGGCAAGTGATAAAGGGGGGACCACCCAGTGGGGGCGATCGGGGGCATGGGCCACGAGAGCCAAAAGAAATATGTAGCAAACCCAATACTGGGGCGAGAACACGGCAGTGGTATGAAAGATATACCAGCTAACAGAGGTGAGTCTTCTGTTGACGCAGGGTGGATAAGTCTACCGTTAGTAACGCGGCTTCACCTCCGTAGAGTGTGGAAGACTCGCGAAAGCGGAAAAAGACTTAGAGCCAAGAATCCTGGTTGGGGAGGTTTACTGAGTGTCAGGGCGAGATCGCCCTGGCACAATATAGTGTAGAATACTGTAAAGAGCTCCCTAACCTAGTGCAATAAAGCTAAATAAATAGAGAAATATCCAGCTATGCTGTGCCAACCTGTCCTGGGCCACCCGTGGTACACGTGGGTAAGTCACACCCGAATCGGGGCCACGGCGCACGGCCGCCGGTGCACTTCGCGTACAACGCGTATACACCTGGCTACGCCAGCCCGCTAGTAGCGGTATTACTCATAGATCTCACAAGTATCGCCCGAGGCGGAAAAACAACCAAGTCCTGGAAAACGGCCCTCACGAGGGTTGCACTTCAGACACCCGATGGGGATAAAGGAACAGAATATCTAAATAAGGACCCTTGGAAGAAGGAGAAGATGCACAGAAGACCTGGAGAAGGACACTCAGAAGAAGTGGAAGAGAAGAAAGAAAACAAATACGTCATAGACGGAAGCGGTTTACTATTTTCGAAGTTGCTTCACACACTACCGCACAGCGGGATATGTTAACCAAGATCACAAGGGATTAGTTCGAAGAACCCAGATTGCCGTGCGCGCCAACCGAATCGCTAGCGGATTTACTCCCGCCGGTCAGGCGTGCCACGAGGGCGTCTCTCATCGCACCGATGTCGCCGCTCGCCGCTTGCTCATTCAGTCCAACACCCCAAAGGAACTGGGAGATCACGACCGCCTCTGGGCGTATGGGAACCTGGATAACTTCCGGTTCGTCCGGCAACGGCTCCGCCACTGGATCGATGACCGCACCTGCGTGAGTCGCTCCCTGCGCCGGCCACGCCGTAGTATCGGCACCATCGGGGTCCCCCACGTCTTCCATGACCTCGTCGCCACGGTATTCGCTCGCCTCCTCCGGGAGATCATCACCGCCATAGGCGTAGTAGAAGTCATCCGAGTTGACAAACCCCACGGGGTGCCCATATGGTATGCCTCGCGGAGCCCCCCGGATTGCCGACGCCTCAGCCTCGGAGATCTCTTGCTGCTCCCATGGGTTAAAGAAGATGAAATCTCCCGCCAACGGCGTGCGACGCCCCGGAGACCTATCAGCCCCACCGGCTTCTTGACCACGGCCGCTCTGCCGGACAGGCACGACAGCCCAGTCGACACTCCCAATGATGTCGATGAGCTCCTGAGCTTCATCAGCGTTATTGACACCTCCAAGAGGGAGTTGAAGGTCCAGCTGCTGGATGTAACCACGCAAACGCGGAGGAAGATACCACAGTCGATACTGGTCGTAGGCTTCCCACAAGATGTACGCCGCGGCTCGGACTGCCCATTCGGTTAGGACCACAGACCACAAGCCGGAGTGCGGATCCTCGATGAGGTACGAGCCCAGATAGGAGACGACTGGAGGCAACTCCAGGTAACATCCCCGGCACGCCTCGACGGAGGACCACCACCCAGGCAGGGGAACGTATCGCCCGAACGGGTAGAAGGGACTAATCCGGTTTATCTCCGTGTTCTGATAAGGGACAAGGAACCCGAAGCGGGATCTGCCCCGACGCTCCTCGCGGATGAAGTTCTGTAACGACCGATATCGGGACTCACGACGAAGGTGACGGAACTCGGCACGAATGATCGGACGGACCCAGCAGATCGCTTCTTGACGCGCTCGCTGTTGACCGCGCCATGCGTAGGTTTCCAACGCCGCAAGGCGGTCACAATAGCCGATCTCACCCTGAGTCCGGTACATCCGTAGGTCGAAGCCGAATTCGTCGGGGATGGGGTATTGAAAGTTCGCCCGATTGATCCGTGAGTAGCCGATGCGGACGAAGGTACAATGCGCCTCTTCCGCCGACTCGCGCCTTCGCCGCAGAATCGCGTGAACGGGAACCGCCACACGGCGTCGCCAGTCCCACGAAGTGGTGATCAAAGCCGGCAGCTCGCCCGGGAGACGCGCATTGCCACCAGCATACGCGGCCACGAGTTCTTCGTCGAAGACCGCTATCGGATGGAACCACGGAGCTCTCCGGAGAATCGCCACATGTTGACGCGGATTTAACCCGACGAGTTCGTCGTAACTGGGCCAGGTGTCCTCCGCAGGAGTGATGTGGATTGAAGCTTCAACGGGAGCCCGGGATCGGCTCGGCGCGGTTGAGGAGGCACTCCCCTGCGGAAGGGGAGCCGAAAGGAAGCCGGAGAAGTAACCCCGGCGGGGTTTGTTACCACCGTTCATCGGGAGTACTAGTCGCCGAGGTATCGGGATGTGGTCGCTGGAAGTTGGTGTGCGATGCGGAAGAGCGCTCGAAGTTCGAGGAGTGGTTACCGCGTTGTTGCGTTTGTCGTTCGGTGATGCAGCTCTGCCTTCGACAGTCGAGTAGTCGATGGACGCGTTACGCGGCTCGCTCTTATGACGGTTGGACCGTTGCCTCCCCGCCATGTCGACGGCGTGTTCGTCACCTAAGGAGGGGGATATAAAGGACAATGCCCTTAAAGAGGGTTTCTTCGCTGGACTTAGAGATTTCGCTCGCTTGAGGACTAGCTTGGTCTATGAAAACCTATACCGCTATTGCGTGCTGGCGGCCGGTTAGGACCGGAAGTGCACACTGGTGGAACACGTGGACTGCACGGATGCCGACGATTGAGTGCGAGGCGTGGCACACGTGGCCCGGATTCTACCTAATGGTTAGTATTATTTAGTAATTTTTAGTATTTATTTGGCTACGCTAATCGCTATTTAGGGTCTATTTTTCGGGGGCGCGCCCACTGTCAGGGGCCGCGCGTCACACTACTTAAAAGGTTGAGCACTGCTCCCCAGTAAACACCCTCTTGGGAGATTCCAAGGAGGGAGTCTTGGCTCTGAACTTTTCGCCTTTGGCGCGTCTTCACCGCGTACTGCGTAAGCGCCCGTTGCACGTTAGTTCATCCACCCCTCTGTCGAAAAGAGAGCTACCACCACCGTGGGTTCATATTTAATCAGCGACACTTTTCGTAGTCTCGCTACTGTATAGGGTATCGCCCCCGTTTCCTCTTGTTCTCATTTTTGGCTCTCGTGAGTGGCCGCCTCACTCACCTCGCTCGTTCACCTCATACGAGTGTTTCCTCGCTCGTTTTCCGACAATCGCCGTGATACCGCTCCGCCTAGGATTGATCACACCCCGGACTGTGCCGTGCTCACCTAAGCACTCTATGTATATCCCGCCGGATTGGCCTCGGTCTTACACCCGACTCCGTCTTGCCTTCCCAGAGTGTCTCTGTTTCTGTGCTCCACTGGGATGCGTCTCCCCCGCCTGAGGCGTGTCTCTCAAAAGAGGAAGATCCCGAACATCTTAGTGGTGTCTCCGCTCCAAGCGTTGTCCTACACGGCTCTTAACTTTTTGCCATTCTTGCCAGGTACTGTTACAGTCCGACTTGCTATATCATACGCCAGAACAGGCTTGGGTTGAGACCATCTTACCCTCTTCTCGTTCTGGTGCTTGATGAAGATCTGGAGCGTGCTTTGTACTGTGACAGGAAATTATTGCATCGCCTTCGATCGCATTATAAAGGTCAGCTTGCGCTTGGCGAGAAGCTGTTAATGTGTCTCGGGGAGGTTTTGGGGGATGATACACGGCTCAGACCATTGTTCAATTGGTCTAGTATACCCCTTCGCAAATTCGTGGGCTGATATTGCATCGTTTTTGTAGAGGTCGTTCAAAACTCTCAACGATTGTTGTACTAGCAATGAAGCTCGATTCGTAGTACCAGCAGGATTGGCCTCCTTCAACCTTAGTTAGATGTCGCGAATAATTCTGTGTTTCGAGTCCCACACGTTTTTTTATGTCTTGGAGGCGGGATGGGTCTCGCTTTTGAACCGAGCTTGTCCAGGTAGCTACGGAAGATCTCGTTGTCAAAGGGTGGGTCGAACAGGACAGCTTCGTTTGTCCAAAAGGGGGAGATCCAATGTGCATTTATTACAGAAATGGCGGCATTCATCTTCCACGATTGCTCCTGCAGAGTACCGTGTTGAGACATCCATGATGTGCATGAAACAATGCTCATCAAGGTACATGTGATCGACACACACTAATTCGTCGAGGGATCTGGTCATGTTCGCAAGGAAGATTTTCCTGGTCGGCTGTGGTCTTGCGGTCGTCGGACATACTGTACACCTCTCCAGTTTCTGCTTAAGATATTCAGCTACATGGTTGCTCCACAGACCGTTGCGCTCGAGCAGAATTATTATGTCTGAGTAGGTGGAGTGATCACACACGTGATGGTCAATTTTGTGTACTATATTCTTCACTTCCGTCCATGGTCGGTTGTTTTCGTATTCATCCAGCTTGGCCGTTTCACAGAACAACGCCTTCTGGTTCAGAGGCGTCATGTGGTCAGATGGATGCGTGAACACAGTATGCGGGACATAGGAGTGCATGACCCAATTCGTCAGTGAGATAGTGTCTATCGTGCTACATCCAGGAGTTGGGGGTATTTGCAAGACGTTCCCGTGCAAGTGCATTATGTTGCAATACTGTGTCACATTCCTTCCAATCCCTCACTGCGTAGATCCTTCCACAACGACGTGCCTGACATTGACAATGTTGCCTGCATCAGAACGAGCGCTTAAAACAATAGAGCCAAGTACGCGACGAGGCTCACTCTTGTGGTTGCCACTTCCGTATTGCCAGTTTGGACGATCGGCAATTGTGTCAGGGATTGGGTCCAACTTGCCAATCCAGTCGGGACATACCATGTGTTTGATGACATTCAGCTCTTTCGTGCCAATGCCAATGTAGAGTGCTCCGTCATCAACAAGTGGTCCAATGAAATTGTGATAGGGATGCGACTCGTTTCCTAGAGTCACCATGTTGAAAGCAAGGACATTCTTCTGTTCTGTCACTTGCGTCGGCGCAGCATCATAAGATTTCAATCCTGCCTTGAGAGAGCCATTTTCTCTGTGATCGCCAGCCCAGTGTCCCAACTTTCCACATTTGTTGCATTTCGTTCTTGTTTTCTTCTCTTCCAATTGCTCCAGTGTCATTCTCTGCCTACTGTAGGCAAACCGATTGTTGCTTCTGTTCCTCTGGGTGTAGGCGGCCCTACTGCTCAGTGTATTCGTCTGCGAACTATCAGAGCCATGAACTGGGTCGCATTGTCGGAGAACTGAAGCTATCGCACTGTACGATATGCTCTCCACAAATTTGCTAGTCGTCGCATTTGTTTCGAACGAAGAGTTCTTAGGCGCAAAATTTGCCAAAACAGAGACTCTCTTTGTGTTTTCAACGTCGCAATGGGCCAACAATATAAAAGCGACGAGAGCTTCCGACAACTTCTCGGCTTCTAGATGGACTTTTTAGTCGTAATACGTTCTCCTGAAACCGTGACTCAACGTTTTTCACACTTTCGCTGCGGTTTCTCTTCGTATGGTGCAGCGTCAAAAAGGTCTGATACACTTCCGACACGACTGCGAGCGGATCTCGCAGGTACAAGGCGTTCTCGATGGCTTCTGCGCCATCAGCTGATTGAATCTTTTCCGAGGATATAGATTTGCAGATGTCTCGAGCGCGACCGTAAAGCTGAGAATATAGAACGATGCCCATGACTTACGGCTTGACCTTGTAGGGGGTTCTGTCTGCGAGAAGGTTTTGGTACGTCTTCCACTGAGCCACGACGGAAGCATACAGTTCTTGAATTCCCTTCCCATCTCTCCAGGGAATAGTACGAGGAACCCAGGAAAAGTGCGGTCGCGACGGCAGTTCATTAGAGCTTTCTGGGCCCATAAAAATAAGAGGGGTAGGGCAAACAACACTCGACGGTGCTACAAGCAATACTTTTACTACGCAGCGGTATTTGTCGGCTGAGCTGCCTTCTTTTTGCTGCGGTACTCGCAGACCATACGACTTAAATAGATTGTAGACCGCCGATAACCAGGCATATCTAACTATGGCAACACCTGTGAAACGCTACAGAACAGATATATTCCGCGTGTAGGCTGTTAGGGTTGCATACGATCATTATCGATACAGTATATTGTACCATTGAAGATACTTTATATCGATACAGTATATTATACCATAAAAGATGCTCATCGGTTTTCGAAACGTTCTACACATGACCTTACTCAGTGAGGGAATCATTTTGGCTACAGATCTTGGTTAAGGATGCAACTGGAACCAATAGTGAGACTTTGTTCATTTATGAAGATAATGAGGGCTCAATATCTTTGAGCAAAAATGATGTTGTCAATGAACGAACCAAACACATTGTCGTCAAATATCAACTAGTGTAAAACGCTGTCGAGAAGAGATTGGTCACAATTGAGCACCTCTCGACGAATCTAATGGCCGCCGACTTGTTCACGAAATAATTACAAAGCAATAAGCACTAACGGTTTGGTGAAATCATTGGAGTGAAGATTTACAGTTTGGAACGAGGGGGATTGTTAGAAAAACGCGCCTAGACGTTCCAACGGAACAGAAATGTAATTTAGGATATAGTCTGCCCTATCTGGGCAGTGATCACGAGAAACACATTTTTCAAGGAGTTTGTAAAACCCAAATTTTGGAAACAGACGAAACGAACAGACCTGTGAAAAGCAGTTCTGTGACCAAGCTGTAACCCAGCTGGAAGCCTATAAGAAGGGCTGCACAGCTGCGGCAGCCCTCCTTCAGTCTGCTCAACCACATCAATAAACTCAAGCAATGAATCGTCTAATAAACACAAAAATGAGGTTTTGCTGTTTCTCATTACAGTAAAAGGTATATCTCTAAGCTATGTTATACCTGGGCTATCCTCTAGAACGTAATAAAAAATGACAATGCTATTGTAAAGACAGAAATTCTTTCCCCAATCCCTTGACTGCCCTTTCTCTCGTAAGGTTCCATAAGGTGGCACATCAGCAAATCGACTGAACGACCCTTCTATCACTTTTTGTGGCTTCCACTCCTCGAGGCGACAAAAATAAGATACACAGAGAAGGCGAAAGAACTACAATTACGCATCTCCCAGTCACAGAACCAAAGACACGGTAGTCGTAGTGTGTCTTAGTAGACATTTAAGTGTCCCTGTGGCAGCGTTACTGACTATTGGGGCGGTAAGATGATTCCGATTTGCTCTACGTGACACAGACCAGAAACTCGGCCATTTTACTTAACGATTACCAGGTAATCCCCGAAGATTTGTGGTTTCGTTTAGAACAATCAGACACTTGAAGCTGTTTTCAGTTGATTCTTCAAAAACGCTTAAGGTTTTTTAGAGTCAAAATAGCACCAGAAATCTATATTATTTGTAAATCATCACGGAGACTCGCAGAAAACGGAATCAAAAGTACTCAAGATAGACCAGCACACACTCACTCATGACACGAGCCCTCCGAGCGGGCATTTTTACGACTTCTTTCACTCTCGGTGGTGAGATTGATGTATTGAGAACTTCGTACTCGGTGAGGTATATGGGCACACAGGCTCCGTTCGGTATATACCTTCTCATTGCTCCCCCTGCCAAACGCCCAATCCCCGATCCTCGAATACCAGGAATGTTTTCGGTGCTAAACAGAGGGCCTGGGACGGTTTTGTAGTCACATATCATATTCCAATCAGGCTGCACTCTGCAGTGAAACACATCACGAAGGGTATCCAAAGACTTAACGTATCCAATAGCGGTTTGGAAATTGCTTCGTTTGGAAACAATTCTCGGCGTGAAAGGTCCAGATGAGCTTCCGTTCAAAGTGTAATTGCCCGTTCCCCATTGCACATGATGCCAATGCTTGTAAATGGCATGAACTCCGTCCAAGGCAAACTTACACAGACCGTAATCTCCTTCAACCTCGCACCATTCTGAAGTTACATACTGGTCACTTTCCCACAGTGAGTACCCATGGACATGAGAAAAACAAATATAAAACACGAGAACGGCAGAAAAGATAGTGTTTGATAGTTTCATGCTGAGTGCTGGCAAATGCTCGACACAAGTGATACTTGATCATGAACACTTTTAGAAGTTGAGACCTGTTTATATAGCAGATAATCTCTGCACCCCGTTTTGTTTTGCAGACCAACAGAACTCACGAACAACCTGTCGTGCTCCAATCATGGCATCTAGCTAGCTGTCAGGCCCAACGCAACGAAACACCCTAAATCGATTATCTCGTTGATGATGAAAGAAGTCATCCCGCGACTCACCTCAACATGCATCATTTCAGTAACTGAGGAATGATCTAGTGTCTTTGGGACAGCTGGCCTCATATGAGGCCAATTTTTACTTCTTTGTATTTCAGCAATAAATACGATCTGCGAGCTCTGCATAACTGTAACATATTGTTGGACACCTTGCCTTTGTTGGCATCTACGTTTGGAGTATGCAATACTAGAGTCTCTATTGGACAAATGGCCTATGACGTCAAACTGAAATTTTTCGTGCTGAGTTTTAGTTATTTTGACCGGATTAATTTCGTGTTTCGACCTCGTATCATCTTTTCAAAAACATCCACGCTTCATGAAATTTTTTCTACGAAGAAAACTAAAGGAACACAATAATATAGAATATATGTTAAACTGATTGCCTGACTAGTTACTGTATTAGGCTATAAAACAGGCTTTTTTGGATGCAAAAACAGTGGTTGTACTCTAAAATATCGTTCTGGAGATGTTCATGAAACAGAACTACTCCTCAAAAAGAACATCAATTTCAAACAGTTATTCCGGTCGCATAGACACTAGATGATTGAAAGAGATTTTAGCTTTCGACGTGTTTTCTTAGGATCGCTTGAACCAATAAATCTTTGGTTACTGTTTTACTTGCGCCTACTAACGTTTGCTACACCGAAAATATATCGTTTTAAAGAAGAACGTTAAAGCTGTGTTTAACCAGGTTCTACAACCGTATCAGCAATGATAAGGATTAATGGTTTTTATTTCTGTTTAGACTCGAGAACTCCTTCACCGTCCTGATTTGAAAATTTAATTCCTTAATGAATTTCAGATACTTTTTAAGAGAATTATTGGCCTCATATGAGGCCAATACTGCGGGCGCACAGACTTGTTTCTCTTGTGATATGGAATGCATCTACACATGGAAAATACCATGAAAAACGCCACAATCTGCTCTTCAACAACCATTTTGGCTCTCGTAAGGTCTGATTGAACACAAAGACTTTTTCTCAAGCAGCAGTTTGGGTTGGCTTTTGTAGATTTGCAAAGTAGACTTCTTCATTTCTCTTTTGTATTCAGACTCGACAAATAAAAAGCATGGAATATTGAAATGCGCCACCGACGTTGAAAGCATCAGCAAGCCTTTGACGGAGCCCAGTAGTTCATCTAATTATATTGCCGGGTTTTCCATCTCGGACACTGAATATTTGCAGGTATACAGTAAATCTAGTCCTTATCGTTCTGCTATGGGCTCTTTCAAGGAACGAAGAATACCATTTCTATTTCAAAGCGATTTGGTGACTTCAAAATGCTCAACTTCCAAGCTTTGTGATACGCTTAATCGGCACCCCAGCGAATCGATCCGAACAACGAATGCACCGACACCAAGCCCACGGCGCCTGTCAGTGTTCTTTTTGGGTGGTTCAGAAAGACAGTACCGGCTGCCTATCTAACACTGGCGCCGTTCCGATATGTACCAAACCGACACTGGTGCTTGTGTCGTTTGAATGTGTTCAAACAACATCAGGCGCATGAACAACTCTCTCCCAATATCCACCATTTAATGTCTCACGTAGGGACTGCACGCACTTGAAAATAACGTTTGCCCGCGATCACGACATCGATCGTCATCCTTGATTACCTTTCGATTATCCAAACCATGCTATAAAAGTTTTATTGTGTTCTTATTCACATTCCTGACACCATCTAAAGCAGAGACAAATGATACTAAAAAAATCTTGACATTTCAAGAAAAAGTTTCCATTTTGATCAACAAGTACTGTTTTATTGTGTGTTTTTCTACTTCATGTACATCTTTTTAATGTCGTGCAAGGTTTTGCTAATTTCTTTTCCTTCTTATTCAAATAAATATTTTTTCGAGGAACATCAGAATTGGATTTATTTGAGCTATTTAGAAGCAAATGGGCGCACTTTGTTCTCGATCAACGTCAAATTCATTGCATACGTTGATAGCGATGGAGTCGAGATCGGTTTTTTTTCGTCGGCTACGATCTCACACAAGTTTCTTGCACCCGAGAGCAAATCAAAATCCCACTCTTCCACCCCTTCGAACAGCCAATCTCATGGGGAGATTGTTGAGTGCAGCAGACAGTCATCTCTGTATCGCGATTGGCATGGCAGCCATGACAAACTTCTGCCCCCAAACAGTAAGATCAAACTTCCTATGCGTCTACCTAGCGATCAATAATTCTTTTTTGTTTTGCAGAGCTTCAAAGCATTCTTTGCTCATTTTTTGGCTCGTATTCTTGGAAACTATTTTAATTCCTGTAATTGGGTTTACAAGCCTTCCTGTACCCCTAAATCACACTGATATGACGTTCATAAGCATTTGACGTAGGCTAAATGTGATACATGAACACGAAAGACATCAATTGGCCCAGTTGTTCGATAATCGAAGTATGGCATATCTTTTAATTTCGCAAACCGAACTCCGCCCAGTGTTGGAAAGATCATTTGCTTTTCTTTGATTTATGTTTTGCTACCCATATGGTTTGACAGATTTAGTTAATACTTCTTGCACTTCTTGTGATGATTTTGTTCCAACCTTAATCTGTTGCTCTAGTGCACCAAATCAGAGAATAATGCGGATGTGCACCAGACCTCCAGCAAATAGCAAATCAACAATTCTTTCCAAGACAATGATTTTTGGGGCTTCAGAACTTTTCTTTTTCATCCACTACTCTTAGACGTAGAGAGGCTCAACAGAAGGATTTGATTGTGGAAAGACCATGATACCATCTTGCTGAAGATATTCATAGCTGTTTGAAGGGTTTGTTTCTAAATCCGAGCATTATAAAAACCGAAAAACAATTGTAGCAGTCCGGCGTCTCAAAAATTTGAGAGAATTGCATGAAGCACTAAAATCTTGGCAATTATCATATATTTAGCTTTTGTAGTCCATGTGTTTTTCGTGCCTATGAGAAAACCCATTAAAAAATAAAATCTGGAAAAGCTTGGAATGGAAGGATACAACATGCGCAAAAAATACTTTTAATACTTTTAGGCCGCAACGTTTACAGTCCCTTCTAGAGGTCAAGATTTCCTCGACCAAATACTGCCCCAGGAGCGTATTAACCTACAGTATATAGATCCCACCGAAGTATAAATAAAAAGCTCTCGATTTCTCAGTTGAGGTACCTTCCTATGTATACAATAGATATTGTCATTCTTCTATGGTTTGTTTTTCTCTTTGCCGTTTGTTCGACATTTTTCTTGTTTGTAGCTTTGAACGCTTTTCTGCTTTCATTTCGTGCGGCAGTCATTTTGTACGATAAACGATTTTCTGTACATGAAGTTGATCGAGAAGCATATACATGGATCGCCGACATGGATTCAGCTGAAGTGGAAGTTTGATTATTGTAATACAATCAAAGTGACTTCCTTTATAACTAGAATGTCATCAGCCCTCCCAAGCGATGAAGAAAACGATTTTTATTGGAGATGAAATGCTTTGGAAGGAGACTTGCCTCGCTCAGATCTTAACGGTCCGGGAGTCACAGCCCCACTGGCAGACAACGCGCGGGCCCTTGTGTTTTTTGGGCAGATTTTGTATCTGAGCTGTGACAATGATGTTTTGAATTTCAAGTTTACACCCTAGAGCTAGAAATATTTTTACTTTAGTAGTGGTCAAGCATTTATTTTATTAGTCATTCGTGCGCAACCAGAACCAGAACATGCATCAGAGAGCCAGAGGTTATGTAACCTTGTGGAAAAGAATTGGTTCTCTGCGGATTGTTTCTTTCGTCGAGTAGGAAATCGCTCTCCAAAGCGAAGTAGGAGCAGGTAAGCTAGGCGATTCCGTTTCTGTTTCTCATGACGACAGTGCTGTAGAGACCCATTGTCCTAGTAGACGCTGTAGAACAGTACATTATATAAATATGTTTAAACTCACAATATGTGTCGTAGGGAAGGTGGTAGGAAAAGAAAAGCAACCCACAATACTGTTGGCACGATTCGAGAGAAGCCAGCCAACAAAAGGCGAATAATTACTCCATACTCAAGCGAGGTGGGCGTACCATGGCAGAAGGATGTTCGAAAGTGCCAGCTGGTCGCAGTTGTTCCAAGTAGTTGAGCGGAACTTTGCTTTTGGGTGGATTTACGACTTGAACGTTGAACGGAATCCCAAATAGAAAATTGGTCCACAAACAAAATCACACATCATGGGTGCGCCGCCATTGATTTCCTTTTGGCGTTTTACACAAACGTTTACATGCCCCAATTCAACGGGTGTAGGAGAGAAGGGAACCTTCACATGTTCCTTTTTGGAATACACTCTCGTATTGCTACGATGTGAAGCAAAGCTTTTCTTCCCAAACAATTGCCTCCGGACTTGAAAATGTCTACACTACCTTTCCAGAAGATCACAAATGATGAAGAGATTTAACTAGTCAGCTATTGCTACCCTCATTTTCGATGAGATTTGCAAATCGAAGAACAAAATCGTCACCCACAACGCAAAGCGTGTTCGTCGTGGTCGAAAAGTTCCAGCGGCTTGGCAACACATCTATATCATAAGAGCCTACCCGTGTAGTCTTTCCGCCGCGGTCCACTATATATAGCCGATTTCGTAGCGTAGCCATCGTTCTGTGCCGAACTAACACCTGTCTTCCAAGTTCTTGAAATGCTTCATATCTGCCAGCACAATATGTAACTTCTTCGAGGGGAAGAGACTTCGCGACTCCATAGTTCTTCCACAGAGAAATCTCTTGATCGCTCACTGTTACCATGACACTCGTCGATTCTTCTCCAAAAAATAGGCTGTAAAGTGGATTCAGCTCGGGTGACTCAATGAGAAGTGAAGGACAGTCGAGATACTCAAGGCGCCGGATTCTTATCACGCCATCTTTTCCTGAAGATCCCATGTGCTTTCCATCTTCACTTAAGGCTATGCTGAGAACGGCACCATCATGCTCTTTCCATTCACCGACTAATGTGTCATTCCATATTTCTCGGATTCCGACAGTTCCGTCGTCACAGCCATATGCAACCCTGTTTCCATCCTTGAGCATCTCTAAAACGTTCAAGCACCGCTTTGTTTGAATACTTTTTCGCGAAGTTCTTGATATAATGTCCATGACTTCAATCACACCGTCTTCATGAGCAAGTACAACATCCTTTTCGTTCGGTGATAGACAAATTGCTTTCGTAGTTCCCTTATTTATTTCTTTTTCTTTCCGTCTCATATCCCAAACACGGACTCCACCACGAGCATACCCCCCTACGCAAAGCATCTCTTCTTTCTTTCGGATTAGACCCAAGCAAATCAGTGGGTTGCCGATTCTCTCCATTTGACCAACACACTCCTTTTCACATACGTCATAGGTCAACGTCACACCAGCCTCTGTCCCAATCGCCAAAGCCCCACTTGGACTGATGTCCAAAGCTGAAGCGCAATCTTCACTTACCTGGAAGCATTGGACGAGCTTCCAGTCTTTATGTACGACCCATACTCGAACACAACTAGCCTTCAAACAAGCCGCCAAGTATCGAGAGTTAGCACTTCTCACGAGCTTCAGAATCGCGCTTCCGCAGTCAATTCGGCGTTCGAGAATTTCCGAAGAATCGCTGACATTCCAGAACCGAATATAACCATCTTCTCCTCCGGTAACTATCATCCCAACATCAAGTCCGAAAATGCCTGTTACGGACTTTCCACCGTGTGCCTCGTTCAACCTCCATGTCTGTTCATTTAGATGAAAGTCCCAGCAGCAAATGCCTCCGTCGCTCCCACAAGAAAAAACTGTGTTGCTTTTATTTGTTGAAAACGCCACATCGTTTACTCCCGATAGATGAGCCTTCTTAATATCCAAAAGGCGCCGGTTTTTCTTTGTCTCAAAAACAACCAAAGAGCCATTGCTGCCACCAGATACTCCATATTTGCAATCTTCGCTTAAAGATGCGCAACTTACATTAGATTCATGTCCAGTCCACTGAGTAGTCGTGTCGAAAATGTCTTCTATTGCTCCCATTGAGAGTAGTCCATTCGCACTGCCTGCAAGGACAAGTTTCCCGTCGGGTGATAGACTAATGCAGGAAACGGGAGAATCATATACCGCAAGCATGTCAACTCCTCTGCTAGCCTGTAGAAGGAAGGGCTCAGAGAATCGCAGAAAAGTTCTAGGAGCGTTTTGAACGATGTATTTGAGGTATCGATCAATGATTTCATTTTGTTTTGCAGCTTGAAACAATCTTGAATAAAGCTGAAACCAGATCTCTGCTTCGTCTTCGACGATAAAATATTGTGCCAGGCTCAAAGCATTCTTAAAAATCTTTAGTTCTTCAGCCTTGAAACAATCTGTTGAAGAATCCGTTGTGAATTGGTCTAGGTGGCCAATAGCAAATGTTACATCTTTGAAAAATAAATTGAAGCCATCCTTTTTCACTCGTTTTGATATCCAATCTGGTCTAGTTACTAGTGTGCTCATTTCATCTTTTAGTCCAGCACCACCGAGATGGTGCACAATATTGTGTCTGAAATAAACATCGTTTAAAGGGACATTCCACCACGGGCGGCACCCGTGCCGGTCATCTGTAACTAAATTCCAATCATTTGCGTATCGGTCTATGACACTCTTGTGCCAGGTTTCCATGGTAGACCGTTGCTATTATGGTCGGTGCTCAAAGCTGGAAAGCAGTACAGAATCCCGATGAGTGTAGTATAGAAAGAGTAGCAGTCTATAGGAACGATTTTTACAAGAGAAGATGCGCTCAAAATAACATGATAGCTCTATAAAAACCTACCGTGAGCCGGCAAAAACATGTGAGATTTTGCTCCAAGGCAACGCATGTAAGTCGAGGTGTTTTGGATTGGACTTGAGCTATTCTCGAGGTTTTCTGATTCTTTTTAAAATGCAGTCATTCTCACAAGAGCTAACGGGGCTTCCAAAGAGTTCTCAATTCGACCGGGGATGGAACACGAGACAATTGCAGTTCTCGAAAGACGCGTAGCTAGCATGCCAAACGTGTCCAGTTGAAAATTGTGTTTCATGGACAGTAAAACTTGTAATTTGGAAATTTTAAAAAGTATTATTTGAATTCGAAGTTTTCGGAAATGTGCACCCGAGGTGAACATCACATCAGCAGTGCAGTGTTCAGCAAAAAAAGAACTCGTGTTTTGTATGGATTCATGCTACGTTGTCAACGCCATCAATAACCACTTTTGGCTTCCATCAAAGATTTCTGGAAGACAGACGATAAGTAAACTGAGCATATACAGCAGCAGTCGATAGTGCTTCATGTTTTTCTAAGCATATTTGTGTAAAAAACCTTTGCCATTTAAGAGTTGAGATGAAAGGCAGAAGCTCGCCTGGTTTTAGGTGATGTGGGCTTTAATTTTTTTTTGATGAGATTTGAAAGGGTTGTTAGAATTGTGTTCTGCAAGAGTAATCGGAAAAGAAGTACTCAGTCAGGTTGCTCATGATGTGACCGACATATAAGAGGTTCGTTGGCTGGTTTGCAAGTGTTAAAACTTAACTTTGAATTCATGCAAATCAAAAGAACAATTAGATTTGGAGCCATCCTACTGTGGTGTTTCTCAAGTTGATGCATCGCAAACGTTCGAAAAAAAGAAAGTATTTAGCTCCAGGTCGTATTCTCACGAGCAGACCGAACGAATACTTCTGTTCGAGCTCAAATTCAATTCTATTGACGGTGAAATTGTAACATGAAATGGGGTTCTCCGGGCTGTGTTTCATTGAGATGTGAACATATGCCAAGTTGGAGAGAAATAGCCTTTAGTCAGAAACCAAAATCATGGTATTGAATGTGTCCATGAAGATGGTATGGTTGAAGCACAACTCGAAAAAATGAATGTTTTGTATAAAACTTTTCAAATATAACAAAAGGAATCATATAAGACAGATTTATTAATAAATGTTAGGCGCCCAAATATTTCGAAAGCCATGGAATACGTGTGTGTTTTGTATGTGGGGTTGAAAATATTGAATTTTTTGTTACATTTGGCTTACAGTTGTGACACGGAATTGTGACAGCAATAAAAACATCGAAGAGAACGAAGGCACTGATTGCAAAGCTGCGAATGAAATAAAGAACTGAAACATGACGGCATTCGTTCAAAAGCAACAGGTAACCTTACTTTGATGCAGTGGGAAAGAGAGAGATACATATATCGAAACGGGCGGGAGAAGGCGCACGGAGGTTGGAATGAGCTGTTCGTTTGTGCAATTGTTGGCAAGAGGTGTGAAGATACCTTGGGTACATTTTGTGCGCACATGGAAAGATAAAGCGTAGCAGAGCGAGCGGCCAGCTTTCGAAAGATTGTTGCAGTCACCAAGACGTGTTAAGTGAAAAAATAGAGTATGTTAAGCATGGAAGGGGGCTCATGCCTCTGAGGCCTTGCTGGGTTTGTGGCTGTGGTGCCTCTCAAAGAACGTGCTCTCGCGAGTGTGCGTAACACTCGAGAGAGCCCGTGAAGAGTGAAGGGGAAGGTTGGCAGAATGCGCTTACAGTAGTGATTCGCATTGTTACGTCTCACCACGATCGCCACATGCTCACCAAGAAGGTTGGTATCGATCAGTTGTTTTGCGTTGTGTGGACATGGCTTTTGATGAGAAAATCAAGACTCGCGTGTAAAAAGCTACGTGTGTAAATGGCTTTCGTCCAATTTCCCGCTTTTCCTGCAACTCCTCCTGCAAGATCCGAGGGACACTCGGCGTCGAAATCATGGCATGACCATTTCGGAGGCGGTTAAGTAGATGAGAGATGTGCAGCTTCACCATCGCTCTGTCCTCAGCCATGTCTTCAACTCGACGCACAAAGCTATCAATCTGTTTCGTCAGCACCACGCAAACTATGAATTTCCTTCCATTCAGCGCCATTCTTCTGTTTCTGGTTTCTTGGGCCGTGTCAAACGGAGAACTCATCACATGCACCCATACACACCCACCAGTGTGTACTCTCGAAAATGGAATCCGCGTCTCATGCAGCGATGAAGCAGTGCCACAGCCTCCCCGACCCGATTTGTCTTCAGTTTCTGCTATGCAGCCGTCGGTACGCACGACCGTGCTTGATGCCACGCACCTACGTACTTCAAATCGATACGTAGTATCGCACCGCGCATTTGTCAACGTAGATCTGGATTCGTCCAAGATAGCGTCTACACCCCCGGTGGAGCTGTTATTGGATTTCGAACAGTTGGATGTGCCTGGGCTCTGTAGCCCACAGTACAATGACATCACACAGTACGATCAAGTGGCAATCGGCTTTCCGTTTGGGAATTGTTGCTATGCTTGCCCTTGTTCTAAAAAATCGTGTGGCGGAGGTGCTGGAGGTTCTCTCTTATGTTGCAGGCCTTGTCTACTGCAGTCTGCATTGTCTAGTTCCCAGATTGCCCGCTGATGAAAAGGAGAACATGTATTTGTGTGCACCGGGAGGCGGTCAGAAACGAGTTTTACGCCACCAATACGTAATGTAGTGTTGTAATTTCACAAGCTTTTATGAATTAAAACAAACCCCACACTGAATCAACGTATAACACCATGAGAAGAGTGGAAGGCGAAACAAAACTGGCGTGGAAAGCAGAAGCGTTTTGTTTTCTTTGACTATAAAACGCACGCAACAGTTTGTGCAGACTCTCTGGCACAACGATTGATGTTTCTCAAAGCGAGGTCGAACAAGAATACTTTTGAAGAAAACATTTGAGAATCGAAAAGACCGTGACGTAGAAATGCCTTTTGCAAGGAATACACTCATCGCCAATGAGTACAAAGTGATTCGAAAAGTGGGCGATGGTGGGGAGGGATGTGTGTATCATGTAAAAGGTACAAATGGGGCTCACTATGCTATGAAGGCGGCGAGGGGCCACGGATTTCTGAGGAAAGAATATGAAATGTACTGGCGGCTTGGGTGCGTTGGAAGTCACACTGAGTTTTTCCCTACGATCTACTCGTACACAATACACGGCGAACACGACGTGCTGATCATGAGCATCCTCGACGAGTCGTTGGAAAGTTTGAAGGACAATAATCGTGGAAGGCTTTCCATGAGAAACGTTCTGTTGATCGGGGTTGAGCTCATTAAAATAATACAACAAGTTCACTCCAAAGGTATATTGCATCTCGACCTGAAGCCTGCGAATATTATGTTGCGAAACGTGGGAAACCGGAGAAAAAAAGTGAATATTATCGACTTTGGCTGTGCGCGCCTATTTATTGATCCGCGATCGGGTCGTCACATCCCGGCCGCATCGCACGTCTCTTTCGATGGAAGCCCCGTGTTTGCGCCCAAACGAGGGCATTTGTCGCGGAGCACGTCACGTAGAGATGATCTGGAGAGCATCGGGTACGTGCTGGTGCATCTTGCAAAGGGACAACTTCCTTGGGAGGACATTGCCGGACAGACGTGGGAAGAGGAATTTGAACGGATGGGGCGGGTGAAGATGGAGATGAGTTTGGAAGATGTGTGTGTTGGAACGGCGGGCATCCATGAGTTTCTGCAAGAAGTTTCTTCGACGGTGTTCAGGCAGAAACCCAATTACTGCTCTCTCATTCAGAAGCTGGAGTTTGCTATTGTTTCCATCTCCGGAGCATCCGGGCTTTCCTCCAGTTGGTTGGAGAAGTGCTAGCAGACACTAGCTAAAGTCTGTTTCAAAATCATATCCCTCGCGCAAATTTTCCAAAAATCGACGTTTTGGCTACAGTAAAACTAACAAAATCAGTGTGAAAAAATTTTCAAGTAAAAAAACTGTTTCAAAATCATAACCTTTATTGCATCCTTTTTATTCTAACGCGAGTTCAGTAGTTTATTTTTGCTCCTTTAGCCTGTATAACACTTATACAACGCTTTGGCATTGATTCTATAAAAGGATTGATGGCATTACAGTCAATCTTTTCCCAACAATCTTTGATACAATTTTTCAGATCAAAAACTGTATCAAATTGCCTTCCTTGCCCATAAACCATTCGGGCCAACATTTCCCAAATGTTTTCGATAGGGTTGAGGTCAGGAGAGCGCGCAGGCCATTCCATAACCGACATATTTAGACTATTGAACCACTGTTTCATAAAATTAGACTTATGCACAGGTGCATTATCTTGCTGAAAAATGAATTCTTCTCCATGCATACAGTATGAAAAAGGTAAAAGATAGTTTTCTAGAACCTCAGCATACTTCTCAGAGTTCATTGTAGTTTCAACAAAAGCCATATCAGTTGCTCCTTTAGTGGAGATTCCAGCCCAAACCATTACTGATGCGCCTCCTGAATGCCTAGTCACAAATTCCTTCTTTTCTTTTCGTAGATCATGCCAATAAAATTTATAGCAATCTGGACCATCAAGGTTAAACTTTTTTTCGTCGGAAAAGATAACATTATTCCATTCAGTTTTCCAATAAGCCTTTTGAGCACACCATTCAACTCGACTTTTCTTGTGATTATCTTTTAAAAAAAAAGTTTTCCTCATTTTTGTGTACTTGAACAAAATTTGACAGTTGACTTTACGCCATATTGTAGATCTTGATAGAGGCAAATTTAGGTTTTTGACAATTTTCCCGCAAGATGAAGTGTTGCGACATAGTTCTCGCTTAATTCCGCGCTTATCGGCCGGGGATAGTGCCGTAGGACGGCCGGTTGAACGCTTTGTTCCGTATGTAGCGGGGTTTTTGATGAAGTTGCTGATTGTTTTTGGGCTGCGCTTGAGTTTTCGGGCTATATCTGCTGGAATCATACCCTGACCTACTAATTCCATGATTTCGAGCTGTTCAGAGCGTGTCAGAGGTGCGCCACGAGCCATAATTGAGCGAATGATTGTATAAAGGATATACTTTTGAAACAGTGTTATTGACTTAGTGGTTTTTATTTGTTGTGAAATGTGCTCTACAGTACGTGAAATGCCTTTTTGGCGCAGTTTTTGTAAAGGGATATGTTTTTGAAACGCACTGTACGTAGTTGGTCTCCAGCAGTAAAGATGCAGCGGCGGGGGCCAATCCAAATCATCGCACGTGGCATCGTGTGCACGTTTGCACGCTGGCCGCGTGGCACACGTTCTGCAACGAGCACAGCCTGCAGCGTTGCAAGCTTCAATGAGTTTAGGTGACGCTTCGGTACACTTGTAACTTTTTGTACCGACAAGCGCGTCTCTATCTCGGCGAGTAAACTCGCTGCAAGTGCGCGCCACGGCGCGCCACGGCGCGCGCGCCTCGCTGTGCCACGCGTTTGGCGCGCGTGTTGATCCTCGTGCGCGAGTCCACGCAGCGCGTCGCCCAACGCGCTCAAGGCGCATCCGCCGCCACCTCGCTCTCTTCCTTCTTCTTCTCCCGTCTCCGCCACCCCCGCCCGCGCCTCTCTTTCGCCATGCTTTTCTCCGCGCTGCTTCTCTCCTTCGCCTTCGCCCTCTCCCTTGCCTGCCGAGCGTCGCTCGCCGCCGACACCGCCGACATCGTCATCGCCGGCGCCGGCACCGCGGGCTGTCCGCTTGCGGCCCGTCTGTGCGTCGCGCTTCCACACAAGCGAATCACGTTGCTGGAGCGCGCCGCCCCGCGCTCCAAGCAAGCAGAGTTCATTGTGCGCGCCCCGCGTCTCCTGTTCTCCACCTGGACGTCGCCTGAGCTGCTGGAGACCTTTCCGTCCCTCGTCAACCCGGCCCTCAATCGATCGCATGACGTGCTCACGGGTCGCACCTTGGGAGGCACCTCGGCCATCACCGGCATGCAGTGGAGCGTCCCGCTCAACGGCTCCATCGAGAGCTGGGGCGTGCGCGGTCTTGACACCGCTTCTGCCGCCTTCTACTTCCAGCGCGCCTACCGTCAGCTCTCCGTGGCCCCGTCTCGTCAGCGTCTGCGCTACGCACAGGCCTACGTCGACGCCGCTCAGCGCGCCGGTTTCCATCTGTCACAACATCATCTAGACGGCGTGTTCCGCTCCGTGTGGCACAACCATCTCACCATCGACCGCAACCTTCGTCGTACCGACGCGTGTAGCGCGTATGTGCAACCCCTCCTGACGGGCGTCTGTCGCCACAACTTGCGTCTCGTGCAGAATATCACCGTCACAGCCGTCAAACTCAACCGTCGTCGTGGCGGCGTTCTGCGCGCCACCGGAGTAAAAGCATTGCAGACGCAACCGGATAACTCCACCGTAAAACGCTTCTTTGTGGCGAGCGATGAGACCATTCTGTCGGCGGGACCGTACGGCAGCGCCAAGATTCTGCAGCTGTCTGGCATTGGACTGCGCCGTGTGCTGCGCGCCGCCGGCGTGCCGCTTCGTTTGTCACTACCGGTGGGTGAGCGCACGCTGTGCAGCTCTTCTATCGGAGTGTCGTCGGTGTACACCGGAGTGCCCAACGAGCCCGTTAACAACTTCTCGCTCGTCAACGATGAGCGTCAGCGTCAACTCTGGGAGCAGGGACAGACCAGCGTGCTGGGCACCGCCGTGTCCGCTGCCAACGGCCGCGTTGGAACCGACGGCTACTTTGGCTCCTCCTTCGTGCCGTTCTGGCCAGACGTGCCAGAAGTCTACTCCTACTGTCATCTCAACTCGCAGTCGCGCGGCTTTTTACGCATTCGTGACGCCGATCCCTTCTCGCCGCCCACTGTGCAAAATAACATCATGGGCAACCGCGGCGAGTACGCCCGCATCGTGCGCTGCCTCCAGTCGCTCGTCGCCATTCACAACCAGTTCCCGCCGCACTTCAACATGAGCTTCACCAACCCGGAGCGCGGAGAAATCACCGAGGACTGGGTGCGTCGCACCTTGAACACCGGCGCTCACTTTGTCGGTGCTTGCCCCGTTGGAGACGTTCTGGACGACCGCCTGCGAGTAAGAGGTGTGCAATCTCTTCGTGTCATTGACTCGTCTTCGCTGAGAGATTTGCCCACTTCGGCCGGTCCAATGGCTTCGGTCGTCATGCTTGCAGAGTTCATGTCCGACTTGATTTCCAAGCTCTATCGTGATTAGAGTGTTGACTGAATTTCCAACCATGCCCCATTGGAAACTACGTATTCTATTTAGCCAAATTAGGAAAGCCTTCTTGTATCTCCCGGGCGCGATTCTTTTCCTAGCACGGGTGCATGTGAATTTGTACAGTGCATAATTGTTATACAATTTCTGTCCAGCAACGCTCCATTGGCATTGAAAAGCCCAACTTGCCCACGCCCACCCTCCTCTCTGCCCTCTTGCTCTCGCCCAATTCCCTTCGAGAAATAGACGCTACTAAAATGAGACCTCCATCTACGATTCTGTTTTCTCTGCTTTCGCTACTCGCCTTCACGTTTGCGCAACAGTTGCTCCAACATGTATGCCCATGCCGCTGTGAACATCATTCCAACGCCCATGCAAAAGCGACCCGCCTGTGCCAGTATCCGCATCTCAGCGACCTCTGCCACGTGAGTTCTTGCACTACCTTCCAAGGACAACATGGATATTCATGCTCGTCATACCCCAACTCCCTGGTTGTCTACACGAAAGATCTAGAACAATTGGAATTAGTCATGGCATACACTTGGGACAGGGTGCCATCCGAACCAAACGCGCGTCATCTCAACAGTCACATTTACTATTTCTGGGGCGTTGATATTGAGAACGAAAAAACTGGAACCAAGGGGGAAACAAGATACGTGTTCGATCTTCACACTGCTTACACCACAGGTGTTCTTACCGAGCGCACCATTCTGGTGCACGCCGACTGGCATACTGACGTGAATTATGGTCCAGTTCGCTATCGAGTGTACTTCCGAAGCAAGCTTGACAAGTCTGAATTGCCTGGTGGAAGCGTTGATCTGGAAGTACATCCTGGAACGCAACCCCCGATTGACGCCACTCTGATAGCCAGATTGGCCATCAAGGTGAAGCCTCTTTTCGCGATTGTCCGTGTGGAGCTAGTTGATTAGAGGGCGGCGTTTCCTCTCACGTTCAGCGTTTTTAATCTTTTATGAAGTGGTGGCTCAAAAATTAAAGCCATGCAATCAAGCTATTTATATGACGGTTAACTAAGTATCTTTCGCAGGAACCAGTAGTAGTTTCACTAAATAAGACAACCAGTTTGTAGGGCAGTCATTGAATCCCAACAAATACGATTATTGTGATAGGGAAATTTTGTACTTGTGCCTATCCAACGATAAGCCTTTCCTTTCGTCCCCTTGTTTGAGGCCGTCCCATGACTTCTTCAAAGTGGAACTTCAAACGCAGCCTGGCATTCAAAATCGTACTCCGTGCAACCGAATTTTGAACTTCACCTTCAATGAAGGCCGCTCGATCATTGCTGTCTTCACTGAAGTTGAAGGGTAGATGAGATGCATGCTCTTTAGAAGTGCATCTAGAATCGATACTTACACCTGATTTATCCGAGCTCTGGAAGTGCCATGCCTACTCTCAAAGCAAGAATTCGTCGACGCCCGAACGAAAGGCTTGTGTCTGTACGACAGTTGGTCTGATGTGAGGTCAATTGGTCTCATTTGAGGCCATTTTTTATTTCTTTTAAATAAAGCAATAAATGCGATCTACAAGCTCTGCATAACTGAAACACATTGCTGAACAATCTGCATTTGATGGAATCAACATTTGAAGTATGCATTACTAGATGATTGAAAGATATATTTACTTCCGACATGTTTTCATTGGATCGTTTAAAACCAAAAATATTTGGTTGTTGTGTTTTTTGCAACTACTTAAGTTTGCTACACAAAAACTATATATTTTAAAGAAGATTAAAGCTCTGTTTGAGCAGATTCCCGAGCCTTTTTGTCAACGATTAGAATGTATGGTTTTTTTTTGTTTTCTTTTTTTTCGCTCTAAATTTGAAAATTCATATTTATCCTTTTTTTTGGAGAACTTTTGGTCTCATATGAGGCCAAGTCTAAGCCAAATGAAGAAGCCTTCGCTCTCCTTCTTTTCTGGAAGCACAGAAAGAGCTTTGGTGACTTGTTTTGTGGGAATTCGAGACGTGCACGCACTGCGAGCTGGAAGCACATCTCTGTAATTTGACGTCGAAATACGATTACTGCTGTGTGGTTGAGTTGGTGTTGTGCAATACACGATTGCCACCTGGCACAAAGCCGCCGGCGCTGCATACTAAACCTCACTCTTGCTCCACCCCGAGACACTGGGGACAGAGGAGCAAGAGGGGACACCTTTTGCCCGTTCCACCTTCCTCGGTTCCACGGCGCGTTTCAAGTGCATACTAGACACCAGACCAACAGCCCTCCCGCTCTGCGTACGACTGCTTCCCAAAATTATGGGCCCAGTGGCAGGAGCTGCTATGTTTTTCAATCCGACAGACCCGCTAAAGATTAATCCGGCCAAGGATCTACAACAATGGCGCCGCAACGTTTGTCGATGGATGGATACTATTTCTACGGCTGTCAAGAAGGGCATCGATCGTCGTCACCAAACAATATCTGCGACTTTTGGTCGACAGCTGTACGGCAAAGCATTACCTAGTGCTCAGAAATCCGTGGTCGACGAAGCCCAAGAAAAAAAAATGTTTATTACAACCAAAAAGACCAAGTAAAGGCGGTATGCAAAATTGTTGAACTTGTCGCAGTCGATCCACCATTTTCTGTTGTTTCTCGTTTGATTTCTTCCTTCAATCGTGTTAAATACTGCCGTCGTCGCAAGGATGAGCCTTTGGCTAGCTTTGTATCATGTTTCTGCGGCCTGGCTGCCGATCATCTCATGCATGGTGAACTCTCATCTTCGTCTCAGATTGGAGAAGTTCTGGCAATAACGCTACTCAACAATGCATCTTATAGTGAGGAGACGTTGACCAATGCCAAACTTCAACTCATCTCTCTCTCTAAAGCTTGCATGAGAAGTGGAAGTTATACTGGGGATACCCAGAACCACATGAATCTTTTGAAGGTTCAGGAGTCCGTAAACAACCTCCGTGAAATGCTATCGAGGCCTCACCTTAAGATTTTGAGGGGTGATAATCACAATATGACGAAGGCAAAGCTTTTTGTAACCAAGAGAAGGGTCAATGAAGCGGTCGTTGAGTTCGAGGGAAATCTTACAGACACTCACTTAAAGACCAGCCCAACTCCTTCTATCAGTAAGCTCCTTCAACCCTCCCGGAGATGCCGTCTAAACCTGGATGACGCGGTTACAGTCATAGGGAATCTTTCTTTTACCCCTTCGAGCTCTGCTGCTCACAATACAAGGGAAGATCTTGAAAACATCGTGGGTCAGAAAGTTCAAACTGCTTCATTTGCGATTTCCCAATCCAACCAGAGCGTACTAACTCGCTTGGGAAACAGGAAGGAGGGAAATGCATCAACCGTGTCTTTCCAACCGGGCAATGCGAAGAGGAAACGCACCGATGCTAAGGCTGGAAAAGGTGGAAAGTCGTCTTTCTGTTTCGAGTGTGGTGATACCGAGCACATGGCCGGCAATGACTTGTGCCGAAGTTCTTCATTTCTGACAAAAAGAGGAAGCTCGAACGCCAACGCAACGATTCAGACGGTAGGTCCCAAAATCCTCGTCGTGGAGGAAGACATCCCAGGAAAGATGCCTCCAGAGAACGGAGCCGTGTATCTAACGCGGATTTTACGCCAGGCGCCGCCCCATCGAAGCGCAATCATGCCTAAAGTCATGGGTTGGGGCGACTTCTGATGTGGTTAGTTGTACGAGAGATCCGAACCCCATCATTGACATTGGTTGTCCCCATAGTGTGGGGGGAATCGAATCTGCCGCTGCACTATCAATCGCAATGGGCATCCAATTTCACGTTAAAGACCTCGACTGTGACCCCTTCTATAACGGTTTTGGTCCAGAATGTTCAAATCCGAAACTCGTATTTGGTATTTGTAGTATCCGATCTAACGGAGAGAACAGACACCTGCGACAGCGTTCGGACTGCCGATGGGTCGCTTGCGGCGAGGGAAAAGGGGTGGTAGAGCTACAACACCAGCGAGCTGGAAGTGGGGTTTAAGGCCACAACTCGCCAGCGAGGGTGAACAGTGCAACTGTAAAACGTTGATGGAGCGTAGGTACAAGACGGCTCGTGAAGTGGTTGGGGGCTGACTATCTATTATAGCTCGTCCGGATCTCCGATTAAGGAATCCTAAGCGAGGAATAGAATAGTCATGATGCCCATGTTGTCTCTTTTACTTGGAGTCGGCGCTCACCTCGGGTACACTACATACTGTGTGCCAGGGTGAGTGCCCAAATAATACGTAAATAATACCCAGTGGTCAACCACTTAACCAAACCACTGTATGGGTACGATCCCTAATGGAAGTCTAGCTACAAAGGGTAGTAAAGCCTGCCATGTGGATCGCCACTACATGCGCCATTGCAAGCCACTCCACTCGTGATACCACGTGTCCCAACACTGTACCCTGCCTCCTGGCATCCTACGCGGTGTGCCGTTTCATATCACAAGTTTGATGACATCACTCACTTATGAGTTCCAACCGCGACTTCGCGAAAAATCATCCCATCGGATTCCCCGACGTAGTAGAATACAAGTTCTACATTACGGAAGGCGACGGTCCTCTGCTACTGGGGAACGACATAGTGTCACGTTCGGACCTCATGGGTTCGGACAACACGCTCGTAGTGCCCGTTTCGGTCGGAATCTCTCGGGACGACGCAGTTCTGTCAACGTACGTCCTAGGAGAAGAAAATGACCGCCGAACACACTTTTTCTTCGTCCCTTCGATAACGACGTCGTTCAAATCCTTCTTCTCTTCTCATTCTTCCTTTCTCTCTAGGAATCCTAATCCGATCGCCAAACTATCTGGAAAGGACGGCATGGATCGGACCCATGCCGGCCGCTTCGCGACAAAGCTTCACTGCCAGTCCCATCTCTCCACCAAGGACATGAAAAAGCTTTGCAGTCGAAGCGGGATACTAAATCGAACACTTGCTGGTGAGCTCGAACAGGCCTACAATTCTTGCACTTCATGCAAAAGGTCTGGCCGCCCATTACATTCTCGAAATACATCACTCAAGAGGATACTGGGTGAGTTCAACGAGCACCTTCAAGTGGATTTCCTATTCATACGCGAGTTTGGAAACATCCCCATTTTGCATATGAAGGATGTGTCAACTGGTCTCTCCGTTACTGTCTTGATGACTTCAAGGGATATGACTGATACCGCTCGCATGATTGTCGTTCATTGGTTTGATGTCTTTGGGCCTCCATCACAATTATCAGGAGACCCATAGTTCAATAACGACTCGATTCAGCGATTGTGGGCCGAGAATCAGATTTTATTCGAACCGCGGCCTGCTCCACGCCACAGAGAAATTGGAAGCGTTGAATCGAGCAACGAGACAATCCGTGCATTTGCCCAAACGCTCCTTCTCGACGAACCTCACCTGAGGGAAACTCGTCAAGTGTATCGCACTGACTTTGAGATCTTCTCCAAAGCCACATTCCTGAAGAATGTGCTGTATGGTAACAAGTCATTCAGCAGATTCGAGCTTGTTCACGGCTACAATCCTTCTGTTTCTGGGTTACCCAAGCAGATGCTACCAGAGAAGCTCCTTTCTTCCTACCACGAACAAGTTTCCAGGCGTGCCGTACACACCTTACTTCGTACCAAACCATCGTATCCTTTATCAAAACACCTGTTGGCACCAACCACTTCGGTGTATGTCGTTAAGAGACTTGGAAAACATGGTCCCTGGTACAAGGCATTCGTGGTCACTACTACTGACTATATAGTATCGATCTCTCCGAGCAAAAATCTCCAGGGACCGAAGCATCAGATCGCCTACAAGGACATAAGGTTAGTCCCGCGTTCATCCCTTCTACAGGAACTGGACAAACAGGAGTTTGAATATTCGTCCTTCCCGCACACTAACGTCCAAGAAGAACCGATCCCAGTCCCTAAAGAAAGGAATGAGGCCGATCGTTCTTCTCTTCCGCCCCTCAAAGATGAAGAAATCACAGACTTCCCTGTGCAGAACATAGAAGACCCTTTGAGTTTCGACCCAAACATATCGGACGAACCAAATTTGTGGTCTCTGCATCCGTTCTCTTCATCCTTCTTCGCGTCGAAGGAAGACACAACGGCTGTGAACGCACCCTCAATGGATGTCGGGAACCCTCAACTCTGCGGATATGTTGGAGACACCTCGCTTAGGTTCCCTACAATTGGCGAAAAACAATTGTCTTCGGAGCAAAGAATTCTCGAGCAGATCAAGAATATCATTGGAGACCAACCCGCCACACAAGCTAAGCTACAGTTCGCCCCGCGATGGATAATCGACAAGGCCATCGAAGCAGAGAAGAGAAACTACTCTGAAGCCGAGGCATACAAGCCGATCTCCATCAAAGGACTCCCGCGAAATGCAAATATCATATCCTCCCATCTCTTCTTCGTGACGAAGTTGGATGGAGAGAATGGTAAGCTCAAGCTCAAGTGCCGTCTAGTACCACATGGAAATCGGGATTCCCAAAAGGACAACATTCGATCTGACTCCTCTACGGCTCAATTAACCTGCATCAGACTTCTGCTTTCCCTCGCAACTTTACTACACCTCACCTTTGGAAGCATTGACATCTCTAGAGCGTATCTGCAATCAGGCGACCTCAAACGAGATATATACATGCAGCCTCCAAAGGGATGGACACAGTTCGTAGACGAAGTATGGAAGCTACTCAAGCCAGCTTATGGCCTAGTAGATTCCGGTCGTCTCTGGCAGCTATGCATCGAGGAATGGTTGTGCGACTACGGATTCCGTACTGTCCCTGGTATGCCACAGATGTTCATATTGTCGGACGACCATGCATGTATATCCCTACTCCTGGCCAAATTGGTGGACGATCTTCTCCTTGCCGGATCAAAGAGTGAGGAGAACAAATTCTCCAAGGCTCTCTAAGCTCGCTTCAAGATTGGCAGAGCACTCTTTAAGAACGAGATTATTTTCAGCCGCCCTTGGATTCGGCAATTTGAAGACTTCTCGATCGAGATCTCTATAGCAGAGTTTATGGAAAAGCTCGCCCCCATTTCGATCTCGTCGGATAGGAGGAAGCAGTCCGAGGATCTATGCACCCAACAAGAAGTCCGATAAATCCAGTCTCTTGCTGGAAAACTCAAACTCCTCGGGCATGGTGTGCTGCCTCAAGCCGCGTACGCTGCCAGCTTCATGCAGCAGCTGGTCCCAGAGATGCGCGTTAGGCATCTTCTGCAGGCAAACCAGATCCTCAACCTTGTCTTAAAGCTACGTCCGATAGTGAAGTACATGGCTCCGAGATCCGCGATGGTATCGGATAACATGAACGCTTGCCACATAGTGACGTTCTCTGACGCCAGCACTGAAAAATCATCCTACGGCCAAACTAGCTACATCAGTGGCATCGCCTTCTCCCAAGGTAAGAACGTTCCCTACCACATTGTCGACTGGCATAGCGCGAAGCAAGGACGCATATTCTTTAGTTCAATTGGTGCTTAATTTCTTGCGGCAGCAGAATCCACAAACAGATCCATACTACTTAGGGAATGCATGGAAGTTCTTGCATCGGATTTCGGTTCGCTCGTCCTTTACGTCGACTCATTTGGTTTGTACTCAACGATCACTACCCTTCACGAATGCCAAGACTACCGATTGCGCCCCACCGTGTCGCGCCTCCGTGACTCCTTCGAAGCTGGAGACATATCCTCCATGGGTTGGATAGCGGGAAGTCTCAACTTAGCCGACGCGTTAACAAAGGGCAGTCATCATTCATTTCTTCAATTGAACAAAGCTATGGTTCAAGGAATACTCAGCAAAGGTATCATATCTACTATCGGCCACTATCTTGGGGCATGCAACTCTAAAGCTTAGGATCTAATATGGCAAAGATATCAAACCCCGATTGAAGAACCTTCTTTGTGACGACTTTTCTTCCCGCCGCGAGTGCGTTTCCCATCCTTCCTCTCTTGTAGCAAGCGCACTACGCGACAGTCCGCAATGTGACTGAAAGAACGGTCTGATCCTATACAGGACTCCAGGGCAACCTGTGTGAGATCCAAGTGATACTTCTCCACTGGACCAACTATGACGTTGCGTTCCCCATCTATGCAAATTGCATACAGGTATCCGTCAATAGCCTGAATACTGGCAAAGAAGTCTTTTTCGCTATCGAGAAAGTCATCCAAATCAAAGTTTTCTTCTCGATGTCCAGTCCCATCACGAAGATACTCGAGGCTAACAACACGGATCCTTTACTTCACAAACCCCTGCATATCCTAGAGGTCCCGAAACTTCCCTCGAACCTCCCTTTGCGCCTCCCGGTTCCAATGCTCAATCTCGACAACATCATCAAACCCAAGACCTGAAATGGCGTTCAGATATACCTCATTATCGTCTGAGTTCTTCCTAACCCTAACGATGAGATACGCCCAATACTCTTCAGCCTTCTCGGTCCCAATGGTGAGCGCTGATGCACTACTTAAGGAATCTTTAAGGCATAGAAATGTCTCGTCGCGGAACTGCACAGAAGAATGACGGAGATGTAAACTTCGGATGCGAGAAGACGGCGAGCGCGCTTCGGGTTGAAGCACGGTGAGCCTTTGCCCTGGCCGTGCGCTGCAAGTAGCAAGGATGCTCTTGATCGCCTCGTACCGATCCTTTCCACCTCAGTGCAAGGTTCCTTCGGCTCCTTCGCCACCATATGTCACCATACTTTTCGTTGCATCACCTTCGACTGCCTGACTGTACTCGATTCGGAAAGTGTGCATATCTATGCGGCACACGACGCTCGTGTCATGCTCCAAAGGATAGAATTGGTCCTTGATCTCACCCCGACCTCTTCGTGACAACCACACCTTCTCTATCATCCAAGGGTTGTACTCAATGGCTATATCGGGATCTTCGTCGTCATTCAAGGCCTCTGTAAGGCCCAATCAAAAGAGCATCAACTCCCAAAACTAAGTGCCCCGAAATTGCCGAATGAAATGCGTTATCTTCCGCCCAGGCAATATAATGGCTTCGTTCTCGCTAAATCGCACCAGGTTGTTGCTACCTTCGAATGTGATTAAGAAGACTTTCGGCACGCCACGCTCCGGTTTGGAACAAAGAAGCCTCACGATATTCTTGCCTAAATACTGGTCAAGATATGTTTCTCTCGTAATTCTCGCCGCTTTGCGCACAAGTTGGCGCTTTGGGGTTTTTCCGCCGACAGATTTGCGAGCCGTCTGCTTAGTACGAGCCATCGAGAAGATCACCTGAGCAGAAGTCTACCACGCTGTCCGAAGAGAGGTGACACGTCGACTTCCGCGTCAAAGGTTTTCCCAAGAGTGATGGAAGCAGTGACGTCGCGAATATGGCAAAGTGGCGCATGCGTGTCAAATCGAGAAGAAAGAGAGAGGTGGTCGCAAATCGCTGAAGGCCCGCACAGCCCGTGACGAAGACGCGCGAAAGAAATATCGCGTTTAGGGGCAGGAAGCGAGTTGCCGGGCATTTGACCGCACTCCAAAAAATCTGATTCTATTCTATCGCGCCAAGGCGGGGAGTGTGAAATACACGATTGCTACCTGGCAAAATGCCGCCGGCGCTGCATTCTAAACCTCACTCTTGCTCCACCCCGAGACACTGGGCTTGGAGGAGCAAGAGGGGACACCTTGTGCCCGTTCCACCTTCCTCGGTTCCACGGCGCGTTGCAATGCATACTAGACACCAGACCAACAGCCCTCCCGCTCTGCGTACGACTGCTTCCCATAGGTGTGCTCTACGGTCGACGGTCCAGCTTCGCTATGATGTTTTGACGTCTCATTCCCCCTGACGCAGAAGTTGTCAGTTGTGCACATACCAATTCGATCCATTTGGGATTGGATGGTTTGTCGGTGAGCTGCTTCGTGAGTGAACTGGCGATTATATCTTTGCCATGGTTTTTTTTCAAATACAGGCCGTCGTTCGTTGTGAGATCTTGTAAGTAGAGGTGCTTGATGTCAATGTGTTTGCAGCGTTTTGTTGGTGCTTCATTGTTTGCGATTTTGACAGCAGATGCGTTGTATATAAAAAGAGTGGGATCGTCATTGTTCATTGTGGCAGTCCTTTCATAAGTTGTTTGATCCGGAGAAGGTCCTGTGCTGCTCGCGCAGCCGAGATAAATTCTGCTTCATTGGTTGATAAGGCTTCCGTCGCTTGGCGTTTGAAGTGCAAGTGAATGCAGCTTTGGTATATCATAGTGACGCTGCCGAACACAGATTTTCTGGTGATTTCGCAGCGACCTAAGTCAGCATGTGCAAAATATTTCAGTGGTTCTGTTGTTTGTCCTGGATAAAACAGTCCGTATTGTGCAGTTCCTTTGAGATATTTTCCGAATTTTTGTAACAGTATCCAGAGTCGGGCAGTCTGTTTTCTTATGACACGAGCAAAAGCAGACATCGCGTATGCAATGTCGGGGCGGGTCGAATCTGCGAGATAGCGTAGGTCGCCTATGATTTTACGGTATAGAGCAGCAATGTTTGGCTTGTTTGGTTCTGCTGATTTTGGTGCGTCGTAATGGAGTCCGAAGAGATTAGGGGAGCTACCTGGGTTTGCTTCTGTACATTTCAATTTGGTGCATATTGTGGTGGCCAATGTTCGTTGACAGAGATGAATGCCGTTGTTTGTTCTTGTGATGTTCCAGTTGAGGTATGATATTGGACTCCCTTGCCGATTGATATTGTATATCTGGCGGAGTAATTGGTGTATTTGGTTGATTAGTGTCTCAGATGTGGCAGCGATCAGGAAATCATCGATTGATACTGATATTATATTTTGGCGTATTGTTTGGCTTGTTTCAATTCAAAGAGTGATGTGTCTGATATGCATTGACGGAATCCGTGCTGTCGAAGGTTATGATGGAGGGCTTTTTGTATATGTATCCGGCGGGTGGTGTGCCGTATAACTTTAGTCGTAGTTGGCCAGCTTTTTGGATCTGTTGGAAAGATCCGTTGATTTTTCGTGGTTTCCATAAAAGATGGGTTCGGGATGGTGGTATGGTTCGTGGAGGTAATCTGATTTTATATCGAGGTGTTCCAAGTGCAGGTTATGTACTGCGGCTATTGCTAATACCAGTCGTACTTAGTTTTTTTCAGCCATGAATGAAGCTGTTTTGGATTGGTCAAAATTCGTTTGTGGGGTCATGAGATCTCCGCGTATTAAGCATCTTTCATTCCGTTGTAGAGGCGACGACGGGCTTGACTGCTTGTATTGGAAAGTCCATGTTGTTAAAATGATTTTGTGCCGCGGGGGCAGGGGATTTGCATGCCAGTCGAAGGATTGTGAGGAGTCTAATGGTTTTCAATCTTGGTTGTGCGCCTCTTCCCATTGTTTTGCATCAGGGTATCGGCGTGTTTGGGCTATAGACTTAGGGGATGGGGTATGAATTGAGAGTGATGTTGGCATTGGGGAACACAAATCGGTCGGCTCTGAGATTCTCTCAACTGTGAAAGAGCCCGCCTTTACTTTTGTCAGAGCATCGCGCCCATGCTCTTGTATCAGGTGCTCCCTCGGTTCGCGACCCTTGGGAAGTTCTGCAACGGTCAATTGATCCTTTCTTTGAATTAATCTAACTGTCAGTCTTTGCGACCTTAACACCGCCCCATGCAACTTAAGCTCTCTAAGATTCATTACGAAACCAATTTGCAAAGCTTTTGTGCTTCTGTTTTCAACTTCCTGGCCTGCGAAGTGCACAGAAAATCCTCAAGTAGGTCGGGTAGATCCTGGTGAATTGTTTCAATGGCCTCCCAGGTTCGATCAATATGGTCGGGTAACCCTTGCCATTTCACTAGGATTTCGAAAGTTGTTCCATGCCTTCGAATGTCTTTTAGTGCTTCCGCGGTTTGGTATGTAGTTTCCGAATGTTCTGCGTATTGTAGAAGCTCTGGATCCACGACTTGATCCTGTATATCGCTTCTGTACAGGATCATTCGTCGAGTGTGCACTGATTCCTTCTTATCGTTTAGCAGGTCTGTTACCTCTTAGACCTATTCTGATACTGCTTTAGTAACTTGCCGTGGTCCTTTTCATTGCACGAGTAATTTATGGCCTTTTTTCTGCGTTTGTCGAACCAAAACAAAATCTCCGATCTCGAATCGCGCATGAGTTACGTTGGTCTTTGAATTGTGCCGTTCAATGGTTCTTTGTTGAATTTTCAATTCTCGGTGAGCCAATCCTCGATGTACACCTTCCAAGGAGTCCTGTCTACGGCTGATATTTATTAGCTGCCGAGCCCGGATCTCGGTGAACTGTTGCACATGACTCGGATCTCTGAGTGAGAGAGATTGTAGAAGTGGCCTTGATGTCAGGCGTTCGGTATAAACATCTATTGGTGTGCGATAGACTCCTAGGATGCCTTGGTCTCGTGGACCTAGGCACTTCAGCGGTGCATGATTGATGATACTCTGCACACACTCCGATACGCTCGCCCAGTCCTTCGGTGCGAGTTTTAATTCGTGAAGCACGGCTTTTCAAGCTCTTTGCACCTCCCGGCACACTCTCTCTACCGAACCATTCGCCCACGGTGAGTACGGCGTACTGAAATGGTGGCTGATCTTCAGTTCCTGGGCCAATAGACTGAAGAGCGTGTTTTTGAAGTGCAAACCTTGGTCCGGTACCATCCACTTCATGACACCGCATGTAGCAACCCAAGTTGCAATGGCTTTCGCTGCCGCTTCGGCTGTGGCTCGTGCAGTGGGCCATATCCAAATGAAGGATGACAAATCATTTCGGATTAATAGAAGGTACATCAGATTGCTTGTGCTTGGGCCCATGTACAAGAAGTCGATGTGGACGACTTCATTCGGTTTTGGCCGATGTATGCTTGTCCCAAGCGGTCTTTGGATAACGTGACCTTTGCGAGTGACAAGGCAGTGTAAACAACTTTTAACAAACATGTCAATTACTTCATACATCTCTTCCCAAGAAAATTGTTCTTGCACAATTCTTTCCGTCGCTTCAATTCCGCGATGACCACTAGCTCCGCAGTGATATAGGATCAAAACTTTGAGTTTTAACTCTTCGGCTGGACGCGGCAGCCAAATGCGTCCCCGTTCGCGATACAGTCCATCATCACCTAAAGCGAGGCCCTCAGGCACTCTTTGTACACTTTGAGCCTCTCTAATCTGGTCAATGAAAGGCCACTGGATGGTTTCAGTGGCAGGAATGATCTGATCCGCTGTCTGAACCAAGCTGCACACCATATTTGTGGGAAATTTGTGCTTGCGATACCCTTTGATCCATCTCGTTAGCATATCAGCACATACATTTATTTCACCCGCAATGCGTTCGATGTGATAATGGAAGCGCGAGAGAAAAATGGCCCACCTTTGTACCTTTGCTACAACATGTCGTCCTAATGAAGGGATCAGTTCACACGGCGCAAAAACAAACAACAGGTTTCGATGATCTGTAAAGAAGTGCACTGGGGGCTTGTCCAGGAACAGGTAGTCAAGCTTCTCAAATGCTTGAAAGATTTCAAAGGCTTCCTGTTCATAGGTGCTCCAATTGCACTACGCTCCTTTGAATGCACCCCCCAGAAAAGCAAGTGGTTCATGCTCCTGTTCCTTTACAGGTTTTTTGAGACCTTCCGGATTGATCTGCGTTACCACAGCAGCACAATGGTTGTTGGAAGCATCCGTATAAACACACAGGTCCTTTCCTCTTCGGGGGTAGGATAAGAAGACGGCATTACGCAAGCTGTCCTGTAGATCTCTGAAGGCCTCCTTGTGTTCCTGGCCCCAGGACAGGGTGCCCAATTGCATCCATTTAATTGCCCACTTCTTCCTCTTGTCTTCCTTGGTGTATTCTTCCTCGAGCACTGTAACCAAGGATGCAACTCGTCGTTCATATTCGGGGATCGAGATTGCCATCCATCGGCAACAGTGTATGAATTCACACAATTCCTCCGCGAACTCCGGTTCTCGCATATCTTTCAGACCTTGCACGTTGGTTGGGTCCATGCTGCATCCGTCTTTGTTTATAACTCTTCCACACCATCTTATCTCGCGGTCAAACAGCTTGAACATTTTTGCCGACAGAAAGAGATGGGTTTCCTTACATATCTCAAAGAATCGCCCTAGAATTGAGAGCAACTCCTTTTCATCGCGCGCATGGATGTTAAAATCGTCGATCCATGCTTCCAGTTTCTTTCGTAGCTCTTTGAAGAGAGGTTCAATGGTTGACTGGAAATGGGCTGCTGCATTCGTCAACCCGGGTATGGCTCTTGTTGAGGAGTAAGTTCCGTTCGGGCAGACAACACCACAGGAATCATATGAGTCTGGATGCAATGGGAGCTGTCAATAGCCGTGAACGAAGTAAATCACCGCGAAACAATCGCTCCCTCGGAAGTCGTGGATTTCGGACTCCAAGTGCGGCATTGGCCAAGCCTGCTTGATCATGGCAGCATTCACAGGTCGAAGGTCAATCTCATATCTGTATTGCGCTTTGGAGCCATTATTTGGCATCAAAAAAGGCGCTGCTTGCCATTCTGCGTGGGGGTTTGGTATAAAAATGCCTAGTTTCAGCAGTTTTGCAACGTATGATTCTAAGAAGGCTCGTTGCGGCGCTGCATATCTGCGCGCTTATACCTTCACCGGCCGCTTCTCTGGTTGTAACTTGATACGCATTGGCGGCACACTGGCTGGGTCGGATTTCCCCAGCCTTAATCTAAAATCGGTTTGAACTCGTCGATAAGCTTTTGGAGCTCCATTAGTCCTTCCTCAGACATTCCATTTTCTTTGGCCTGATCAACGATAAATCTCAGGGCCCTATAGAAGTCTTTGGATATGCATCGTGTGGCGTCGTCCTCCATCGCCTGGGGTACATTGATGACCCTGTTGTGTTTGTCACACGCAGCTGTAAGAAGCGCTTTGTTGTCGCAACCAATGGCTTGTAGTAAATGTCTTCCGATAATAACACTCTCAGATTTCACCTTCGCGTTTTTCCACGGGATTAACCTCAGGACCAGTCTTGTACCATGTCGAATACGCAAGTATAGATCCATGACAACCTGGTGGGTACAACACACTTCTCCAGATGTCTTTCCGATTCCCGTGTAGACATGGGGTGGATTCAACTCCCTAACTTCCCGTCCTGGGGCTGAAGATTGTACGGTCTTTAAGATATCCTCGGGTATGAGGTTGACATCTGAGCCCTGGTCAGCCATTAGGACGACTTCCACAGCATCTTGACGGAATGTCGCGCTAAACAAAGCCGAGTGAGAATCTATTTCCTCTGCCCCGATGCGGTGAATTTGGCCTTTTTTCATGGGCTCCCTCCTTTGACCAACGCTTCTCGCTTCTCGTTCAAGGCGTTTCCGCGCTTTGTACTCGGTTCTGTACTTTGCCTTCTGCGCCATGATCGAAATGGGACACTGAGCAATGAAGTAGAACCCATCACATTCTGGGTTGAAACAAGGTGGCAGCTCATTATTTGCCTTATTATCCGCTCCTTGTTTAAGATGCGAGTTCCACCTTGCCTCGTTTGGATAGCCTACAGACTTGGGCCATTTCTTGTCGCTGCATCTTTCCCAAATATGTTGTTTCGAGTTCTTACGCTTTTGTTTGCGTACTTGAGTTTTCTCTTCACTAGAAGAATAGCTCTCAATGGGACGGGCAAGTCCTCGTTCGGATTCTTTCTCTTCCTCAAGCCTTTTGGCCTGGCGCGCTAGCTCACGCATAAACGCACCAAAAAACTTCTCAAATCCTTCGTCTCTGCGCCACTCTATAATGTCCTTCATTCTTTCACGAAGCCGTGCTGGCTTGAGGCGTTTCAGAATGTGCTTGATCGCAATGTGTGGCTTCTGGGTTGGAAGCTCTTGCATCCCAGGGGCCTCCAAGACAGTGAGGTACTTCTAATGCAAACTCCAGACACGATCCTCGGCTTCTTTGAGGCTGGTATTCATCTTGACCTTTCGAATTATGTACTCGATTTTCGTCAAGTGGTCGCCTTCGGGCTTGAAACTGGCACGTTCTTTCACTCAGTCTTGGAGCTATTCTTCAGTGATTTTCACAATACTATCCGCCTTTATCCAGTGGGAAGTCAAGAAGATGCGTAGATACGAGTCATCTATGGAGGCCTTGGAGGACGTGGGAGTAACCGTTATTCCGGGTTCCCTGTTTTTCTCCGCAATCTGCTTTTCGTACAGCTCTCGATGTTTTTGAAAAGCTGCAAAGTGCGTGGTCGCGACACCTTGCAGTCGAGGCTTTTCCAAATTGGAGACGATGGTCTGTCTAACCGTTTTGGTCGACTTGTCTGTTTGTTTCTCCATAGTGGTGAGCAAATTGACGGAAATTGCACACTCAAGCCTGTTTGTACAAACAGTAATTACTGTTGCAACTATAATCTACAACTTGCGCTTCGCTTCACTTCTTTGGGGAACACAAATCGGGAGGCCCTGAGCTTCTCTCAACTGTGAAAGAGCCCGCCTTTACTTTTGTCAGAGAATCGCGCTCATGCTCTTGTTTCAGTGGCTCCCTCGGTTCGCGACCTTTGGGACGTTCTGCAACGGTCAATTGATCCGTTCTTTGAATTAATCTAACTGTCAGTCTTTTCGACATTAAGAAGGGTTGTCTTCGTGGAAATGAGGGGCTCATGCAATTTGGTGTTGTCTAGATCGCATGTTCAGTACCATTTTGTCGTGTTCGTCGATTCCGTACAAATAACGGGCGGGTACTGCTCGGGCTTGGAGTTTCGGCTTTTTGGGTATGAGGGAAGGGATTGATCCAAATTACGCTAAGCCGAAGAGTTCTGTAATTTATGGTGTGCGTTTGTGCCATGATGTGTGTGGGATGTTTTGGATTGCGGGGTGGTATGTGATGTTGTACTTGAATGCCGCATCGAGGAGGGCTGCGCCCGAGTAATTGTCGTCGAGATTGCTGTGTCCAAAGGCTGTGCATGCTGAGTTCATAAGTGTTTGATTTATCCGTCCGGGTAGGGAATTTCCTTGTGGACTATACGGGATCGTTGGTGTTAATATGATGCCACGATCGGTGAAGAATTTGTTCGCCGCCTTGGATGTATATTATCCTGCGTTGTCGCATTTGTATGAGTTGGGGTAGCTTTCTGTCCTTGTTTTGATGTGCTCTGTTGGGTTGATGACGGTGGGGAAGACTTCCGTTCTTGTAGATAGCAAGTGTAAGAAGAGGTATCTGGACGCTGTGTATATTTCTTTTTAGTAATGCGGTATGGGGGTGTGACTGGTTCTAATACATCTGGAGAAATGCGTTTTCCTTGGTGTGTGTTGTGCTGCGTTCGTGGGTGCGGTGCTGGACGGAGCTTGGTTGTATGACAGCCACTGCATGTTATTCGGAGCGGTGGGTCGCGTAAGGATAATGGCAATCTCGGGAGAAGATTGTGCTTGGCCATGATGTGAATTGATCGCGGGTGCAAATGACCGAGTTTTAGATGCTAGCTTTGATACTCTGTTGTTGTGGTGGAAAGCTGACGGTGTGACTGTGGTTGTTTGGAGGCTGTGCTGATAAGGTTCGTGGGGTGTTCGCTGGGTTCGGTGACTATGGCCATCGTAAATCTTCTAGTTTTTGATGTTGCTGGAACGGTTGTTTGTGCTTTGGGCTTTTTGTTTTTCGATAGGGGTTGACGCGGCATTGTTCGGGTTGCTTTTGCAGTAAATGAGGTTCGGTTTACTTGGGAGCTCTTGAGGGCGTATCGTCCGCCCGTGTATCGCGCAGATGCAATTTCGCCAGGGTGGCGCCTATATTGTATAAAGGCATGGTTCGCAAAGAAGGTCACCTTGCCATTGGTCTTCGCAAGGTGTACAGATAAAATATTTGTTCGAATTGTTGGAGAAAAGAGTGTTCTGTGTATGCAAAGATTTCTACAGTCCGTTTCAAAAACATATCCCTTGCACAAAAATTTCGTAAATTGCCTTTTCGACTACAACACACTCAATATAAAGAACACATGAAAAATATCAAGTCAAAATACTGTTTCAAAAACATATCCTTTCGTCAGTCATATTCTCTTTAGCGCGCTTTCAGTTGTTTGATTTCGCTTCTTTAACCCTAATGACACTTATAGAGTCTCTTATCATTTATTCAATAAAAAAATGAATTAATTTAGAGATAATTTTGTCACAGTACTTTGTGATACAAATTTTGGAATAAAAAACTGTACTGAACTGTCTATTTTGCCCCATAAATTATCTAATATAGCACTCCATACGTGTTTTCAATAAAGTGTACATCGGAAATTCGTCATGGGAGATCCGTATCAGTCATATTTAAACCATTCATGTACTGTTAAACACTTAGAACCCATAATTCAATTCATACGTAAAGTAGGAATAAAGTAGCACATAACTTTCTAACACTTTATCATAACGTTTCCAAGTCATTATAGCTTTCAAAAACGCTATTTTCGTTGGTGTTTGGTTAGGTATGTCATCTAAAACCATCTCAGATGCATAATCAAAGAAATTTCTTCCAAAACTCCAATTTGTTTTGCAATTATCGGCCTAATAAAAGTTGTAGAAACCTGGTCCGTCTATATTCACATTTTTTGTCCAAAACATTATCTTTTTTTAAACTCTTTTTAATGAGCATTTTCAAAGAAACGAAACGCACGGTCGCGTTTATGGTGCGTTTTCAAAAGAAGATTCTTTTGTTGTTGTATAGTTTAACCAATTTTGACTTTTTAATATGCGTCATATTTTAGAACATTTTTTTATACAAATACAGTTTTGTTACAATTATTCTTGCACGATGACGTATCACAAAACAGATAATGCTTACTTTCACGCGTTTTTGTTTTAGAAAATAATGCAGTATGGCTCAAAAATTGCTTGAATTCATTCCAAACAAAGTATTTCGTATTAATTGTTTGTTTTGAGCTTTTCTTGCGCTTTAAAACTTGGGATCATGCCTTTGTGGTCCAGTCTAATAATTTTCATATGTTTTTGGCGAGAGAAAGGCGGTACACAAGTCATAATAGAGCTCTATATCATATGAAGGATATGTTTAAGAAACAAGGTTTCTGACTTGAAAAGGTTTTATTCGGTGAGAATTGGGCTCTACAGTACAGAAAACGCCATTTTTGGCCCAGTTTCTGGAAAGGTTATGTTTTTGAAACGCACTGTATTGTAGCCGCCCAGCAAGGACAGCGGGATGTCTCCCGGTACCTGTCCTGTGGATCGGAGCAATCTCCCTGTCCCTGCACCTGGGACTTCCACACCGATGATTGGTTGGTGTGGAACGGCCAGTTGGGATGGTGGAAGTGGAAGCGAATCTCGAGATTGAGATTCGCTTCAAAACACACCACCCCGTTCTAAAACCGGCCAGACGCCCTTACCGGTCTCCATCACCCAAGACGGCGCCGCGACCGTCCGCGGCGCCATCTCCGTATTCCTCCGTTTGCCCCTTCTTCTTCGGCCACCGCCGCCCCCCAGAACCGTCTGGCTCCCCACTGTCGTCGCAGCTTCCGGCCGCCCTTGCGCCCGCATCACCAACCTGCCGCGCATCGTCAAGCGCCCCATCGTCGCTCTGCCGTCGCAGCGCGCATGAACCCTCTCCCTTGTCTGCGCCCCAACAGCCTCTTCCGCCTCTTTGTTGTCCGCCTCCACCGCCTCCGTCCCTCTCACAGCGTCGCCTGTCCAACCGCGCTGTGTCGCCCAAGCAGGCTGCGTCGCCGCAACGCACTGCATCGACTTCGACCGCGTTGTCAGGTTGAGGGTGGCCAGCCATAGCGTCGTCCACGACCAGTTGGAACTGGTCTACGACCGCTTCCACGGACGCATGGGTGACGCTCTGGTCCACTTCACTGTCCAATTCTTCGGCTTCAAGGTCCAACACCGGCGCTTATACCGGCTCGCGGCTGGATGAGTCGGTATCGTCGTCAGGTCATCTCTCGAATCAAGGTTGTAGGATTCATGTTTGGATGAAACGGTGGAACTGGTGATTCCATATTCCAACCACGTATTATATAGACGTCATCAGAATAGAGAGAGCCTTTCCTAGGGAGGTCTACTTGAAGACGTCCCAAATTCAAGGCTACGGGTGTAGCTTTTGGGCTTTGTCTTATGCATGAGTGGAGTTAATGCAATATTCTGATCGTCTATATAAACCCCCGAGCCGAGCGCTTCGCCGCCAACTCTGCGGGGGGAGACCACTTTTCCCGGGAAGCTCCGGGGGCACACTCACTTCTCTCAGCCCTGTCCGGGCCTCTTTTGCCATCAACCGTTTCTCTCTCTGCCCTGCTTCCCCCTTTCACTTTCCTTGGCGGCTTGGTCTCCCGCCGTCTTTAGCATCAACCTTTCCCCACTACGAGTGCGGCCCTGCAGTGGCTTGCGGGCGCTCGTAGGTGTTCTTCAGAGTGGTTGTATCGTTTGTTAGTGCTCCCTGTGCCTTTACTGGTTGGCCGTTTCCGCCGTCCTCTGTCGTTTTGTCTACGGTTGTAGACTGGTACCCCCTGGCATTTCGTTCTACTGGGTCTGTCACCACCCGCGCCATTAGCAGCCCAGAAAATGGCGTCCACATGTATGTTTCTTTTTGATTGATATCTGTCTATAGTGTGTGATTTTGTGATGTTTTCCGTTAGCGGTGTGTGTCGTTACTTGCTGTGGAACGGGGCGCAACTTGTTACGGGAAGTGTTGTAAGAGGGAAATGCGGCTGAGTAAAGCTCGTAAGACGTACCGTCTGGGGCGGTCTGTGGGTCAGCCATAGTTTCTTCTAGTATGGCCATGCGAAGGGCAAGCTCTTCCAGTTCTGGATTAATATGTTCCTGTTATTGTTGTGCACGGAATGGATGTTGTACAAACCCAGCTGTACGGCGTTTCACTCTACAATCGTTAGTGGTGTGTGTTGGGCATGTGTGAAACTTGCACCATTTTCCATTCCATCGCGCGGGCTTTGGGCCGTTTTTGTCGTGTGGTTGTTGGGTGTTTCGCTTCCGGATGTTGGGTTGCGGGCATGTCCATTGTAGGAATGGCGTATTTTATTGGGGGGGCGGTGCTGTTTTGCCTTGAAGTAAAATTGCTTGTTGGAGGTAATTGGCAAATGCCTGGATTGTAGACGGAGGGTTTCGGGTTAAGACCACGGCAATTGTTGTGAAGTCTGGGTGGCGTCAAAGGCCTTGAATCATGAAGTTGACGGTTGTTCCTTCATCCGCTGTGTTGGCGTATTATGCATTGATTATTTTGGGTGCGGATTGAATCGTGTGTTTCTACGTATTCGATAATATTGCCACCTGGCAGGAATAGTGCTGACCGCGATTCAGTTTCAAGGACTTTGTGGTTTTTTTTTTCTTGCTAGTGACATGTCCTTTAATGAAACTGATGATGCGTTCCAGGGAAAGGTTCACAAAGTCGCCGATGTGTTTGGTTGCCATGGGCTCGGGTAAGGATTGTATAATCAGCGATTTGATTTTATTTATCTTCTTCTTTTGTATGGTTGCTTGTGCTGGGTCTATTGGAGTTTCGGAGAGGTCGACATCGAGGAGGTCGGCTGCGTTGTAGAGCGTGGCGGTGATGGTGACTGGCGGTTTTCAAACTTGAAATTTGTTGTAAGATAGCGTAGGAAGTTTAAAGCTTTTGCTGGAGGACATATTGGAGCTAGTGGTTGAATCGAGTGGAGTTTAGTGGTCTTCCTCGTTGAGGGCTACGACATTGAGTAGATTGTTGAGTTCGATGTTTCTGTCTTGCCTTTGCTGGTAGCAGAGAGTTCGTGTGGATATTGAAGGCAATGGGGTTGGGCTACGGTTTGATGGGCCCATAACCTAAGCCAAATGCTGAAACCTTGGCTCACTTTCTTTTCTGGAAGCACAGGGAGAGCTTCGGTGATTTATTTTGTAGGCCTTCGGAATGTGCACGCACTGTGCGCTGGGAGCCGGTCTGTGTAATTTGGCGTCTCAAAGTGGACCTCTTTTGAGTTCAAACACTCGTTCGTATAGACACTAGTCAGGGGAAAACAAGAAGATGATCGTTGTCGACCTTTGACTGACAGGGCGAGATCAGCGGTTCTCTTTTAATAAGCAAAAGAAACCTATTATTATATGTTAATCTTTCTGATCACGTAAACAAACTCAAACTAAAAAAACGGAACAAGACTTTTGTGTAGATTACAAACGTAATTTAAAACAGTCAAAGGACACCAAGAGTCCCCATGTAGCCGTTTTTGGCTCTGCCTGGCTGGACGGAACCCAAAGAGGACACAGGGTTTCGTCATCAGGTAAGCGCGCACATAGCCTTCTGGATTGGTGTGTCTCTCTGGTTAGAGATACAGTAGCGGTACCTATGCCCTCATACGATCACTTTCCAGTAAGGAATCCCATTAAATAACGGCGCAACCACCGTAGTTAGCCAACACCTCCTTAACTGGTATGGAAGAAAAATGGAAACTGTTTCGATGGAAGCTGATATAGTTGCCATTATAGAGCTTTTGTAAAAATGTAGCCCCAGTTGTAATCAGAAAACACATGGCTGATCGCAACGGTTCCATTGCTGACAGATTCCATGACGTGATGATTCTTTCGCTCAATTTGCTTCACTGGACGCATCAAAAAATCAGTATGTATACTCGACATTGTCACACAGCAAGCATGAAACAGATAATTTGGGAAATAAATGTTTAATCCAAGCTCCTATACGACATTCACCGACAGAAATATTCGCATTGTTCATTTTTACATAGCACAAAACTCGGCCTCAGTCGTGAAGAGTACCGCAGACGTTTTAGTCTTTGCGCTCCAAAAGGAAATAAATGTCGCCAGTTTTGATGACAATAACTCTCCTTTCCTGTCTTTATCAAGGCCCCAATCAGCATCAGAAGCTGATGATACAGTAGTGGCATGCGAGAAATTTCAAGTTCATAGTTGTTTGTGCCGACTATGTCCCAAATTGCCTTACTCCTGTATGGCCAGTGCTGTGAGAGAAGATGTGAGACAACGCCTTATCGTATTGATGGAGAGGTAGCAAAATCTACGCATGTACGCTCGCTGGGGATGAAAACTGAACCAAAAAACTATTTGAAAGAAACGCTCATCATTGCATCAAGCTTGAGATTGTCGAGGAACTTGTATAAAACAGGTCTAGAAAAAAATAGAGATAATTGGTTAAATAATTGGTAGAGGTACCTTACATCTTGATGTAGTCCGGCATCCTTGACGCTGAGTTACAGAGGTGACAAGCTATGGCCTCCTCGAGGCTATGTAGACAAATGCGTTGAAATGAGAAACGGTATTCGCTGGTGTTGTAGAAGATGATGTTCTTTACAAGGGCACCGCACAGAAGTAGGGGCTTTTATAGCGCGCTGGATGATCCCTCATAATGATAGGTAGTTATATTGTGTACTTCTCCGTAATACCCTCTCCTCGAACTACGTATAATAGTATTCACTCTCCTCTTCGACTCGATAATGCACCCTCTTCAACCATGAGTGATAAATTATTTCATACGTTAACTTAATGCAAAGTTCTATGCAATAAATTCAAATATCTACAGTGGTCAAAAAAAAACAATCATTTATTCGTAATGACAGTGTGACTGTGGCAATGTAACAGTAAAAGGTTTGGCCGTGCTCATGTTGGAGGCTCTGATGATCATGTCAGTGAGCACGTGTTGTTGAAGAGCAATGGTGCCAACTTCTTCCTTCATAGAATCTTTTAGGTAAAAATCGGTTGTTTATAGGTCAAATGTAATGATGCGCGAAAGGCGTAGAGCAAATGCGGGCAAAAGCACTGATTTTTCAAGAGGGTGCTTCTTCGGTTTTTTTCGCTTGTCCGTGTCGCGTTTGCTGGCCGAGGTGGAGGGCACAATGGATCGGGATCTCTTTTCGCATTCTATTCTCTAGTCTAACTTAGTAGCCGTTATGGCCACTTGCAAGAATGTTAAGATATTTTCAATCCGTGAAACCCTACTCTTGGTTTTGACGAAAAGAAGGTATTTCTGCTTGACTCTTAGATTAGATATCTAGCATGGAGTAGCTAAGTCTGTAACGCAATGACTAGTAGGTCAGCATACTGGTCTCAACCTGAGGTAGCGTGGTAGAGCGGGTCCTAAGGTCCTTAGCCTTGACGGCGGCACTCCCAGAGTACTTGGTGCAATAGGCGAGCATTTATTGCGTATTCCTACAGGGCAAACCTACGGAAACGATGTTTTGAAGACCCATTGGTGGAACTAATGTACCAAAGGAGGAAATTTAGTATCCTAACGGTGCCCAACTGATTCTAAGGGAGAAGCGTCACTCGAGCCAAGTAAATATCAATTGCGAGGCGCTGGGATCTCCCTTGCACTGTAAAGCTATTCTATTACACTTAATAGAATAAACTAATTATCTTTGAATGCCCAGCTGAGGTCGGCCAGTCCACGTGGCGTCTGTAAGATACCTCAGGACCTGGCGGCTTACAAAACTCAACCGAAATCATTGTTCCTTCACATATCTCCCTCCTTAGGATTGCACCGTCATGTAAAAGTTCAAATTGCCCCACATCTTCCGGGGGGTTTGCCCATAATTGGACCTAGAGGTGAATCTCCAATATTGCTTTCAGTGTCAAAACCTCGTGATCATCACCATTTTAATAGCATGGACACGAGCAGTTCCGTGTCCGACATTTCAGCGTCCCATGACCAATCCGGGGGACGTGAGTGCTTGATTTGCTCTCGTTTCATTGGGCGCGGCGGGGCGTCGCATCGCCACCATCCTCGGAGGTATGAGTGCGTATGAGATGACCTTAGGCGCCAGGTTGGCTATTAAATCACCTAAGGTACTGTACGCGCAGAGGGAGGGGTCATCGCCGCTTTCTCTATTCCCCGCTATTGCTTTGGCGACCCTACGCGAGTCGTCCGCCGTGAACCACGGTGCGCGATTCATCCATACGGGTTCACATCGTTCATCACGCTTCCGGATATCATGATCCGATTACTAGGGAACCTGGGCATCCAGAATATCCTCCGTGGGACCCAGTTCGCCGTTGAGGAGGCGGAGCTTTTGGATCATGTCCTATACGTGCAGTGGAGCAGGACTCTCGGGTTCTTTTTGGTATGATCACGATACCGACTCGTTCACGCCGATTCCGCTACATCCGCAGGGTCGGGATGACACGTCTGTGTTCTCGGAATACTAGTTTTGTGTGCTAGAAAGCTGTGTTGGAGCACAAACTTCTGAAAATTTTTAGTGGAATTGCAGTTCGCGCCAGTTTACATCAGTTGCACTGTAGAAATTTTATTTTTTTTGGATATGTCGTTTCCACACCCCCTAGAACCAACAGTACTAGTCGCAGTTTGATGATAGTTTAGTATTCCATTCCTTTTCTCACTAGTTTTACATTCACCAACGTCACCAGCATCATCGGTCCACAACCAATTTTTTTTGTCAAAACATATTTACTTACTCAACTGCCTTCCGCCAGCTGATGAAGCGCCTCAGAAACGTATTCGGCGTGATCGTAAAGACTGGGGGTGCGTCTCGTGAAACAGGGGGTGCAACAAGACTTCGGTTAATGACGTTTGGGTGTGCGCCATGTCAGGATGGGCAGTAATAGCAATCTGCACGTTGTCGATCTACATCAAAAGGATGGCAGATATTGCATCATCCTATTTCTCCAGACCTACCACCATGTTGGTGAACTGGAGCTTCTGCGATACAAACCGGGGAAACGGTCCTGAATTCACAAAGAAGTATTTGCTGACATTATGGCCGTCGGTGGAGAAAGTAAGTATTGGTGATGTTTGACCAACACGAGTATTCTGAGTCATAAGATTTGAATGGTTGTGACTTTGCCAGATTCATATCACGTGAATGGTTGCCATGCAGTTTCTATTTTATATGTTGTTTGTAATGTATGTACTTTTGTCTAACCTCAGCTTTGAGGACTATATAAGTCTACTCTGTAGGTAGCTGCTTGTAAATTGAAGTCAGGACTTGCGCCTGAGTTACATTGACTTTCTGTGTTCAGCCTCAGTTCTTTGAAGTTTCTCCTGTGTGTCACACTAACCATTGTTAGTTATGGGCCCAGTCCCTACTAATTCGCTCCCAACCCGCCCACGGTTTGCTTGGGACTCGAAAAGTCCACCGTGGATAGACGGCAAAAGAAACCAAGAAAGGTTTAAGACCGCCGTGTATGATTGGAAAGAATACCATGATTCTCTCCCAGACACCAGCTCAAACAAGCTTCCCCCTCAAATTCAAGCTATTGTGCTCAAGTCACAGCTTTATGGTCAAGCTGCGGACCTTATTGCTGAACTGACGAACGAGCAGCTGAAGAGCGAAGATGGTGTCAAATTGATCGTTGATGCAGTTTATCAACGTGACTTTTTATCAGTTATTAGTGAAGCATTTGATGGATTTAACTCTCTATTGAATACCCGTCGCTCACAGAATGAGTCGTTGAAGACCTTCAAAACCCGTTTTTCTGCCGCAGTTACGAAATTCAACTCTTTGTCAAGTACTACCAGACTTCCTCAATGCATAACTGCCTTAATGCTTTTGAGCAACGCAAGCATCGAACACTCTCAACGAATCTCTGCATTGGCAGCTGCTGCTCCTCATGGAACTGTGTTCTCGGACCAATCTTCCAATGATGATTACCTAATAGCGGTGACGTACAAGCAACTTGCTTCTGTCGTGAAACAGTGTGAGAAGGCCTCGACTACCACTTCTAGTGCGGCACTATCTGCCAGTTCTGCAAGTACTACGACTCACTCCAGACGTGGCCGTAGTAGTGGTTTTCGTCGTCCTTCAAATGCTGCACTGAAACGTCATCCTTGTCACACCTGTAATAAATTTGGACACTGGAAGGACAGCCACAACCCTGATGGTTCTTTGAAACCTGGAGTGAAGTGTTATGATACTGCTGCTGAGTTTAGTTCGTCAATTGGATCTGGTGACGGCTCATCAAGATCCGGTAATAACAATGCAAACGGCAAAGGAAAGACTGTTTCTTTTAATATGGCCGTGTTTTCAAGCAACAACTGTTCGACAAATGAGACTAATGGATCATGTGACTCTCTTGACGACGAGGCTATTGGGCCACTCGTAGATGACGGTGCCCCGTACTCTGCCATTGGCAATGTTGAGCTTCGTCTGTTGTCAGTTCACATTGGACATGATGTCGGATCTGAGATGGAACCTATTCCGGTGTCACTTAACGGGCACACGCACTGGCAGTACGGCATCGGTGACCATTCTAGTGCTCCTCGTTCTATTCTTGGATCTGTTGTGATTCCTGCTGTATCTGACAGCGGACGAAAAGTGCTCATTCGCCATCTCGTACTGGATGGCTCTAGTCAATGGGTCATCGGGAAGAATGTAACGAAGCAATCAAACATTCTCCATATCACCTGCAATGCTTTGCAGTTTCATGCTGATGGCATGACTGACCAATTTACAATGATCAACCAAGGCTTCTTGAGTTACCTCCCTATGTCAAGCTTCTGTAATGAGACATGTAACATATCCGCTCTCTCCTGCCTCAATGGCAACCTGTCGAAAGACCGACAATGGAGTCAAGTCAAGGCCATTGTGGACAAAGTGCATAAGCATGTCTGCGGTCATGCTAACCTGACTGATATGAAAATACTCTTGGAACGTAACGGACTATGGAGCGATGCTGTGTCAGACTATGTTTCACAGATGATGCAGAACTGTGTCTCATGTCGCGCGACTGCCCCGCCACAACCTAACCGGAAGGTGTCCATATCATCCATGTCGCGTGAATATAATGACATCGTCTGCCTTGACCATTTCTACCTCGAGTCTGTCTGTTTGTTTCACTGTATGGACGTCGCAACAAGGTTTTCTGCTGCATTTATAGTCAGTTCTACCTCTCGGAATCAGGCAGTAATTGGCTTTGAAGCCTGTTGGACTTCACATTTCTGGCTACCTGCCTCCGTACAGGGCGATGATGCCTTCGGGAAGGGCGAATTTCGTAAGTTCCTCGATGAACACAACATCTCATTTCGTCCCGTACCTCCACGTCAACACAGTAAGAACCCTCTCGAGAGCAAGCATGGCGTAATACGCAGCATTTTTCTTAAGCTCTGCACAGCTGAACCTCAAAATCTCCGGAACTTCAAGCTCTGCGTGCTGTTTCTATTTCTAATGATCTATACGGAAACGATGTGATGTCGTAATTTGAGCTTGCCAAAGGTTTTACGAAGCCCCTGACCGATGGACCTATCTGTTCAATGCCCAATGAAGTCGTAGATGCACACAATAGACTTCAAGCGAAGCGCAAATTGGCGCTCATACTGAAGTCCAAGTCTACAATCGAACCTCAAGTCGCAACTGGCGATATGATTGAGATCTACTCTAGCACTGGGATGGGAAAGAAAGGAAAATGGTCTACACCCAAGATTGTGTTGGCTGTTGATTTAAGTGCTCGTACTGTTCTCATACCCGCGAAAGGAGGAAAACGTGCTACTGTTGCATTCGAAGACATCCGCATAGCACTACCTGAAGAGTCTTTTGCAAGCACTGTGCAATCGGCAATTGATGCTGTCGATGATGCCATTGATGATATGTCTCCTTCCACAAAGAAGGATGATGCGAAAAAAGTTGACAATGGCAATGCTTCCTCAGGACGGTCGAGTGCGACTCATGAAGATGCAGACTTTTCTGATGAGCATACCAATGCCAATCCTCATGAGAACCCAGATGCATGTTCACTTAATCGTAGTGATCGCGTGATGGTGTACTGGCCAGATGATAATGTGCACTACAGTGGAACTGTGAAGACGATGCATCGTGACGGCTGTGTTACTGTCCTTTATGATGATGGTGACAAAGAACGCCTCAACCTAGACGACGAAAAATGGCAGTATGAAGGTACACATGTTACTGCAAATTCATCCTCTGTCACTAACATAGACCAAGAACCCACTGAGCTGCAACGAATGCTGGATCACTTTGGGAACAAAACCTTTATGCGACACCAAGCACAAAGATTTGAACAGTTTCCGCTTGTGAAATCGTATAGGATCGAAGAGGAGACTTTTCTGAAGACTGTCCGTCCCGTTCCTAGCAGTGACGTGCCGCACGGCGCAAATGTTATCAACAGTCACGTTTTATACAAGGTCAAACAGAACGATGACTCTACTCTCAAACTGAAGGCACGGATTGCACCACATGGAAATGAAGATGACTTGAAGAACGTACTTACATCTGATTGTACGACATGTCCACCAACTGGTCTCCGCATTGTTGAGTCTATCGCATCTTTGTTTGGCTGGAAGCTTTACAAAGCAGACGTTAAAGCGGCTTTTTTGCAGACTGGCACTGCTAGTCGTGATGTGTATGTGAAGCCACCCAAGGAAAGTCGAATGAGGTCTACGCACCTTTGGCTATTACTAACTGCTGCGTATGGCTTAGTCAATGCTAACGCAAAATGGCAAGTGCAGTCTGATAAGGGCTTCTTTGATCTCGGATTGACCCAATGTCAACAAGTTCCGCAACTGTTCTACAAGATTGAAGACGGGAAGTTGGTGCTCATTTTAGCTAAGATTGTTGATGATATCAAAGCTGCTGGTATTGGGGAATGTGCTAAGCTCTTTGTTGAGAGATTTAATGAATCGTTCAAGCTTGGCACTGTTTCAAATGGACCCGGTCGACTGAGATTCTTCGGCATCAACACAGTCCAGGAGGACGATCTTACCGTTTCAACCAATGCTGATGACAAGCTAAACGCCTTAACCGAATACCCCTTATCTCGTACTCGTCGTGAGGAGTTTGACCAACCACTCAATGAAATTGAGAAGTCTTACTTTGCTTCTACCAATAGCTCACTGGGCTGGATAGGCACGGCTGCTTCCCCGTTCTGTTCTTTCTATGCGTCATATCTGCAGCAGAGATCACCGGAAAGCAGAGTTTGTCATCTGATAGAGCAACAAAATATTGCTCGCAAGCTCAACAAGCTTGGTACTAGGATCAACTACCCCCGCCCAATGGATAATGCGCAGTATGAGCTCTCAGTACTGGTCTTTGCTGATGCGTCCAAAAGAGATGAGAATGGTCAACTAGGTGTGCTTACCGGCCTCCTTGTTGGCGAGTTGGCAAACAACTCTATATACCACCCAATATCTTGGATCTCTCACAAATCAAAGAGACCAGTGAAGAGTGTGCCTGCAGCAGAGATACTTGCCTCAGCTGAGGCTATTGATGAGGCCAAATGTATAGCGCATGCCTATTCTGAGGTGCTCAACGTAGATGTACATGTTCACCTGTGTGTGGACTCAAAAGATTTGTTTACGTCCCTATCTACGCAACGGAACTCTGTAGATCGTTCAATTCGTGGAGATGTCGCGTCTATCAGATTTGAGTTTCAAGTCGGAAACGTTAATAAGATCACTTGGATCCCTGGCAAAATCAACCTGTCCGATGCGCTAACGAAAAAGGATAGCCCTTTAACTGATGCCTTACAGCTTACTCTTTACAATGGTCGACTCAACATTGCGTTTGAAGACATGGCCGAGACCAAGTCTACAAAAAAGAACTACGGCTGAAAGAGAGAAAGGAGTATTGATGATGTTTGACCAACACGGATATTCTGAGTCATAAGATTTGAATGGTTGTGACTTTGCCAGATTCATATCATGTGAATGGTTGCCATGCAGTTTCTATTTTATATGTTGTTTGTAATGTATGTTCTTTTGTCTAACCTCAGCTTTGAGGACTATATAAGTCTACTCTGTAGGTAGCTGCTTGTAAATTGAAGTCAGGACTTGCGCCTGAGTTACATTGACTTTCTGTGTTCAGCCTCAGTTCTTTGAAGTTTCTCCTGTGTGTCACACTAACCATTGTTAGTAAGAGCCAGATACAGGAGTTAACTATTCGCATCTTCTATTTTTTTGCGTGATTGAGAAATGCAAGCGAGAAATAAATTAGGTGAGGTGGATGTGGTTTTCGCAGCATCGATTTTCGGAGATGACGTGAACTGGTATGCTTGCCGTTCCCCTGATCAACGCTAACGGCATCGAAAAGGATTGGAAATTTCCAATGAAGCATGGTGAGCAAACAGTTGGTAGGCAAGCGTGTGAGTGATGAAGACCTAAACGGCAGCATGATATGACAGCAAGCCATTGAGAGAGAAGGTCGAACGGAAACGCTTGCTCCTCACTTTTGAAATCACAATAGTATGTCACCATTCGATGTTAAGGAAGAGGTTGAGGTCACGTTAGAAGAAACGCAGCGTGCGGTTGGATAAATTCGCTGTAGTTTTTGCACAAGTACCAAAGAAGATGCAACGAACGTACAAGCTAACTCCCCTTGATGTGGCACTGGTGTGTGCATACGGGACAGAAAGGGGCGCACGAAGAAGGGTTGAGCTAACGCGAAATTGGAAAAGTGGATGATGGAAGTGTGCATGGCACACGTAGTGCCTTTGTGCCATGCACGCCCAAAAGAACGCACGCGCGTGCAGCCGTTTCAAAAGTGGACCGATGCCCAACATCACTGTGTATGCCCACGGTTCTCTGCAAAAGTCCAAAACAACTGGCAGCCACGACGCCTCTACTCTTCACGCGCTTCCCGAAGGTCCAGCCTCTTCGCCGCTCTCATCATACCTTCTTCACCCACGGTTGCCATCCCCCTTCCCGCCCTAGCGCTTACAACCCGTTAGCGCGCGCGCCACAAACCGCGCTCGACATGTGGTCCGACATTCCGCACAAGGATGAATTTGATGACCGCTCCCTGCGACATTCCTTGTCCTCAGATGGCGCTGATTCACTCCCGTATGCTGACCAATTTCTGGCCGAGGGCAACTCCGCTGCCACGGAACAGCACCAGGATGGCTCGCTTTGCGCACCAAGATCGGCGCTTTCCAGGTGTACGTGGAGAATGTTGGCGATGCAGATGAATATGGACTGGGTGTCTATTGCCGCGACCAAGTTCATTGCATCGCTGTGCTTGACGTTCGTACACTAAACCACGGTCGCCATGGAGGCAACGTGCTTGTAACACGATCGAGGTCGCTGGACAGGCGCTACGAAGTCGTGCCCATTGACCATGGCTACATTTTGCCGGATGTGTTGCAGTCTGTGCCGTGGCCCATTTAGATGGATTGGCTGATGATTCGTGGGCCGCTCTCCGACAGTGTCAAGGCCTACATTGAGTTTCTTGACGCAGAGTCGGAGTTTGGCATCTTGCAGGATGAGCTTGATGGAAAGGTCAGGTCTGGATCCCTGCGCGCTCTCAAGGTGGCTACCATGCTGCTTTGAAGGATGCAGCGACCGGGCTCACGCTTTACGACATTGGGCTCTTAATGTACAGTCACCGCGGCGATCCTCATTCCAAGTCGGAGCTGGAGAAAACATGATCGAGGCCGAGAAGGCCGGCAGTGCTAGGGAGCACCATATTGCTGAGGAAGAGTATGAGAACAGAAAGAAGAGTGAAGCACTACACAGGCGTCACCAGAGCATGAATGCAATGCACATTCATGACTCTTACATAGAGGATTACATTGTCAAGTATGGTCTAAGCTAGAATCCAAGTCTGCAATAAATCCAGAACGCAGTGGGGTATCTCCAAAGATTGCTTGAAGCAAATGTTCGACCTCTATTCGACTGATCTACCCGCTATACTTTCCAGCTCGAAACGATTTGAATATGTCTTCCATACGAGCGTTAAGAATTTTGCAGTTGGTTTTTAGCTTCTGCATTGTCACATCTTCCCTCAAATTTTAAGGGAAAAGTTAATTATCCACACCCATTCACTCCGTAGTTTTCTATCACGTGATTTGCGATGCCGTGCTTATCGTTTCGAGAAAGTACAAAGCGAGTAGACGAAGCCCTACTTCGCATCGGCTTTAATTACCGCTCAGCGGTAATATTTCTTCATTGACACCAAACACTTTGAGTGAGGCGGTGCTTACCCAATTATTATCATATAGCAGCCACTCATTTGGTGATCTGGATATCGATTTCCGATTCCAAAATTAGGTAGCTTTTGAAGCTTTTGTTCTGTTCGCCTTGGTAGTCTGCATCACGAGACTTCTCCGAAAAACCGTTGTGCGCGTTTCATGAGACTGTGTTAGTGTTCGAAATTACAGTTTTGGAATCAGAGTTTTTAAATGCTAACGCGATACGCGATGTACAAACTTCGCGAAGGTGGACTTCTGATAGCCGTGACGATACTGTTGTATCTAATGCGCAGAGCTCATCGACAAATATCATATCTTCATATGTGCCAGAACTTATTACCTCACTTCGTTACGAAAAAGCCCGGCCAAATTTGCTAGCCTTCAATCTTTCACAGTGCACTTATGCCCCCCACACTGACAGCCTGGTGAGAAAAATGCCTGGTAATGGTGTATTCTTCGCAACATTCATCCGGTGGCAGGCGCTTTTCGCACATCCGTTGATGTTCAGTGGAGTTGGGCGCATTATCGTTCGCTTCATAATGATGAAGCGTTCAAAAACTGAGCGTCAGCAACACTAGGTTCGCCTTGGAGGTAGTGTGTTCAAAATTCTTTTGCTATTCTGGACATGCGATGCTCATCCTGTTTCTCTCTCTCTCTAATTGAAGTGATTCTTTTCTTTGGCTTCAGTCGGTCGCAAACAGAAGAATCTGGCATGGAATTCATTAAAAGCAGTGTGAACGTGACTCGCCACGTCCTTTCCGTTATGCTCGTGATGAGCTTCCCTCCAATTATCAAACCACTCCAACCAGAATTCTGTGATTATGGCAGGTCCATTCGGCTGTATTTCCTTTAACATTCGTACCTTTTCCACAACACGGACGTGAATAGTTGATAAAAGGCGATACAGAAGATATGGAAAACGACGTACTATCAGAATAAATTGAACCAACACAAACAATATAGCATACATCAGGGAGTAAAAGAAAACCGTGAACAGTGATGAAAGGGGACGAGTGTCACGTATTGAGGAAGTTTATCGGACGGAGTTCGAGCGGACCGGGTGGTCACTTAAGGTGCCCAACGTGGTAGTTGCCTCTGACGAGAAACGTAGTCTGAGAACTAATCCTGTAATGCAACTAGAGAGAAAAGAGTGACGAAGCGCGGACGTGGACACTTCAACCGCAAAGACTCACGCACCTCGATCTATCCCCAAAACAGACACTGGACTCCGGAAGGACAATATCAACACTACAAAAGGGGTAACGACGAAGCATCTGTTTCAATCAGCCTCCCCCCATTGTAGACGAAGACGTAAAACGAACTGCCAGGAGCACAAGTATTGATCTTGAGGGCCACAAAAACCGACACCGACTCGTGCTTTACGTCCATCGTGAAGATCCCACCGCCGTCGCACCGCAAACGCCCATTGAACCAGAACAGCCTGAAACAAATACAGGATCAGATACGTCTTCATACCAATAACCACCTACAGTCGACAAGGCATCCACACGAAAAGGAATGCCCTCGATCGCGGGAAACGTAAAAAATGATCTGCAATAGTAGGGGACACCACACCAACCAAAGCGTTTGGTGGGAGGTATCACTCAAGAGAAAGCGCTTTACAACGAAGGCTTTGAGAATATTGTGGGGAGACCATTACACCTGATCGGTTTGGGACGCGGGGTTGCACTGGATACTCATATGACAGCGGCTGCAACATTGCAAAACGGGCATTTTGTGGATACGTTGGGGTTTTATGAGGCGGAAGAGGGTGCAGTGCGTGAAACCGGCTTGGAGGCATTTCCAAAAATAGAGTGTTGAGCAGTAACTGTTTTTCCAGGTCAGCAGCTCGACGGTCTTCCGCCCCTTTAGCCGACAAAATTCGTTCGGCCTGGGAACCATGTCTCCCCCGTTTTTCCAAATCCTTTTTGAAACTGTACTGAATAGTGACAGGAATGCTGCAATCGTATTGACCGTTCATTGCTGCGATAGCAGTATCGCAGTGCCCGAAGCAGGAGTACTTATCGAAACCATATCGCTTCGAATGGTTGGTGTTCGGGTCCCGCATGATAAATGGCGCTTCTACAAATGAGCAAAACGCTGAAAACGCGTCTTGCAATAATCTCCCGTCGACGTTGTTCACCAAATTTCCAATGAAAAGGTTTGCATGGACGTATTTGGTGCGATGGACGACGGTGGACTGAGAGATGCGAATTGGTTTTGAATCAAGCTGGACAAGATTGAGCCACTTTGAATCGTACAGAGCGTCTAGCTGGGTGTAAAACTCACAAGAACCGTAGCGAATATGCTCGCCCGTGATGCAATTGCGCGAGATATACAAATGACGGACGGGGGGTGGCTCGGACTATAGGCTCCTGCAAGAGGGCATCTAATGCATTGTCATCAAGTGGTCGTACTTAAAAGAGGCTGGTGCTTATTCAAGTCCAGCAACACTCGCGCAGAAAAACGTCGTGGGCGTGAGTGGAGAGAAGGTCTCTGTCTAAAACAAAGCGTGAAGTTGAAGTGAGAACATTATTGGGAGACTCTCGAAAAAAATATTATGTACGCATACTTTTTTAATGAATTCTTCACCATCAGACTGGATGAACTACAGTCGACAACCTGCTCAAATCCTCTGGTGAGTCAGCAATTTCTACCTCTGCAAGAACCCTCAGACATACTTCAACCTGGACGTCTTTGCCATAACAGAAACATGGCTAGAACACACCGTGACACACCCCACACTGCGAGCCTGCACTTGGCCCCTCGCAGAACGAAAACAATTTCTTGAAAAGAATTTCGTTATGATTTTACCCATGAATGTCAACAATTGTGATGGAATTGTTCCAGAACCCACCATATACAATGCGAGACCTCAATTGACAGGAAGACGGATTTCTTTCTCGTGCTACCGTCTGTATATTTCATACGCTTCAATGAAACACACCCGGATGAAGAAAAGCCTGAAGTCTCACCAGGAGACACAAAGGTGTACATCTACAGAGGAGAATTTATATGTGGAATCGTTGACCAGAGGAATTTAGATACTTCTGCGAATGAATTAATTCACGTTACTTTGAAAGAATTTGAACGAAGGATAACCGACAAGATGATTTCCGAAAATCATGTTTTAGTATGCCACTACGTTCTCCACACGTGCCATTATATTGGAATTGGAGACAGCATTGCCGATGAAGATACTATGCGATGTGTCTTTCAAACGATCCAGAATGCAAAGGATGATGTGAAAAACCTCGTAAAGAAAGCTCAACAGAAAGAGTTGACATTACTCCCAGGAAAAGTTATGATGGAATTTTTCGAAACAGAGGTCAACAAAGTGATTAATGGTGCCCGTGATAAGTCAGGTTCTTCCGCTGAAGACTATATACTGAATTCTAAAAACATCAAAAGAATGGTAAGCGCTGGAACAAAAGATTCGTTCATCAAAATGTCCCAAATTTGTGCGTGCGTAGGCCGTCAGAACCTTGAGGGCAATCGAATATTTTACGGCTTCAACCGCAGAACCATTCTTTAGTTCGTGCTTGATGACCTTGGTCTAGAGAGTCGTGGTTTTGCGGAGATCTTTTAGTAGCGGGGACTCAATCTTTCGAAAAATTTCTTTCACGCTATGGGAGGGCAAGAGAGTCTGATCGATATAGCAGTGAAAACTGCAGAAACAGCTTACATTCAACGTAGACTTATGAAAACTATGAAATAAATTATATTTAGGTAGGACAGAACCGTGCGGAATTCATGCAACCATATCATAGAGTTTTCGTAAGAAGAAGATGGAATGAATAAGATATTTTTTGAAGATGAAACCCCAACTTTCCAAATCTCACAGTCAGTTTCAGAGACGGGAAACCGTTTGCAGTTTTCCGTTCCTATAATTTTCTGCTTTTTCGCGAGAAATAAGTAGCGTGATATTTGAATGGCCCGCCACTGTCGGCATTGGAACTGCTTCCACGGCTACCGTTGGGAATATCGAATGGTGTTGAAGAGGAAGAGAGCGTCAGGTGCACCGAATGTGCGACGAGATCACAAGTTGCAGCGCTGCGACTCTGGGAGGAAAAGAAATGGCGCCGGCAGTAGTAGAGAAGGCCCACCGAGAAGCGGGCTAAGAAGTGTGAGAGGCGCGAGGGTGTGCGGCGATGGGGGTTGTTGGGAGGAAACGGTAAGTGAGGAGATTTACGCGATTCCGAACATCAACAATGGAAAGAAAGAAACACGAAGACGAAACGTGGGCGTTCAGAAGATGCCCGAAATGCAGAACGGAAACCCCAAAGGTGTGAGCGTTGGTGCAATGCGGGGAGGACGTGGAGGTAGTCTGAAGGGCAGAACTTCTAGAACTCGCCGTGATGGTGTAAAAGAGGTAAGGAAAGCTACTGACCCGGTTGTGAAAGACAGGACGCTCGTTGAGACATGTGCAGATGCAATGATTGAGGAGATGGAGGATAAAATAATAGGAGAAGGTGAAAAAAACGGGAAGTGCAGTCGAAAAGTTGCGCGAACGTTTCAGCACCGCGACAGGAGCCCCAGTTATTACGAAAAGGAGATTCGAGGCAAAGGATAGCAACATCTCACCGTACCATACGCATGATAACAGGAGTAATAAGTGACTTCGAGTGGGGTATTGGAGCCGGGACCAGACGTGCAGCTGACCGCGCAGGGATCACACGTACTACGGAAGATGAACAGGATGGGGCAACCGTCCGATTAGAACAAAGGGTTTAGTACGAATTCAGGGTCACGAGGATTAATTCGCAAGGCGAGGAAACCGCTGTAGAAGTAGAGCTCACAAGAGAATCTTCAGAAAGACGAAAAACAGGGGGAGGAATAGAAGCACGGCGAACAAGAGGAGTAGAATACGAGAAAATAGTAGCAGATGGAAGGAAAGAAGGGCCTCCTGTTTTGGGAGAGCGTTTTGTAAGTGCGTCTGGTGGAGAACAGGGGGTTGGTGGTAGAAGTAGATCGGAGACTGCAGGTAACATGCGTGCTCGAAGAGCGAGAACAGCCTCGGTAATGGCAGCGAGGACTGCGATGGGTGACCAAGGGAGAGTTGAAAGCGCAAGAAGACGATCTGTTGCAGAGAACGAGGAAGAGGGTGCAGAGGCTTTGGGGGAGGATTTCAGTATGGTACCTCGTAGTGCTTTGGTTCAGAAGGTGAATGTTTCGAAGGGGGAGTTAAGTAAGGTGAAGGATGATTACTTTTGTGTGACGATGAGTCTGAAGCTGAGGCGAACGGAATTGTATCGCTTGACGGGGGAGGTAAATGGACAGAATGTGTTGGTGGAAAGCTTGAGGGACGCCTTGAACACTCTGAAAAGAGGAGGAAAAGGGCGTGGATCAGGAGATATGGCGAAGAGACGAAAGTATGACATTGGAGTACAGGAGAGCTTCTACGAGTTTGCAAGGTATGTCTATGGCAGGATTCTACATTATGCAAAGCTGTAGGCGTCGGAGCTCTGCTTCAAGACCAAGGTGGTTGCAAAGAATTGGATGAATAGATGTGAAACTGTGTGACCGCAAAACGAAGAGAGTGTTTTTATGGTAGGGCCAAACGAGATATTACCGAATTGTCCGTTTCAGGTGGCGACAGAGATGAGGGCATACACGCCGTAGTTTCAAGGGGGAAGCGATCCGTTGTTGAACTATGTTGTGCGCCCGGAGGTGGAAGCTGTGGTAGGGGTACAAAAAAGGGGTGCACGTCACCGGCTGTTTGGGCTGCTCCATTATGACTTGATTGCGCGGCATATGAAGTTGCAGGAAGACACGGAGCTCAAAATGCAGTTAAAGAAGCAGATAGAAGAGGCGCGGGAGAAGTTTTCGGTGGGGGATGAGGATGCAACAAGGAGGCTATCGGCATGGCGCATGCGCCGGGTTGAAGATCTAATTTGTTTGCGGTCGAGAGCTCTTCCGAGGTTCAGAAGATTTGATGATGGAGATTTGTACATTAGGAATGAAGTTGCGGTGGAAGTGCTGGAGGAGTTTATGGGGTAAGATGATTGGATGGAAAAGGACGGGGAGAATCAGTACGTGGATGGAACGGTGATGCATCTCGCAATACTGGATGCGTGGATTACTTGCGTTCTTGCGGCGATGGACAGGGAGGTGGGACGCGGGGGCCAGAGGCAATTATTGTTTTCTACTTTATACGGTAAGTATTTACCGCTTGCAGTGGAGGGGATTTTGCTGGTGGCTTCGGACATAGTAAGGGAGAGGAATGGTGTGGAGTTTGAGCACTATGGGTTTCTTGCTGGGGAAGGGAGGAGGGTGGCTAGAAATTCAGAGAGGGTTGCCACTGTTGGAATTTGGATGCCTTCATCTGGGGAGATCTACCTTGCAGTGAAAGAGCAATTCTTTGTGGACAACGTGACAAAAGGTCTTGGTGGTGTACTGGAATGCTACGTTGGAGTCTGTCAACCGGAAGAGTCGTATTTTACTCGTTTGCAGAGTGTGAGTGGGAGGGAAGGGCTGAAGCCAATGGAAGAAGAATTGGGAACGGTGGGTGCAACAAAAGAAGTATTAGGATACCTGTACCAAGGCGAAGGTTTAATGAATTGTTTTGCACCTGGGTCCCGATAGAACCAGTGGAGGTAGAAGGGGTGGAAACGCCAGCCGAGGCGTCGTGCCAAAAGGGGGAGGGGTGTAGTTTCCGCGGAGGACATGAACGGAGCCGAGGATGGAGGAAGAAGGGATGAGACCGAACCAAGGGGAGACATTTTCAGAGGTAGAGGCTGAAGAGATGGGTACAGGGTGCACTTTGTGGTTTTGTTGGTGGTCGGTGGCCCAGCGAAGGGAGATGCAGTTGAGGGCTTGGTCAATGTTGTCCGTGGTGGGATTACCTCGAAGAACTGAAAGAATGCGAGTTCGGTGGAGTTGTTTGGGGGGGTTTGGTGATGAGAGTCGATTGAGGGAGTTGAGTTTTTACACCCAGATTATGAAGGAAAAGGTGGAGGAGGTTTTGCCGGGGACGATGATGTGAGAGAACTTTGCAGACTTGTAGGGACCGAAGGAGGGAGCGGCGAAGATGCGTTGAATGACTGGGATGGGGGGATCCTTGAGTGCGATTTCGTTTTGTGCCGGGCGGGAATCCTGCAATGTGGGGATATACCCACTGACGATGTACGCGGACTTGACTACGGTGAGATGGAAGAGACGGATGTCGGGTTGGTGCTCGTAGAGAAAAATTGTTTCGAGGGAGAGGGTGATGAAGGAGGGGAGTGCAGTGGTTCCTATTTGTGAGAGGGCGGAAATGGTATCTGGAGAGAAGATGTATTTGAGGGAGAATGGGATGGAGAGGGGGTTGAGGAGGAGGAGCCTGTGTGCGGTGATGAGGTCTGAGAGTGGTACGGTTCTTCCGTCATAAACAAAGACGGGCTGACGGGGTGTGAGAGGAGTTTGGCAGGAGGAGTAGGAGAAGGAAGGGTGAGAGGGTATGGGGTTGCAGTGCTGGAGTGCGTACGATCGATCGTTGGCGCGGATTGTTTCGGTATGAGCGGTGGATCGTCGCGTGGAAGTGTACCGGTTATGAGATTTGAAGAGGGTGTGGGCGTGTTTGTAGATGCCAGCATCGTTGAAGTGGAGGCCACCGTATCGTCGAATATCTTTTTCGATGTGATTGAAGAGGTGGAACTTGAAGGTGCCGACGTTGGAGATGTGGTGAGGGCCGAGAGTGGTGACTGCCGCGAGTTTGAAGGAGCGAATGTCGTCCTCTAGTGCTGAGAGTGCATCTACTGTCCATTCTGGGACGGTGTTTTAGCGCATGGGCATGAAGAGGATGTCGGTGTATTTGGTGAACACGGTGGTGATCGAGGTGGTTTGTACTTGGTTGCAGCAGTTGTCGAAGAAAGCGTCGATGAAGGGCAAGACCATGTCGAGAGCGCGATAGTCTTTGGCTTCGAGCATGCCACGTATGTCTTCTAGAGTGAAGAATGCGTTGAGGTTACGAGCGGTGTCGGAGATGAAGAAGTTGATGCGGACGCCTTCGGCGGGGGAGTGAGCTCCGATCGCGACGAGAATGGAGTTTGAGTGGTTGAGTATGGAGGTGCGAACGGACATGAAGGAGCGGGAGGTATTGGAAGGGCCGATGGTGATGACGAGAGATTCGGACTTGAGCCTTTCGATGGTTGTGAGTTTGATGAGCTTGGAGATTCCAAGATGAAAGTTGTGGAGGGGTTCAAATGCGAAGATGCTGTAGGGGTGAGCTCTTGGGAGATAGTGTGGAGAGGGCAGGATTCGAGAATGGAGCTCTATTTCGCTAGGGATACTTCTTGGAGGGCTGTGCGTGCTTCCTCTTTCTTAGTGCGGGCGACTCTTGGTTTTCGGGAGAAATGCGCCTATTCAGAGTCATGGAGTAGAGAGGCGTGCAGCTTTTGAGTGTTGGAGGTGTGATGGAGGGTGCGGGAGGGAATGTTGTGAGAGGGTTCGTGGAGGAGGGAGCGGGTGAGGAGACATCGGTGGCAGGGCCTCTTGGGGCGTGTTCTGTGGGAGATGAAGAGGATTTTATTGGCCTCGGGGATGTTTGCGCAATAGCTTTCGAGGACTGGGTGACATTGGCGGAGGACTTTGTGAGCCTCGCGGAAGGGGGAGTCGAGGAGACCGAAAGAGAGAAGGGGCTGGAGGATAGTTTTGATAGCGGCTTTTGTGAGTTTCATTCTTGTTTCGCGATGAATTTGTGCGGACGAGCGGGGAATAGCCTCTGCTTCGGGGGCAGATGCTGTGGGTTGGAAGGATGTTTGGAGGTAACCGACGAGGCTGAGGTTTTGAGAGATGCATTTTCGTCTGAAGGAGTCCGAGAAGTTGAGGAGGGTGATGTGGAGCGGGTAGGAGGTAATGGAAGAGGCTTTGAGGGAGTTGGAGGACTTTTCCAAGTAGAGCTGGATGAAACTGATGAAGGAGTCAATTCCGGTTGTGTGGAGGGGGGGGCAGTGCCATATTATCTTGTCCATCTTGGACTGCATGATGGCGAATTTCAGTGCGAGGAAGACATTGTGACCGAAAGAGACGGTAATAGGGTTAGCAAAGGTGGGGGAACCGGTTTGTAACTTTTGGGCGATGGGGTGAAAGAATGTGTTGTGGTGGTTTGCGAGGGAGAGCTGATGTTTCAGGACATTGATTGGGTTTTCGAGGTAGATGGTTGCGGAGAGGCGGCGTAGAGTGTCGGTGATGGAGTGTGGGACGAAGCCGAAGGAACCGATGCGGTGCTTGAAGAGGTTTTCTTAGAATTCGATGCATTGGCGGGTGGAGGAGATGGTTCGCTGGATAGTTGACTTGCAGAAGCTTGGATCGTTGAGGATGGCGATGAACTCGTCCGCTTTTCGGTGGTCGGGGTTGGCGGCAATGGAGGAGATGTAGAAGATGAGCTGCTCTGCTTGTGGGGGTTCGAAGATGGGGGTGAAGGGGGGATGGGTGAGTGAGGCTGAGGATGAGACGGAGCAGTGAGGACTGTTAGCGATGTGGTGTGAATCTGCGGTATGGAGGTAGAGGGAATGTTGCTGGTGGTGGTAGGAGTCTTCATCTGGGAGGAGGACGCTATCGGAGGGGCAGTTTGTGAGAATGAGAGGGGCGTGCAGTTGAGGAGTGGACTTGTGGCGCTTTGTGTGGATGGGAAAGTGGATTATGGTTGGTGGGCGCGTGCGTTTTGTGGGAGAGAGCCGATCAGGGCACCTCCGTTGGTGGCGCTGTAGGGCAGGGGTGGTGCGGGCGAAGAAGGAGCAATGGGAGAAGCAGCACCGAGGCACGGTGTGGAATGTGGGGGCGGGTTGATGCAGAAGAAGGGAAAAGAAGCAGGGGGGCGTCAAAGTTATGGGGCATGAAGTGCGGTGAAAATTATATGGGGAGAGTTGTGGGGCATGCAGTCCATGTGATGCAGGGTTGTGGGGAGAAATTGAGACGGACTGCGGGCACTGACACCTGCGTTAGGGTAATTTGAGAATTCGGCTGTGTGCGGCCGATATGCCAGATTTCAATTTCTATTTTGATATTTATTGCTATTTCCAGGCTTCATTTACTATTACGCGAACATAAGTGAGGGTAGCGAAACTTTGAAATACATGCATAGTGTTTTCCTATGCACACCGGGTCTGGGCTCCCAAAAACTTTGCATTATGCTGTTTTTTGCTTGTTCATTTTTCTAAAAACGAGCAACTTTGAATGAGGAAAGTTATTTTCAAAAAATAAGGAACTGCAAAAATGAAAAAATTCATCGGTTTTCTGTCCATTTTAGTTCGTCTGTTTTTGACGCCTAGACTAGCATTCCGAGAACACAGACGCACTCTTGCCTATCCCATAGAGTCTTGGAGGAATCATTTATCGGACATTCCAAGGCGTCACGTGCCTTACTATTACTCGAACGCCATTGGATTCGATCCCCTGTGTTTCGAGCCTGATATGGAAGCCATGCCGTTGGTTTCTGCTGGTATGTTCGATGGAGAATCCTTCGGGGAAGATCCCTTCATCCTTCTCGTGGAGAGTTTCAATCCTCCGGTCGAGTCCAATGTTGTGTTTGGCACCGCTTCTCCTTCTCTAACTCCTCCACAGACTGCTCCTCAGGATGAACTCTCATATGAGCCGCCCGTCGCCCAAGTTGGAATCCCTTCTGGAGAGGCTACTGTCGAAGCCGCTAGTCTTGTAGGTGATGCGATGGCTCAGACGTCCACTGCAGGTGTCGACATCGCTCCGTCCTCTCAAATGCCGCATTTTCCAGCTTCGTTCAAGGCTACAGCCGCGGATCTCCGGCGTCCTGTAGAATTCTTAGCACTGTCCTCACGTGGTGAAGGTGTTTCTTCACGGTTCGTGGAAAGATTATTAGGTCATCTAAATGGACCAGGGCGAATTTCCATTTGACTCTGGACAATATGATGTCTTTCACCCGTTGAAAGGTTGCTGGTGCATTCTTTAAACCAAAGGGCATACGAGTAAATCTGAACAGACCTTCGTGGGTGGTGAAGGTTGTCAGCCCTCTCGCATCTTCAGCCATAATGATTTGCCAATATCCGGAATTGGCGTTCAGTGTGGTGAATACGGCTGCTTCACCTAAAGAATCTAGACATTCATCCATACGGGTTATCGGGTATGAGTCCCTTTTGGTTACTGCGTTCAGCTTTCTATAGTCGACACAGAATCTGATGGAGCTTTCCTTCTCAGCCTCGAGAACAATGGGACCTGCCCATATAGATTGGTTAAGAGGCCCCGGCTCTATGACGTGAGCTTTTCACATTTTGTCCATCTGGTCGGCGACAATTTCCTTACCCTTAAGGCCTGTATGGTATGGGTGCTGGACCTGTGGTCTAGCATCATCCTGAAGGTCAATGTAGTGTATAGTGGCTTCGAGTTTTCCTAATTTACCTGACCACATGGTCTGGTATTTTCTGAAGAGATCAATCACCGGCGGCCTAGATAAGTCGAATTCTGCGCCGAGAGACACTGTCCCCTCTCAAAATTCGACGTCCCCGTCGGGATTTGAGGTCGAAATTTTATCCAATTGGGCCTCTATGATGGCCACAAGTGCATGTAGAGTGATGCCAATCACTGTACAATTAGGTAACCGTACGGGCCTATCTTTGAAGTTGCTGATCGTGACCAAGAAGAGCCTGTTGGGGCGGATGTCCATTACTCCAATGTCCATTAAGGTGAGGTGCTTCAGAACCGTTTTCGGGTGGTTTTATATCGCCATGAGACCTTAAGATTGGGTACGGACCGATTCTGGATCATCGGGGGTATCGTTATGGCTTTCGATAAGCGAACCTTATTGGACTTAGTATCTTCGGAAATAATTGCCCATTTGGTGTTAGCTTCTGGCCCTGGGGCAGAACCGATTATGTAGATGGAAGGTGCGCGATAGAACACGACTTTCCTTAAGGCCTGGATAAAGGGTCATAAGGCCTTAATGTATCGATCGATGAAGGAGATCCCTAGGATTGCATCAGCGCCGAAGTTAGGGGTTACAAGGAACCAAGTGTGGACTTTGAATCTTTTTAAGTGTATGTAAAGTGGTACTATCCCTTTAATGTCCATTGGTCTACGTGATGCATTGGTAGTCCTAGGGGTCTTCCTTGCCTGAACGAAATCTTGGCAACCAAATGGGTGTAGCTGAGAATGGACCGAATCGAGACTAGCGCCTGTGTCCAATACGGCTGTGGCCACTCGGGAGCTGTTGGGAGGTAGTCCCATTGTTACCCGAACTTTATAATTCTTTTTCCTGAGGATACAGACAGGGTCGTTACTATCTTCCATTTCTGTTCCATTCTGAGTGGTCCAATGGTTGTGGTTTGTATTGGGGGGTGAGCATCTCCTTGGACCCTGACCGTCCAATGGCTTGAGACATGAACTTAAAGAAGGAGGGTTTGTCTTGCGTCAACCCTCTAAGCGTTTCCCGATGGGGTTTCTGTTTCTTTTTGAGGATGGGGTTCCTCTTCGGATTCGTCCGCGGGGTCTACAAGAGCATTGACCTGTGGAGCTTTCATTAGGGTTTCCGGAGGGGTTGCATGGCGAGAGCTTCAAGGTGTACCTGTGGCTCGTTGCAGTGCCCTGTAAAACATTCATTCGGATCTTTGCACCTTGTCATTCTCTTCCCTTAAGTATAGGAGATGTTTTCGTGCTTTCTCAGGCAGATACCCCGTACAGTCACACTGTCGGACCATGGAAAGGCAGAGGAAGTAAGCCCCTGGTGAGGGAACAAAAACGTCCTTGCGGGTTGGAAAGGGGAAATATTTGGGTGTGGGTGGTCCAGTGGTCGCTTTACTTCCCTGGGAGGTATATGATGGGTATCCAGACGGAGGGTCACCGAAGTTAACCGCGAGGCTATCTCCTGAATCGGTATTATCGAGTGATGAATCCATGTCCGATCCCGTGGAGCTAACCGAATGGGCTTGGTCTGGTTTACGAAATGGTGTTGCGTGTCCTCTGCATATATCACCATGGCCCTTGGAAGACCTATAGGCTTTTCCACAACCTCTGGCACAGGTTACGAGCCGTTGGAAGGAGTATTGTGGGTTTTCCGTGTGGTAGTTACGAATATGTGTCCGAATGGCAGGGAGTAATCCCGTGATGAAATGAAATTTGAGCCGTTCTTCGGAGAATGAGTTTTCACATCGGTAAGACTTCTTCCATAGGTTCTCTGCAGAAGCCGATTCGGTCATGTTGGAGCTCTGCCTAAAGAATATCACTTCCTGGTGGGCATCCATTATAAGGTCATCAGTGGCGTAAATTTCCAAGAGGTAATGACCAACCTGACGGTATGACCTGAGAAGCTCACGGTCTTGAGTATCCACGAGGTCACTTGTGCCAGATATCTTCGAAATCACTTGGTCATACGCCTGTCCTGTGAGGAAAAATTGGAAAAGGTACAGAGCGGCGCCCTCGTGTACAATGTTCTGACCACAGGCCGTACGGAACAAACTGAGAAATCTAAGGACAGGAATAGGATCGGAACCCGAGAACTTGTCCGTAATGGTTAGTTGCATCCGTTTGGCCAATTTGGCGACTCTTCGAGCCATCGAACCAGAATATTTCGGAAACCTGTCGCCCAATCGGTAATTACCTTAGTCTAGAATCTTAACGAAAAACTTCGTTAGTTTTTGTCGGTTGTTTGAGGTCTCGAAAGGGAGCGTCATCCACTTCCGAGTCGGTCGTTTCAGTTGAGTCCGAATCGGAATCACTCGTGTCCGAATGGTCTCTTCTTTTAAGCTTTCTGTTATTTTTTCTCCTGCGTTTACTCTGTTTCTTTTCAGCGGAATGGGGACTTTAAGGATCGATCTCCCTATGGGATGCGATAGAGCCCTGAGGTCGCTGCACCTCATATTGTCCTTTTCGTCGATCAATCTGTCTGTGTTCTAGACGCGGACTCTCTCTTCTGCTCCTTGATTGTCTTTGCATTGGATATTTCTGATGGTGTTCCCGGCGAGGGGCGGGTAATAACGCCACTTTTGGGGGTTTGGTAGGGCGTTGCCATATGGAAGCCGGATGGTTGACTTTTGGATTGCTTCTAGAGACGGCATTGCCGGACTAGCTGGTGACTGCTCCTTGAAGGCCTGAAGGAGGGAGTCTATGAATAGCTCAGAATCCGTGACCATGGAGACAATTCGCGTAACGAAGTAATCCGTATGGTCAGTGATCAATGTAGCGATCCGCATGTCCTCAGTGAAATCCACATGGGCTGAGCAGAGCTCACGGAGACGGAGCCAGAGAAGTTCGCAAAGGCCTGCGGGAATTTTCTCTCTAATTACTACGGCATAACGGGGTTCTTTTTGGGGTGCCCCTGGTCTAAATTTGTTTCTGGTGAGGGGTTCTCGTAAACGCGCAGCCACCGTGGGTTTTTGGCGAATCCTTTCAGGGTCGACCAGCGGAGTCAGTACTTTTTGCTGCTGGCTTCTCGTGCTCCTGGGCTTGAAGACCAATAGGTGGAACTAATATACCAAAGAGGGAAATTTAGTATCCTAACGGTGCCTACCTCACTCTTAAGGAGAAGCGTCCTCGAGCCACGTAAATATCAATGGCGAGGCACTGGGATCTCCTTTGCACTGTCAAGATTTTCTTTTACACCAAGTAAAATAAAATAATTATCTACGTATGTACAGCTGAGGTCGGCCAGTCCACGTGGCGTCTGTGAGATACCTTAGGCCCTAGCGGCTTACAGGACTCAACCTTGATCATTTCTCCTTCATAAATTCCATGGAGCTCTGATCTCGAATAATATAGACCTATGTGTAAGACAGACGTGTGAATAAGACGTTTTTCCAACTCCTCGTGAGCGTCTGGCTGAGCTCTGCCGTCTGGGCACGAACGAAGAGGTGAGAGAATATGAGTTGAAGAGTCTCAGATTAGATATAGAAAGTCTGAGACTCCGTCTCTATGTAGATAAAAACACAGTGAGGCAATACAGACTAGCGTGTTTATGTCAATACATGATCACGTAAACAATACAATTATAAATTCAAATACAACTTCCATTGTAATACAAATGCAATCTTACGGGAGACATAGTTACTGAGATACCAGCCTCTGCTCTTCAAGCTTTTTTGTAGTGCTAGATTTCTAAGGTAAAGGGATCATTATGCGGCTACTACAAGTAACGATCTATCTGAAAAGGATAGTCTTCGAAATATACAACACAACTTTAATGTACGTTTGAGGTAACAGAAGAGTTCTGTTACATTCACCACAGCTTTGAATGAGTCAAAATTTGGTGAATTTGCGCTCGGCGTTGATTGATGCTAGAGCAGCTCCACAATTTCGTAACGAAGTTGTTCAGAGCCAAAAAGCGTCATCATGAGTGTCTCCAGCGAGTCAGATTAGATAGAAAACGCGGCGATTGAAACTTCGTTTGTCAAGTACTTTTACGACTTTTTCTTAACTTCTCCATCGTTCTTGATAACATTTTTGAGGTTCCCCTGTTGGTCATGGTGATAGGCCTTTAGCTTGAAAACATGTATCATATTATGTGCCTTCTACATTGTCGCTGGTCGTTTTATTGGATAGATGACCGGTCCAAAGACATTACGAATACGAAATAAACTAATGAATCGAGATTTCCACTTCTTCGGCAGGTTAGATAGGCGAGCAAACGACGAGGATTCAGCTCGAAGTAGAACCAAATCAATTTTGGAAAGTGAAACGTCGCTGCGATGTTCGTCTGCGTAATATTTCTGCTTCGCAGCGGCGTCAGAGAGGTGGTCTCGGGATAGAGCCCGAACGGTACATAGTATACCAATAAAATCTAGCGCTTTCTGTGATCTAGCTGGATATTGTTTGAATTGCCGTGTAAAAAGAGTTTGTAAGATATATCCGAATTATACTTCAAATGGAAAACTCTGAGTGGATCCATGACGAGAGTCATCATACTCAAGTTTTATCGTAGAAAGAGAAAACTCCCAATCGGTTGGAGACTTCTGAACATTAGAATGGCATTTTGAGCGCGCCGTGGAAGTATATTTATTTGAGCGATTTAGATAGTAGCTAGACAAAGATGCTGTCGTCGAGTCTTTCGCGATCGCAACCTGGCTACCTTAAAAAGTCGGGTATGTCTTCTTGGGCAACCAATCTCTTTCATTGTCGTTGTATTGCTTCTGGCTGTTTTTATTATCCCCAGCATCTCCCCTAGGAGCAGCACCCTTTCCTAGACTGTACTGCGTGCAGTAAGCTCTGCATTCTTCATGACAATGACCTAGTTCCGGTCTGTCACGTAACCTCTCCAAGAATAAATGATCTTGAAATCTACTTGACCACATCGCGAACGATAAAGAAGCAGAGTAGAGACAGTTTCAATAAGATTCTTTGATTGACTGTAGGTTTTAAAAAAAATGGCTTAAGACATGTTACACCGAGTATTTTCAAACCCAACGAAGAATTTTCAGAAGGTAAAGTTAACATAAGGGCCCTTGTCGCTGAGTAAGGTTTGTGAGACTACATGTGTTGAGAAAAAGTGAATATCAAATATATGGAGGGTTTAGGAGGGCGGTGGCGGCCTTTCTGGTAGGAATAAGTATGCTTCTCTGGGAAAGATTGTCCACTAAAACCAAAAAAGCGTCATTGGAGGCAGGCTGGTCAGAGAATATAGTTAGGATATCGAAGTTTGCTATCTCCAAGCATCGCTTAGAGGCACAGGCGTTGGCTGTAGAAGTTTTTTTGTGAGTCTGTGAGACGACTTGTTGGACTGCCAGTGGTGATGGTGGTAGAAGGGAAGGTTAAGGGTTGAAAGGGAAGGTCGCCAGCTTTGGATACAATTCACTTGGAGGTTGTAGATTTTCGACACACATGCTACTTAACTCTGCAAACAGTCTAACCTCCAGCTCATGTCTACCCTAGACTACAAGCCAAGGACATTCAATAATAAAAATCATATTCATTCATGACAATAAAACCAAAACCAAATTCCCGTCCACCAACTACAGTAAGGTACAACAGTGCACAATACATCATTATACTCACGTGTGCAAAATTTCAACGTGCCAGTACATAATAAGTGTAAGCCGCCTCCATGCACGGTCCTGTTCCAGTACTGTTATACACAAGACAGCGTGTCTCTTCTTCCAGAACATTCCTTACAGCCTGTAGTATGTGTACATCATAAGAGCTGGACAGCGCGGACACATTACACAGTAGTAAAACAAATGCAAGTGTAAACGTGTACATTGCAGATTCTTACTTTCCACCAATCACATTGGCAGCACTAATCAATCATCTGATATCCAACAAGTGGCGACAGCTGCGTACATGCTGCGAGATGATTGCAAACAGTTGTGGCCGGTACACATATCGGTGGGCCAAGAAAAATGTCTTGTCAATTCCGAGGTGACCTATTACCTGAAAATAATCCATAACAGTCGAGCGGAAATCACCAGAAGGGAAATATAACCGAAGAGAAATGGTACCTTTTTAGTACAGCGTGTCTTGCAAGACAGTTTAGTTGCGCACTTTAAGTTGCATGGCTAGAGAAGGGTGGCAATGTGTCACAGAGGGCTTATAGAAGTTCTGTAGTAAGAAAGTCACCCTTGGAAGCCTCACGAATAGAATCGACGAAATTAGAGTTTCGCAGATGGAAAGACCGTAGTTGGGAAAGATGGTCGGGCCTACAGCTTAGGGCATCTGAGAAAATATTCTGATTACCTGCTACGTGTTTGATATCGAACGTATGCTCCTGGATTTCTTCTAGGAAACGTCATTGACGACCCGTGCGTATCGGCTTGGTGTTCGAATAATGGATAGGATCGTGGTCAGTCCGTAACAAGAACTGTCTTACACGTAGATATGGGGCCCACAAGCAAAAGGAAATCATGACAGCGAGCAGCGCTTGATCTCCGGTTTCCTATTTCGATTCATGATCTGAAAGGCTGTGAGAAAGATAGAAACCAGATTGTTCCTCTTGGGACAGCGTGGCGTCGACAGCCCGCTTGGAAGATTCTGTCCTCAGGCCGACCGGCTTGTCTGGGGAAATATGTGACAAGACAAGAGCTGTAGTTAGGGCAAGCTAGTGGCCCCAAAGCCTGACTTCTGAGGTTGATTCCATTGAAAGCTACGTGTGCGAAGAATACCGGTTAAGGGCTATAGAATTTCTGCGTTGCTGTGTTAAAAACCTGCGGTAGAAATTGTCGAGGCCTGCAGACTGCTGATTATGCCGTAGAGAGGTGGCTGTAGGCCAATCGTGGAGGCCGTTTGTAGGACGATCTTGGGTTGATCTGCTTTGGTCAGAGACGTGGAATCCAAGAAAGGCGATCTTTTCCATCCCAGACGAGTAATTGCTTAACTTTGCGTATAATTTGTGGGTACGAAAAGCCTCAAACAATTTTTTAAAATGATCTTTATTCTTTTGTATTGATATGCTATAAACCAGAATGCCATCAACAAACAACACCAGACATTTTCATTTTGGGTTCTTCAAGACAGATGCACTCAAACAGGGAAAGGAGCCAGGGGCGTTGTAAAGCCTGGAGCAAATCACTTCCATTCAAAAGATCCAAACTGCGCAGGGAGAGCGATTTTTAGATATATTCTTTGCATATGCGAATCTGGTGATAAGTCCCGACCCGGTCGATCTGCGAGAAGATTTTGGCTCCAACTGGACAATCCTGGGTAGAGTCTACCTCTAAATGCTACAGAGTAGACCGACGTGTCAAGCTAGAAACGCGCGAATGCAAATCAATCGGGCACAACTCCTTGGTGAGGTTGAGTGGCACTGACAGAAGTTGTCAGACAGTTTTCATAGAGGACACTGTGGCTCCGTTCTGCGAATAGAAATTGAGTACTAGAACAGGCGAAGCGTAATGTGCTACGTAGGAAGCTAGATGAAACGAGAAACGCAGTCCGCAACCTACTTCAATTCATCGCACGTCGTTGTCACATATGCGCGCGCTCTGTGTACTGTACGCGCATCGCACATATGCACACGCACTGCAAACTATAATCAGGCACGTTGATAAAACGCTTCTGCACAATGCCGCGACATAAAGCAGCTCCTTCGCCTTGGTCAAGAGCCTCACCAATAAGCGGCAGTGGGTGGAATCAGGTATGGTTATGCGATTCAGGACACTCCAATCATAGACCATTCGCAACTGACCACTTTTCTTCTTCAAAGTGAGTGGAAGTGCCCGGCAGGGAGATAAGGAGGCCCTTATAAGTGTATTTCAAAGCAATTCGTGTAGTGTACTTCGTAGTCGCTGGAGTACTTCATTGGACAAGCTTATGACAGGCCGAACCGGTGGCTGTGGATTCTGCTTCAAGTTGGTTATGAAATCTTGCTCCCTGCAAGAAAGAATTTCAATAAAGAATTCTTCTTTGAACACATCCGAGTATTCTTCGACAATTGGTGACAGGTCTGGGTGACATTCAACAGCGGTCGAAGGCTGCAGGCGTACAGCGAAGAGATCATAGGATTTTTTCTTGACTTTAGTAATCAAGTTCTTACGCGTTTCGATGGCTTCTTCACCGCAAAGCTACGTGTGGAACTCATTACTGAGTAGTATGCTCTGCACCATGGTATGATTCGTCGTCCCGCATAGAATGCCTGGGGGCAGGGTAAATTAGTAAAACAAGTTTTTGCACGGTCAACTGGCATGCCAAGGCTAGCGCATTTGCGACCCTTCATAGAGAAAATCCATAGTCGCAACAGCATCTTTAGTGGGGATCCACAAGTTGAGATTTACTACCCCTTAGAGCTAAAAGTCCATTAGGACCCCTACCCGTACAGTGGTTTCGCTAATTGGCTGAGCACTGGGAATTATTTACGTATTGCTTGAGAACTCACCCTGGTGTCGTTCCGAAAAGGCTAAATTTGGACACCTTTTAGAAAAACCCGACTTTATTCTTTAAACTATTTACTTTGGCTGTCTGCGACCCATTTAAATCGCTCTCTAGTAGACTTTTCCAATATCACACCACCTCCCAAGCCTCTAACCCAAAAGCCACACCGTCCAGAGATGTGAGACGCTTGGCTTTCCCAGTTTCGCCACCAACAACCTACAAGGCTTGGGTTGGAAATTAATCAATACCAACAACATCCGCAATATCTTCGGCCACAACCTCCGAGACGACCAAGGCAGACCCCAAACTTTTCCCAATGAACCCGTTGGTATTCTTCGCAAACACTTCGCGCCTGAACATTTTCATACCACGAAGTCCAGCTCTAACAACCCCATTTCTAAACATGTTTGTTTGCATCTTTGCACGTTCTTTTTGACGACGTTGTTGTACGGCTTATTTTTCCCGTTGAGATTTCCCTTTAGCCAACGGCTTGCTCTTACGATCAGCTTCTTTTAGTTGCGCTGCTGCAGTGCTCCGCATCTGCTTCTCTTTCTTTCCTTCATCTTTCTGTTTACGTTCCTTTATCATGACAGCTACAATCTTATACTCGGCAGCAGCACCATAATCCAAGGAAAAGGACTTTGTCTTTTGACATATTCGATTCAACAATTCTAATTACGTTCTAAAAGGAGTAATGCTGCTCATTATAATCTTATGGGCTGTCTAAGCATTCTAAAGAAGATCGCTAAGTGTTTTTGACTTCCAAGCCTCACTGCGGTTCCCTTCAAAAATTGCCCTTGCCTTCCGGTACACCTCGCCGTCCGTCTTTTGATGCTGTACTCCCAACACTCCAGAACCTATTGTGTCGAAATCTTAAGAAATCACTGACATTTCTTCCGCCTTCTTCGAATGAAAACGTTCGATATAATTAAGAGAAAATGGAAACAAGCCCGTTCGGACGAATGAAGCCTTTATTACGGGAGGTCGGATTGTCTGATGCGCATACACTGCGCAAGCGAGAATAATTGTGTCGTCCGTGTCTCAAAGACAGCGGAACGTTTGAACTCATCTCTAATGAATCGCAGGGACTTCTTGAAGACGTTCTCAATCTTTTGGTCGCATGGCTGCAATATGTGGGAAGTATTTTCAGGCTTTACGACTGGCAGACAGTTGTTTTTCTCACGTTCCATAACCCATCGGATGCATTTTCTGGATGAGTGGCCATCCATGGTAAGCGAGCATGACTGAGACTCTAAGAAATGTTTCCGAATGAAAATGTTATTGTGTTTCATGAAAACTGCTAACATTTCGCTTGTCATGGACCCAGTTTCGGTACATTTGATTACAGCATTCTGAGATATCCAAGGCGGTCTCTGAAACTGGTGGCACACCTCCCCACTTTTGTTGTATATCTTAGGAAATGAAGCAAACAACCGGACATCACGTTCTTTCTAGGAACAAAATAATATCGTGAAGCTTTTAGCTCGGATGCGGAACATACGATAACCGCAGTATTGAGCTTATCGACGCCTTGGTTCTTCTTTGCCACGCTAAATCCGCCGTGCTTTGAAGTCGCTGAGATATAAGCCCTGATTGCTTTGCCCCACGTCGCATCAACCGATGTTTGGTCCATATTCCAAATCCAAGAAGGATCTTCAAGAATTCTTGCATGCTCGGCACCAATCTTTTCGAAGACATCAAAGAAGGTTCGCATTTGAGCACAATTTTCCCCTTTAAGATTTGTTTTATCTTTAGGATACAATATCTTGAACGACCATTCGCGATGGCATGCTTTGAATGACCACAATGCATCATCTGACGGAAGACCGTTCTTCCATCCTCTGCGACGATCTCCTGCGATTTGTGCCATGCCTTCAGCGTTTCGTTATCAACAGCAAAGCCCTTTTCAGCCGCTTTCGATATTTTTGAAACCATCATTTTCTCTTAATCAGCGGTTAATATGGTGCTGCTTTCAACCATCGACTGTGGAAGATAGTTGAGGTGATGTTAAATGTACTCATTTCTGTCTGTATTATTGAGATTTTTAAGGTTGTGCCCAAGACTCTTTCTAAGGGATTTTTGTTTGCTAATATCGCGGACCGTTCTTTTCTTTTGGTGCTTCGCAGCATTGAGACGGTAACATATTTCATTCTGCGACGATTTTCCGCAGATTTGCAGCTTCTTCTGTGACGGGCGGCTTGGCGTCTCGTGCAGAAGACCATTGGGGTTGTATTTGGCTGGTAACAAGTCTTTTGATATTGGTTGAAGGCTTAGTGACAATTGCAAGATTCGAATGTACAGTTAAGAAAAGGACCAGAACTTTGTTTTTATTGTTCGTAGCCACGTTCACTTCGAAAGTGGGGCGTGTTGTTATTCAATCGCTTCATCTCTGTTACACAAAGAGAATGAGATGAATATATCTACAAACGGACGATGAGGCTGAAGTATACGTACTTCACAAGTTTTGTTTCCACTTCAGACGTTTTTCCAGAACTGACCTTTTCGGAACGGTACACAGTATGGAATGTAACCCAGATGAGCTCCGACTCCAACTTAAGGATGCACCATGGGTATCATAACTCTTCTCTTCGTCGAATTAGACTCCTTAACAGGAGATTCGGACGAGCTATAATAGAGAGTCAGCCCATAACTACTTTTCAAGCAGCGTTGTGCACCACGTCCTTTTCGCATGACGAATTGTACTATTAACTTTTACTGGCGAGTAGTGGCCTTAAAATTCGGTTTCAGTTTGCTCATGTTGTTGCTGTAACACCAATTTTCGCTTCATGCACCGCATTGTCAGTCCGAACTCTGTCGCAGGTTTCAACATGTTTTCTTTCGATGTAGAACCACTGTGGTCAGTGGAACTGGAGCTTTTTTCCTGGAACGTGGAATCGATATTGATACTGGAAATAAGTGGAATCTTATTTATGTAATGGATATCGAACTCGCTCCAGTGATTGCATAATTCATCTTGGGTGAAGACATGGTCTACAAATAAAAGATACCGTTTGGTTCGCATCTTGATTGAGGTTTGTTAAAGGATGCAAAAGACCTGAACCTAGTCGACTACTGGACTACCGAGCTCTGTGAGACCACCCCGAAATCGAAGCTCGCCTCATCTGTTGAAGCCGGTGAACGGCTGTATAGTCAAGCGATGTCACTCTCCCTGTCATGGAATGATGAAAAAGATCTCTCGCATGTACAAAACCCTGTGACAGTGGCAGTCCAGACCATCACAGGAACCGTTGTTGACCCTAAGGCCGTCGGACCTCAAGTAAAGGATAATTCCGAAGGGAAGTGCGTCTTCTAAAGTCTGACTCAACAGTTTCGCGTCTGAGCATAGTTGAGCTCGATTCGCAAATTTCTGCTCTTGTCGCGGATGTCAAACATTTAGTCAGTGCTCAAAAAGCATTCGTTTTTGATGATGATATGGAGCAGATCTCTACATCAGTCCGAACCCTATGTGATGATGTAAACCATTTAAAGGAAAAAGAGGAAATAAAGACGAGGCACCACCCGGCTTAACCGTGGACCTGGAAGAAGTCCTTACTCAAGTAAACCTTTTTTTTGGAACGCCTGGAAGCGGCAATTCATACGCAGAAGCTACCAAACCAGTAGTACTGGAATAAGTTGGAGCTTTCTTGGTTGAAGCTCGTTCGCGGATGTCGAAGTCATGGCGTAAGAAGCGAAATTCCGCACGTGTTTTGAGTGATTAATTGTCAATTACATAACAATACAGATTTAGAACTGCTGATTCTGACAACTCAGTCACGTCAGATGACGACGACACCGATTATAGTCATCAAAGGTCCCGATCTCGGAAAAAGAAGACGTCTCCGTGTGTAATGTGAACCAAAACATCATCGTACAGAAGATTGAAGTTGCTTCCGTGCACAAATCCGCTGTATTGGAGGGTCTTGAATTACAGGTACCATCGTTTAAAGGTGAAGATCAAGAAGCGCTCAAGACTGAATATCGAGGATCAAATGAAGCAATTACAGGCGGACCTGAGATACTTTACCTTTTACGGGAAACCCCCAATCTCGCTATCTAGTTTTTTATTCGATTTGTTGACGATGTGGACACCTTAGAGAAGAATAAACCACAGCCATTTGTGTCTTTACCACATTTACTGTAAAGCTTTGCTTTGGAGCAACTTCGTTTTGTTTGCGGATGTTTGATAGCCGATGAAGACGGCGTTTCCTCCAGGCGAGAGGCAGTGCAGTATTTGCTGCTCAGATACTTGAATTCAATCGGGATACGTTAGGAGATCTTAGACCTAAGGGACGCAACACAAAAGACTGATGAGGGCAAAGCTGAGTACATCTCAAGGAGTACCGAAGCTTTATTCCGCTGCGGAAACGATCAATCGACGGAAGAAAAGATCACCTTTTATATCAACAGTTTGGACCCGAGCATCAAATCTTTTGTAGCTCGATACCGAGACAAGAATGGAAATGTCCCTTTTTTTAAATTAGTTCAGTGCTCAAGCTGAAAGGGATGAGGTAAAAGTGCATGGTCAACGACGCCGCTCATTGGCTTTTGTTACGTTTAGGGGTAAAGAGAAGAGCTCTGCAAGAATCAATCCAAGCAAAAACTGGTACATCTGGAATCTCCTTTTAACTCCAAAGATTCGTCATTGGCCACAGGAGAATGTAATTTGCATGTGAAACTGGTCCATTTATTGAATTTACGGACTCCTCTGTACCCATAGTAGGCCGACCACACTCTGAGATACAGAACGAAGAATCTCCAATGACAAGGAGAGCCATCTCCTCATGTACCTTCCACGTACGGTGCTCCCACAAGGAGGATAAGAGAACGAGAAACCCGGATGGATGGATACTCGTACGGACCATCGTTCAGAACGTATGTTCGCTAATCGTCGTGACGATTTGATCTGCTATTCATGCCATAGAAAACCACAGTTAAGTGCTGAATGCACACTTCCTGCTAAGGATCTGGATCGTATCACAACGACTTATAACCATGCCGGCCGGAATGTATTGGAGAACCAAAAGTTGGTTTTCTCAGACACTTATGCCCCAGACAGACCAACCCGTCTTTCAGAGTGCTGAAGTTATTCAACCCTAAGCCCTGGTATGAAGGTTCTTCACGGAGGTGAATAAGCCGGGGAAGCTGGAACCATATGTGAAGGAGCCACTAGAGCAGCACTAGTCGATCCCGTAGTGCTGATCAGGAAGAGTTCCTCTCCCTGCTGCCAATGTTGGAAGCCCAAGATTCTCTTAAGCTCTACTAAATGGATGGCGAACGGACGTAATCCGCCACCCGGAAAGCGATTATAGTTTGACTGTGAGGTGTATCGTTTCCGGAGACCTTACACATGTCCACTAAAACGGAAAAGTTACCTCATGGGTTTTTAAAAAAGTAATTATAAGGTCTATGCCAACATCGACTCTGACAGGAATCTGTGGACTAGTCGAATGACAATCTTGGATACAGGTTCTGGTCTGAACTTTATACGGGAATTGGTTCTTTCCTCTAATGATTCGGAATGTATCCGATTTGGTCCGTTACCGGATATCCGGGATGCTGACAAAAATGATGTGAAGACACTGGTAACAGTTCAACTTGTAGTGGGATTAGGCCGCCTTGTAGTTCTAGTCGACTTCATTGTCTGTAAGACGTTGGCTACAGCAGTGGTGCTATGATGTGATTATAGCGAGAGGTTTTTCGAAGCGATGCGGCTGCGTAGGAATCTAATAGAACTAGATGATGGGTCCATGGTTTCAATTGTTCGCAAGCCGCCTCGTCGATGCCATGAACCTCCTCCACTTTTACTATCTACAAAGTACGGGAAATTCCTATGAGGTGTCTCGCCGAAAACTTGAGTTGTGAAGACTGATATTCTGAAGGCTCAGATCCAAATCTTGGTTCAATTTAGAACGGAGCAATACGGAATCGTTGTAAATCACCGAATACTCGGATGTATGAATCTCGTGGATTGCCGGGCGGTAACAGAATTGTTCAGTTTGAACCTGGTAAACCGTTTTGGATACTGTTGAGTAAATATACCGATATCCACCGTCAGGTACCGAAGAATCAGTTTGCTGCAACAGGTTTTTTTCCACAACAAAATGGTGGTCTCTCCTAATCTTTGTACTTCAGAAATATTGGGCTTGACCCATGTCGGTGACAAAGACGAAGACTCTTACAGTCACTCTGGAGATTGTAGTATTCTACTATGTCCGGGAATCCGATAGGTTGGTTTTTCGCGAAGTCGCGGTTGGAACTCAAAAGTGAGTGTTATCATCAACATTTTGATATGAAGCGGCATCCTGCATAGGATGCCTATAGGCAGAATGTCTTAGTGCAACACGTGGCGTCATGGGTCGAGTGGCTTACCACGGCGCGCGCATAGTTGCGACCCTTCGTAGGGGAATGCCATATTGGCAACGGCGCATGTAGTGGCGATCCACGTGGAGGGCTTTACTACCCTTTGTAGCTAGACGTCCATTAGGGACCATACCCATACAGTGGTTTGGCTAAGTGGCTGACCACTGGGTATTATTTATATATTTATTTGGGCACTCACCCTGGTACACAGTATATAGTGTACCAGAGGTGAGCGCCGACTCCAAGTTAAGGAGACAACATGGGCATCATGACTATTCTGTTCCTCGCCTAGGATTCCTTAACCGGAGATCCGGACGAGCTATAATAGATAGTCAGCCCCCATCCACTTCACGAGCCGTCTCGTACCTACGCTCCATCAACGTTTTACAGTTGCACTGTTCACCCTCGCTGGCGATTAGTGGCCTTACACCCCACTTCCAGCTCGCTGGTGTTGTAGCTCTATCACCCCTTTTCCTTCGCCGCAAGCGACCCATCGGCAGTCCGAACGCTTCCGCAGGTGTCTGCTCTCCCCGTGAGAGCGGATACTACAAGTGGTCTCCCGACTTAGAACCACTGTGGTCAGCTGCACTGAACAATTCGTTCCTGGAACGTGAAATCGATATCTATACTTGGAAGAAGTGGAATCACTACAGTTATTGTTTATCGAACCACTTCCGGCAATTGCGGAATTCATCGTGGTAGAACACGTGTTCGAGAAGTCGAAGACACCAATTGGTTCGCACCTGGACTCAGGTTTGGTCTAGAATGCCGAAGACCCGAAGCCAGTCAGGTACTGGTCGCCCCGGTCCCGCGGGACCACCCCCGAAACCGAGGATCGCCTCATCTGTTGAAGCCGGAGAGCGGCTGTATCGTCAAGCGATGTCGCGCTCACGCTCGGTGAATGATGAACGAGATCTCTTGGATGTACCGGCCCCTGTGGCAGCGGCAGTCACGCCCATCACAGAAGCTGTAGTTGACCATGAGGTCTTCAGACCTCAAGAAGAGGATGATTTGCGCAGGGAAATGCGTCGTCTCAAGTCTGAGTTAAGCGCTTCGCGTGTGCGCATGGTTGCGTTGGAATCGCAGCTCGCTGCTCTTATCGCTGATGTCGAACAATTACGAAGTGCACATCAAGCACTCGTTCGTCAAGACGATGGGAAGCACGTCTCTGCATCAGTGAAAACACTACGTGAGGATTTGAACCATTTACTGGAGAGGTACGGGAATACGCCCGATGCGCTACCCGGCTTAACCATGGATGTAGAGGAAGTCCTCACTCGAGTTAAACCTCGTTTGGGACGCCTGGAGGCGGCAGTTTATGTGCAGACTGCTGCTAAACCAGTCGTGCTGGAAGAAGAAGGAGCTCCTTTGAAGGAAGCTCGTTCGAAGAAGTCGAAGTCACGAAGTAAGAAGCGAAAGTTCGCACGTGATTCGAGTGATGAATCTTCAAGTACGGAGGGTTTCAGTTCCAGTACTGATGATTTTGATGATTCAGATACGTCAGATGACGACGACAGTGATGATGGTCATCGAACGTCCCGATCTCGGAAGAAGAACACGTCTCCGTGGTAAATGAGAAAAAAAGGCTCACCTTACAGAGGATTGAAGACGCTCCCGTGCACGAATCCGCTTTATCGGGAGGTCCTGAATTACAGGTACTACCGTCTGAAAGTGAAGAGCAAGAAGCGCTCAGGACGCGAAACCGCGAAGGAGAAGGATCACATCAAACGATTGAAGATCGGCCTTAATGATTTAACATTTGATGGGAAAACCCCCATTCTCGTTATCTAGTTTCTCACTCGATTCGTTGCCGAAGCATACACTCTAGAGATGAGTGAACCACAGGCATTTGTCTCTTTACAACACTTCCTGGATGGTTTTGCTTTAGAGCAATATCGTTCCGTATGCGGATCATTGACAGCCGATGAAGGCGGCGTTACCTCATGGCCAGAGGCGTTGCAGTATTTGCTGCGCAGTTACGCGACTTCAAAGGCTATACGTCAGGCGATCCTGGACCTAAGGAATTTGACCCAAAAGCCTGAGGAGGGCGAAGCTGAGTACAGCTCAAGGCTTAACAAAGCTTCAGTCCGCTGTGGAAACGTTCACTCTACTGAGGACAAGATTACCTTGTACATAGACGGGCTGGACCCGAGCATCAAGTCATTGGTAGCTCGATATCGAGAGAAGCAAGGAAGAGTCTCCTTTTGGGAGTTAGTTCAGTTTGCAAAAGCTGAAGGAGACGCGGCCAGAGCGCGTGGTAGCCCCCCTCGTTCAGTGGCTTTTGGAACCTCAATGGGTAAGGAGAAGATCTCCGCCAGAGTTAATCAGCGCAGCAAACTGCTACCTTTGGAATCTCCAGTTGACTCGCGAGATTCGTCGTTGACACCCAAAGGGAGTGACTTGCATGAGAAGGCGGTCCATTTAATGGGATGTACGGACTCTTTTGTACCTACAGTGGATCTCCAACACTCGGAGTCTCAGGACGAGGAAGCCCTAATAGCTATGAAGGGCCGTCGCCCTATGTACCGTCCCTACACGGTGCCTCCACGAGGAGGTTTCGAGAACGGAAAACCAGGATGGGTGGATACTCGCACGGCATACCGTTCACAACCTATGTTGACCAACCGTCGTGACGGTTTGATATGTTATTCATGTTACGGAAAACACCATTTGAGTGCAGAATGCACGCTTCCTGCAAAGGATCTGAGGCGTATCTGGACGAATTATGAAGCACTATATGAAGAGAAAAGGAGCCGCGTACCGGCGGGCATGTATTGGAAAGCCAAAAGTTGGTTTTCTCAGACACCAATGCACCGGACGGACAAGCCGGTTGCTCAGAATGCTGAAGTGTTACAACCCGGAACCCCGGTAGGAAGAGGCGCCCTTGAGGCGAATAAGCCGGTGCAGCTGGAAAACTAAGTGAGGGAGCCCCTAGGGGGTCGGCACTAGTCGATCCCGTTGTGCTGACCAGGCAGAGCTCGTCTCCCTGCTCCAGCGCTTGGAAGCCCAAGATTCTCTTGGGGCCTCCCAAATTTCTGCCGTACGGAATCAATCCACCGGACGGAAAGCGAGTGCAGTTTGACTGTGAGTTACATCGTCCTTGGAGACGTTATAATTGTCCGTTAAAACGGGAAAGTTACCTCATGTTAGTGTCTTAAAGAAACTATAAGGTCTATGCCGACATCGGCTCTGACAGGAATCTGTTTTCTCGTTGATTGACTATCCTGGACACAGGTGCTGGTCCGAACTTTATACGGGAATCGGAGCTCGCTCCTGCTGACTTAGAACGTATTAGATACGGTCCTTTACCGGACATCCGGGATGCCAACAAAAATGTTGTGAAGACACTGGGAACAGTTCGACTCATGGTGCGTCTGGGACGCTTTGTAGTCCTAGTCGACTTCATCTTCTGTAAGACGTTAGCTGCACCAGTGGTACTGGGATGTGATTATTGTGACAAGTTTGTCGAAGCCATTCGCCCCCGAAGAAAACTAGTGGAACTAGATGATGGATCAATGGTACCAATTGTTCGCAAGCCAATGCGTCGTTGCTCTGAAGCACCTCCACTTCCACCATCTATGGAATACGGGAAATCCCGAGGATGTGTCTCGCCAAGGATTCGAAGAGCGAAGAGTGCCATGCCGAGGGCGCAAACCCAAACTTGGGTTCAAGTAAGAACAGAACGACACGGACTCGTGGTAATTCAACCGAGTACTCGGATGTACGAATCACGTGGATTGCTAGTCGCTAACGGCATTGTTCAGGTTGATCCTGGTAGCCCCTTTTGGATACTAGTGAGTAACTTCACCGATAACGATTATCAGATACCGAAGAATCCGGTTGTTGCCACAGCTTTGCCTCATCCCACAGTGGTGGTCCCTACTCATATTTCTACTGCAGAAGTATTGGGATTAACCCATGTCGGTGACACAGACGAAGAACTTCAAACTCCGTCTGGAGATCAATTGCAAACGGCAAAGGATCCAGAGAGCCTGGTCGATGAGCTAGACTTAGCACATGTGTTGGAACACTACAGAACGAAGACCAGGTCTATGCTGAAGAAGTATACATCCATGTGGAGTGGAAAACTAGGAAAGATCTCCGCTACGGAACACCACATTGATTTGGTCCCAGGGTCACGACCCATCTTCCCAACCACTCTACAGAGCGGGACCGCGAACTTGCCAAATCGAGGAGGAGAATGTCAGCAAAATGCTGAAAGAAGGAGTAATAGAAGCAGCTCAATCTGCTTGGGCCTCACCAGTGGTGCTGGTTCCAAAACCTGATGGTTCTTTACGATTCTGTATCAATTATCGAAAACTGAACGCAGTTTCAGTTCGGGATACATACCCGTTGCTTCGAATGGACGAATGTATTGACAGCTTAGAAGAAGCAAACGTGTTCACCACGTTAGACGCCAACTCTGGCTATTGGCAGGTGCCTGTAGCGGAAGAAGACCAAGACAAAACCGCATTTGCGTGTCACGCCAGTCTCTACCGTTTCAAAAGGATGCCCTTTGGCTTATCGAATGCACCGGCTACTTTCCAGCGTACTCTGGACATCTTGCTTTCAAGATACAATTGGAAGACTTGTTTAGTCTATTTGGACGATGTGATCATCTTTTCCAAGGATGTGGAAAGCCATTTACGGCATGTCGAGGAGATCCTCAAAGCACTACAGAGCGCAGGTATCACCTTGAAGTTCAAGAAATGCGAATGGTTCGCTGGCACCATCCGGTACTTAGGGCATGTGATCAAGCCGGGACAGCTTGCCATTCAAGAGGCACAAACAGCGGCTCTCCGCGAAGTACAACCTCCGTCGACACAAAAGCAATTGCGTTCTTTCCTCGGCTTGTGCAACGTCTACCAACGATTCGTGCCGCGATACTCGCATATAGCGGCACCGCTCAACGCAAAGCTGCGTAAAGGGCAACCAGTACAGCTGGAACAATTCAGAAAAGCTGAAGTGGAAAAGTTCGACACGCTGAAGACAAAGATTATTACAGCCCCAGTCTTGGCGCTGCCCATCCCCAACCTGCCATACTCAGTGGATACCGACTCTGCGAGTACCAAGTAGGGTGTGCCCTTTTTCAAACACACCCTGATGGTGAACGCAAACCCATTGGTTACTGGTCAAGATCGCTGAACGCAACTTAGGAGAAGTATTCAGTTTCAGAAAAGGAATGCCTTGCAGTCGTTTGGGCTCTAACCACATTGCGACCGTATCTCCAAGGAGAACGTTTTACCATCAATACGGATCATTCGTCTCTACGATGGTTACTGTCCATTACAGGCCCGTCTGGTCGTCTCACACGATGGCGCTTACGCCTTTCTGAATTCGATTTCGAAGTAAAGTATAAGAATGGATTGGCCAATGTACAAGCTGACGCGCTATCGCGACGCAAAACACTGGGCGAAACCCAAGGCGAAATCGATAAAGAGATACCTTACTTCTACATGGAGACCCATTCACCATCTTTCGAAGAAGAGAAACAAGAGACCCTTGATGATTATTCGGATGCAGACCCGTTCCTTGCTTTAGCAGACACTGACCCTTCAGTTCAACTCGAGCAAATCTCGTGCACTGAGCTGCTCAATGAGCAACATACCGATACGTTTTGTGCGTCGATACGCTCTCGTCTTAACGGGGGGGAGGAGCTCCCCTTTTCACTCGATTCACGAGGAATACTCTTGAGACATGTCGAAAAGCATCATCAAATCGTGATTCCACACGTCTTGAAGAGTCGATTACTCTATTTAAAACACTACAGCAGGCTGTCTGGTCATCCAGGAGGAACGAAGTTGTTCATGACTCTAAGAAGAGACTTTTACTGGCCTACTTTGGCAATAGACTGCCATGCTACAGTGAGGTTGTGTACAACATGTGCGAAGAATTGCGTTAAGCTTTACAGGAAGCGGAAACCGATGAAGTTATTCCAGGCGAACGCGCCTTTACAATACGTCAGTATTGGCATCATAGGGGAATTGATTCGCTCAAGGCGAGGTTATCGCTACCTATTAGTAATCACCGACCGCTTCTCGAAATATCGGGATATGCCCCGTGGCACGCGCACACCTGTAAGTACAGAAATGGAACCTGAAAGCAGGAAAGATGTTTTGGAATTTGGCCCCAAGAACTTGGAAACGAGTGCACGCGAAAACGCGCCGTTGCCGCTTCAGGCTGAACTGTCATGTGAAGCGCCACTCGCTGTTCCGCCGATATCGGCTCCTATCACTCGTGCGCAGGAAGAAGAAGAGGTATCGCCTCCTGTCGTGGTGCAAGCACCATCGTTCACTGAACAGCGGTCAGAATCGGATAAACCGAAGGAAGTTTATCCACGAATGGAATTGAGAGTTAGCAAGAAGTACACTTCTATGGAACCTGGAAAACAGGATAGCTCTTTATCTGAGAAGGGTTCTCAAGGAATGAGTACACTGCCCCTGCGGGTAGAACGACAGCTAGTCGACGGGCGAACGCTTAGCGACGCTGAGACTGCTAACACAGAGACGCTTAGGTCAGCCCTAAGGCATTTCAAACCTGTTAACAGGAGTCTTGCGCCAACAGCGAAAGCATTGGGAAACGCCCAGGAATATGTTATGGATCGCATATGTCAACATGGCGAGCATGAAGATACTAGAGAATTACTGTAACGAGTCCGTTGGTACGGTTTTCCTCCGGAAGCGGATACGTGGGAACCTATAGCTCATATCCCCCGTTCGCAGCTCGTGCGATATCATCGACGCATGCGATTACCACTCCCCAGGGAGATCGAATCCTCGATAGTCGGGCTCATGGGCACATCCCATCTCCAAGTATGGGCTACAAAGGTAGTAAAAACTCGAAAGGCGAGAAGAAAACAAGATATCATGAAGCGGAAACGTGAAGACACGCAAGCAAAGGACATTTACTGATTATCACCTATGACAAACTCGAGAAGCGAGAAGAAGGATTGAAGAACTCGAGAAGCGAGAAGAAGGATTGAAGAACCCGAGAAGCAAGAAGAAGGATAGAAGAACTCGAGAAGCGAGAAGGGAAGTAGGAAACTCAAGAAGCGAGAAGAAGAAGCTAAGAACTCGAGAAGCGAGAGGAGATGAAGACTAGAAGATAAGAAGGGAACGTGAAGACACGAAGTCACTGGAGTTTTATTGGTCTCAAGATACCACCGCAAGGGTATTGACTAGGAGTCTTTTCTAGGATCATCAAAGAGACGTGCGAGCACGCAGGTTCGCAAGAAGCTGTGCGCGATCACCCTCAACTTGGTCCACGGGAAAGCCCGCGTCTAAGAGGAACTGCCTCAGCGGATCCAAGCCTGGATCTTCGACCGGCACTGCACTCGGTTGTTGGGTAAACCCATGAAAGTTCTCTTGAGCAACTCCCGCCGCTGCGGATTGATCAACGGAAGTCGTTACACCTGCCAGCTCTGGCTCGTCCTTGTAACCGAGTTCAGCCTCAGCTCCCAGCGCTTCCTCATACGGTTCCTCTTCGTTCTCGGATGGAGTAGAATCGTACACGTATCCAGTAAAATGGTTCGGTGGCATGTCACGCTGGTTCTCTCGAAGAAAGCGAGCCTGCTCAGAGGTGATCAACTTGCACGTCCAGGGGTCGTACCAAACGAAATCTCCAGCACTTTCTGTTCGTCCAGGAGAATGGTCGTGGTGTCTTGCACGGGTTCCGCGAGCGGATTGATCAGCTGGCACTCCAGACCAATCGACACTGTCGATCAAATCCACAAGATGGAGGAAGTCGGCGTGGTTCGCGCGGGATCCCAGGACAAGGGAAAGATCGAGTTCTCTCGCATACTTTCGCGCTGTGGGCGACATGTACCAAACTCTAAAGGTATCGTAATCATCCCACAGGAAGAAGACGGCCATCTTGGCGATAAACTCGGTATAAACCACCATCCAATATCCCGAGAACGGGTCGTTAACCAACGCAGACCCGATGTAGTAGATCACCGGTGGCAGCTCCACAGGGCAACCACGAGGACTCTCGATCCCCACCTAATGCTCCGGAATACCGATGTAGCGCCCGAAGCGCGCGTTCCGCCGGATGCAGTCAATCTCGATCATTTGATACGGCACCAAATAGCCCAAACATGATCGAGTACGACGTTCCCAACGGGGATAATACCAATAGGGAATGTCACGCTTTCGAAGGAAGCGGAACTCCGAACGCGGAAGAGGTTGCTGAAAGCAGAGAGCTGCATCACGCACACCGCGCACACCGCGCCAACCGCTAACATTGACTTCAACGAGTGTCTCGATATACGAGTAGCCATCACCGTTGGTACGGGCTTTCCAGGTATCTAGTTCCCAGTCCTGCGGGAGGAGAACTGTACTGATGAATCGGTGAAGACGCTGGTAAATCAGCTTGGTGAACCGCGTACGGGCTTCGGACAAGGATTCCGTTGAATATCGCGCAATCGTGTTGTCTGGCAAAACAATATGGCTCGCCCAGTCGTCGCTATAAATTGCGTGTTCCGGACTACCGTCAGGAAAGTACCCACCGTGTACACACTGTTGTATCAACGCGTCATCGCGGATAGAAACTGGATCAAACCAGGGCGCTTGCGCGAAAAGTTCAACGTTGTCGAGAGGATCTCGTCCATAGAAATCCGCAGGGTGCGGGTAGCTCCGCTGAGCACGACGAGAAGGAGCTCGAATCACACCCGCAGAGGCGACGTAAGCCGCGTTCGGCATCGGAGCCACGGTTGGCTGAGGTAACGGTACTGACCGGAATCCGGTGTACGGTGTCGGGAACGAATGGTATGGACCTAGTTGAGCAGTAGGCTGCGACGCATAACCAGCAGTGTTGGACGGAGCCCCAGAAGGCACATCCTCAGAGGAGGGCTGGAACGGGTTGGACCCGGCGTTCGGATCCATCGCGAGAGATCGAGCAGAAGAGCGGTGAGGAACATAATGCTGTTGAGAACTGTAAGAGTTGGTCGGGCGGCGAGGAATTCGTGATGACGATGAGTACCCGGAACACTGGTCCGACTGCGTAAAAACGCTTCTTGCGTCCCCCATGGTTCGCGCTTAACGAAGGGGGTGTGTAGTATTCTACTATGTCGGGGAATCCGATAGGTTGGTTTTTCGCGAAGTCGCGGTTGGAACTCATAAGTAAGTGTTATCATCAGCATTGTGATATGAAGCTGCATCCTGCATAGGATGCCCAGAGGCAGAATGCCTTAGTGCAACACGTGGCGTAATGGGTCGAGTGGCTTACCACGGCGCGCGCATAGTTGCGACCCTTCGTAGGGGAATTCCATATTGGCAACGGCGCATGTAGTGGCGATCCACGTGGAGGGCTTTACTACCCTTTGTAGCTAGACGTCCATTAAGGACCATACCCATACAGTGGTTTGGCTAAGTGGCTGACCACTTGGTATTATTTATTTATTTATTTGGGCACTCACTCTGGCACACAGTATATAATGCACCAGAGGTGAGCGCCGACTCCAAGTAAAGGAGACAACATGGGCATCATGACTAATCTGTTCCTCGCTTAGGATTCCTTAACCGGAGATCCGGACGAGCCATAATAGATAGTCAGCCCCCAACCACTTCACGAGCCGTCTCGTACTTACGTTCCATCAACGTTTTACAGTTGCACTGTTCACCCTCGCTGGCGAGTAGTGTCCTTACACCCCACTTCCAGCTCGCTGGTGTTGTAGCTCTACCACCCCTTTTCCTTCGCCGCAAGCGACCCATCGGCAGTCCGAACGCTGTCGCAGGTGTCTGCTCTCTCCGTTAGAGCGGATACTACAGAGATCAATTGAAAGCCGCAAAAGATCTAACGAGTCTGATTGATGAGCTATGTTTCGGAAATGTGTCGGAACACTATGTAACAAAGGTCAAGATAATGCTTGAGAAGTAAGAATTCATGTGGAATGGGAAATTAAGAAATATTTCCAATACGAAACATCATATCGATTTGGTTCCAGTGTCTAAACCCATCTCTCAACCACTTTAGAGAGCGGGAACTCGAACATGTCAAATTGAGGAGGAAAATTTCAGCAAGATGCTGGAAGAAGGAGTCACAGAACGAGCCCAATCTCCTTGGGCCTCACCAGTTCTTTTGGTTCCAATAGTCTATGGTTCTCTACTATTCTGTACCGATTACCGAAAACTGAACTCAGTTACTGTTCGAGACACACACCGGTTTCCCAGAATGAACGAATGCGTTGGCAGCTTAGAAGAAGCAAACTTTTTCAGCACGTTGTACGACAAATTTTGCTAATGGCAGGGTCCCATAGCCAAAAAAATCCCAACGAAACCCCGATTTTTCATGTCATGACAGTCTCTACCGTTTCAAGAGTATGCCATTTGGCTTTAAAAATGCGCCACCTATTTTCCAGCGTACTTTGGCCATCTCTTTTTCAAGCTGTAGGTGTAAGACTTGTTTAGTCTATTTGGAAGAGGTTATTATCTTTTCCAAAAATATGGAAACCCATTTACGGCATGTCGAGGAGATCATCAAAGCACTGGAGATATGCCTAAACCGCCAGTATTGCCTTGAATTAAAAGAAGTGTGGTTGGTTTTCTGGCACCGTCAAGTACGTTGGACACTTGATAGAGCCGGGGAAGCTTCTTATTCAAAAAGAGCAAGCCGCCAAGGCCAACCTTCGTCTACATCAACGCAATTACCTTTCATGGGCTTCTTTAACGTCTACAGACGATTTGTGCTGCGATACTCATGATACTCACATACAGCGGCACCGCCGAACCCACTGTTGTGTAAGGGACAGCCAGTACAGCTGAAAGAGTTCGGACCAGCTGAATGTGAAGCGCTTGAAAAGCTGAAGTTATGCATTATTAGAGCTCCATTGCTGGTGCTACCCATACCCATCCTACCATATTCAGTGGATACTGACTCCAGAGATTACCAGATAGGATGTGCTTTCTCCAAAACAAACCCTTATGGTGCACGCAAACCCATTCGTTACCGGGGAAGATCGCTGAACACGTCTGAAAATAAAAGATTCAGTTTCAGAAAAGGAATGCCTTGCAGTCTTCTGCTCTTTAACCATTTTGAGAAATTATCTAAAAGGAGAAAATTTTACCGTCAACACAAATCATTCGTCTTTACGATGGGTACTATCAGTCACAGACCCATCAGGTCGTCTCACAAGATGGCTTTCACGCCTTTCTGATCTCGAGTTCGAAGTAAAGTATAAGAAGACAGTAACTAATGTCCAAATCTACGCTCTATCGCGACTCAAAACATTAGGCGAAATCGGAAAAGAATTCGATAAATAAATACCTTGCTTTCTAATGGATACCTATTCACAAACGTCAAAAGAAGAAGGACAAGAAACACTTGGTGATTATTCGGATATAGCTCCGATTCTTGTTCTGGCTGATACTGACCCTACTGATCAACTCGAGCGAATCTCGTGCATCGAGCTCTTCTATTAGCAGCACACGAAAACTTATTTTGCGTGGATACGATCTCGTCTTCACGGATGGGGGGGAGGATCTACCTTTCTCACTCGATTCAAAAAGAATACTATTAACACATGTCAAAAAGAATGATCCAATCGTGGTTCCATACGTCTTGAAGAGTGGAGTACTCCATCTGGCGCACTACGGCAGACTGTCTGGTCCTCCAAGAAGACAAAAGATGTTCATGAATCTAGGAAGAGATTTTCATTGGCCTACCTTGGCAATGGACTGCCATGCTACAGTGCAGTTGTGTACGACATGTAAAACCCCTAAACCCCTAAACCCCTAAACCCCAGACGGCTTACCTTAGACCTTCGTGGTACTCAGGCCTAAGAAGGGGGAAAGAAGACGTCGTTTTCCGCAGAATGTGGACGCATATGCGTGTCAGATTACTTACAAGGGAGGACACGAAAGAACAACCGAATGTAACAGTAGAAGAGACAAGAAGAGACAACAATTTACTTGAAGAAGGAGACACTATGGAAATCATGTGGCAGGCTGCAGCCGAAAGAACCTCAAAGATTTAGCGACAGAAAGTCTAGCCCCCGATTCCGGGAGTAGAAGGACCTGTCGGTTGAGAAGCAGTGGGATCAGGGGGACCCGTGTTATTGACTACCCACGAAGGAAAACTGGCAGGAATGCTAGGAGCCATCGACATAGGAGGTAGAGAAGGAGCGGTAGCACCGCCACTGGGGAGAGGAGTCGAAAACAACATAGGTTGAACGGGAGGAACCACCGGAGCGGGTTGCAAAACCGCAGGGACCTAGGAGAAAAATGAAGTTTGAGCAACCAATAAAGGTGCGATACAAACTTTGTTGAACTGTGGGCTATGCTGAAGTAGAATCGCAAGCGCACAGGGGCCCACTACCGAAAAGGTGTCCGCGAGCGCGCTATTGACACTGCATCGTCCTCATGACAGTCCCTTCCTGAATGGTTTTCGCTCAATTCGTGCCCCTCCGTCGTCGCTCGCACTCCCCAACTGACAATGGCACCGAATTCTGAACCTCAAGGGATCGCGCGTCGCGCACTGTGAGAAACCGCCGGCGGACACCACTCCGATGCCCGCGCCGCTGTCGCTCGCTATACCTTTATGGTTTGATGGAAGGAGACACGGGGCGTATCTCACGGGTAGGAAGTGGGTCTGTCGTATAGTGGCAGAAGGTTAGACCTTTGAGGTTGTCGATATACTACACTGGCCTTGTAAGTGATGGATGCGAGGGATCATCGGCCACGCAGCTCCGGGCGAGCTACCATCTAGGTGTTGTCAGCCAGGTGTAGTGTTGACAGGTACCTTCTGGTTGAGTAATTGTTAGTAATTGTAATTGTAATTATATATATATTTTTTGTACAGTAGTGAAGTGGCCACCTGGCACTGTAGCCAGTGCTGGCGAGGTCTCTGACACTAGGTCAGAGACCGTGCCGTGCTGGCACCTCCCGCGTGATCTGAAGAGTGCAGTCCACTGCATATAGGGAACTGCACCTCCTCCGCCCTAGTCTGATAAAGGCAGGCACCACTTGGGTCACAACTATACCTTTTGGTTCATTGTTTCTCAACTACCACATAGGTTTTACCGCGCGTCGACCCCTACCATCGTTCACCTACACGGTATAGGCTATTTTCTACGCCGTTTGCCTCTGCGGGTTTTCACGGTGCCCTGTTACCATCGAGGTTTATCACGTCTTCCTTCTATGGCTGAGCATCACCACGCTCCCTACGGTTGAGCGTCACTACGCTCCAGAGACAAGACAGTAGCATACCCCGAAAGTGATTGTACGACAGTGTGTGTGGTTGTGGGTATGTGTTTTTTTCTCTGCTGTTACCTGGTTATATGTGTTGTCACAAGGGTTGTTGAGCCGATCTCGTGTGCACGTACCGCCGCATCTGGACATCTGCTTGGTGAATACGCGTATTTTTCCCATTGTTCAGGCAGACCTAGCCGCTTTCCGCACACTCTATTCTTATCTCAGAACCGTCGCTCGCAAGGCGACACCCTCTCTTTGCCGTTATTTCTGTAGATATCGATTGCACCGAGACCCCTACAGTCTTCAGTAAAATACCACATAAAGTTATCAGCTGCATTTTATCCTTAAACATATGGACAATCAAAAGGGCTTCCGAACCCTGAAAGAAATATTACGATGTTTTGTGAGTTATACACAAAAAAACTGGAATTTATATCTCCCTGGTATTGAGTTTGCATATAACAATCATATAAACCATGTAACAAATGAAACACTACTTTTCTTAGAATACTGACAACATCTAGTTCATATTGCCGACTTTTTATATCATAATGAGGTCGAAGTCAACAATGATGCAACGCAAAAAAAATCACCGAAAATCTAAAATATTCTAATGAAATGGATAAGATATCGATCAAGAATTCAAAAATGAAGATGATTGATGAAAATATGAGAAACAATAAGGAACCAAATTTCAAAATAGGAAATAAGACTATGCTATCTACGAAGAACCTAAATTTAAGACATGGAAGAGTAAAGAAACTATCGCCGATATACCTAGGATCATTTTCAATTCAGAAGCTAGCTGAAGGAAGATCTTGTTAACTAGAATTACCGAAAAAACTAGGTACTATCCATTCAACATTTCATGTATCGCTCTTAAAACCATATTATGGATCAGCACAAAGTAAGGAAGAAACAGAAACAAAACGCAAATTGGAAAAAGAAGTTAAACAAGTCGTAAGAGTGGAAGATACCGTTATTGACAAGATATTGAACCATCGTGTCAGAAACAGTCGTTTACAATACCTCGTTCACTATAAAGGAAAGAACGACACCGAAAAATAATAGATTGATATTCAGACACTCATCACACCAGCGGAATCAAATCTTATCGATTATTGTATTTAACACAAATTTGCTAAACGATAACACTTGTTATCAACTACAATCGAATCAATCCCCTAAACCCTTTCTCTCAATTAGTTATGGCAGGTCGTACGTTTCGACAATGGACTGATGGTATCACAACTTCTAAAACTCAACTTCTTGTCACGTGGTTGTTACTACATGTATATTTAAAATTTTATCATGATAATGGACGCTTTATGGAAACCCCAGCGAAATTTATTGTACTTTCCAAACTCAAGAATCACATCACCCCTGATATTTTAGATTCAGTTGGGAAAGAATGTTTGTTTTTCTTCTATTGATTTAATGTTGGACAGTTTGGTTATTAACGGAAACAAATACGCAAACGGATATCGTTAAGAATTTTATTGCTCATTTGAAAGATGACGACGAAATATCTATTAATTCTTCTCTGGATTTAGAAAGTCTTGGCATTCTTTTTTATGAATTCATATTATTCAAGATCTTCTCGAAATGCTTTATTATGGACACATAAGATCAATAGCGGAGGATTTGTTCTACGTCTTTAGTCAGTGGCATGTAATTTCTATTCAATTACTGTTTCTATAGTATTTAATCAATGATTTATTTAATATATTTTCATGTACATTTTCAGGCAGATGACAATGTAGGAGAATCGCATTTTCGGTTACACAGAGCAGTAGAACCTTTTCGAACTCTCTATAAAAGGGTTCCTGCTGCTTCGTCGTGGCCGTTTTTTATGAGCCAGCACGAAGCGTTGGACTGGAATCAAAGTGCTACATTGTGCCTCCTCTACCCAGCAAAGTTAAATATATTAAACTTTTTATTAAGTTGTTTTTGTTCTATTGAAATTTTAGTTAGTTGATTGTGCAATTTGTTAGTTACATCGCTCTGTCGTGCAGATGTAGGCATAGAGTTGCTAAGATTTTTTGATAAAGATGATCAATTCCGTTCTTCGCAGCAGTAGAAATAGTAGCCATCTATCGACAAACGTTGCGGCGCCATTTTTGATTATCCTAGGTAGGATAAATCTTTAGCGCGTATGTCGATTTGAAAGACATAACAGCCGCTGACGCTGGCCCAACAACATAATAGGCAGTCGTACGCAAAACGGGAGGGCTGTTGGTGGGGAGTGTAGAATGCGCTCGTAAAGCGCGCGGTCGGACCGGGGAAGACAGAACTGGCACAAGGTTTCCCTCCTTTGTCTCCTCCGTCCCCAGTGTCTCGGGGTGAAACAAAGGAGATGTTCAGTATGCAGCCCCGGCGGCATTGTGCCAGGTGGCAATCGTGTATTGCACATTCTAGTGCATCCAGGACATCTGTCGAAGCGTCCCCAACAAACGTGGTGCCCTCGCTTTGGTTCTCCTCCATTCATATGGGGAGAGAACCGCGCCAATTATGATAGGAGATCAGGGCATTGCCTAGTTCCATGCTCTTGAGGGTGGGCAGTTCTATGAGTTACCACCCCCACTGAGAGTCATCTCGGTTCCTGCCAAGACAAGTCTTGTCCAGCAACAGCACCTTTCCGCAGGGACGAGAGACTACGCGCGAGCCTTGGTGGTACATAGTTTCTTCGATGTGCCACTCAAGCTCTGTATCCTCATCAGCCACCATTACCCACCGGAACGCAATTTCCGCCAAAAACCGCCTTTTAGGCATTGGTTCACACCAGTCCTTCGCGTCTAAACCCATCAGAAATTCTTTTTGCTGCGGTCTGAACCGCCGTTCTTTCCCCGAGGCGCGGCGAACAGTATAACGTTCTCGCTTGTTTTCATCATCCTGCAACTAGCCATTGAATGTCTTTGGCTCACTTCCACTTGTCGCTTCCCGACCATCCGGAATACACTGCGGTGCGATTCTTCTCCTCTGCCTACTAGAGCGACAAACGTGCTCAAGTGGCTGTGGCTCTAGTTCCAAATCTGCGTTTGGAATGTTTCCATCCCTCATTTCACTTCTAAACGATTGAGCTGTGTATGGGGCAGCTGACGCATTACTCGCTTCTCCGCATCTCTCCACCCATACGAGGGTTTCTGCGTTTGTTGACCAAATCGGACAATCAGAGTGAATCCAACTCACTGCCGGCGTCTGACCTCAAATGCTTGAAGCGTCAAACATGGACGCATATTTTTGTACATATAGTTCAAAATGAAGAGCAAATATTTTGAACTATTGTACTGTGCCTACAATAAAAGAATACCGGACTGCCACGGCAGTCCGGGGGTAACCGTGAAGGAGGCGGAACTCATCTTTGCTGCCCATTCTCTGTGTAACGCGAGCGGCGCGTGCGATCGACGATCTGCGACGAGATAACAGCGTTCATATCGACCGGAAGTCTCGGTCGATCAACTTTCCTCGCGAACATCTCGGTGCACTTTTCGCGTTTCCAGCTTCTTGTTGCTTCGCTGACAACGTTCTCCGATATCCTCAGTCTTTCTTTGATGCCGGAAGGTCACTTGATCACCACTTCTTCGTTAAAACCCTACTGAGCCGGTTTTTACACGCCTCTATGCGTACCCCGGCGTTGACGTAGCCGTTTCCGTGGCCATCCTGTCCCAATAGCACGAGGAAACTTTTCAACTGGCGAATACGAATATTGGAAGGCAAGATGCATCAAAAGGCGAAAAAGCTCGAGCGGAAGTGGTGTAATAGAATGGAACTGAGGAATGCTAGATGACTGTTCGAACTTTTTGTTTTGTTTTAGGGTTTACAGGCAACGCCGGCAGCGGCTGGGTGACAGTCTTTAGTTGCAGTTACTAGCCATGCCGCTGACATATCGCTAGGCCTCGTTGTAGAACGCATTGTCCCTACTTCGAGCATTCATTACGTTTCGCGTTGTGATTGTAGACGGTCTGCTGTGGACGGAAACTGTATAACCCTGTGCCCTTTCGAGTTCTACATCAGGGCTCAACTACATGTAAGAACACTTTCAAAGGCTACAATCGAACCCTGTGATGGTTATATCGTGTATGGTACAGATGGGCAGCCTGGCGGTCTGAATATCACAACTAGATAGCTACTAGCTTTTTTGCATCTGTAACACGACTTACGGCCTTTGTTACCATCATCGTCGAGCGGGGGAAGTGTGGAGATTAGTCCTAGTAGCTACGTGTAGCAGTCATGCCAACTTTCTAGCTGGCAGTCTCCGGAAGCTCCCGGTGCATCTCGTGGAGCTCCGGCCGCTAGAGACTCGCGGAGATCGACTACGGCGGGACAGAAATTGTAAACTACTGTGATGGCCGTCTGGCGATGCGCGGGAGGAGGAGAGCCAAGACGCAGGGAACTAGCTTTGTCTCTTTTCTTGACAGGTAGCACTAGAAGCTCTGCTGCGAACTACACGCGCTCACCACGAACCGTGCTTGTGCTGCTACGACGGTTTGCACGTGTCACCCTCACGGTAGTCTAATTCTGCAAGCAGTCACCCTCCGAATCGCACAATCTTCTTTTTTGTGAAGCTAAAATCTTTTTATATTTTTCTCTGATTAAAAATATTCAAGCCACAGTATGGAAAACATAAGTTGAGAGTATTGCTGAACTTAGGAGATTCCCCAAGGTCTTGTTGAATCATTTAGGTTTTTCATTTCATTTTACAAAAACAAGACTTGGGCTTTTGCAAGAACACGAAAGAATGAGCACCATGAATATCATAAAAAAAAGTCTGGCAACTCTAAAACAGGATTATGCAACCAGTTATGACCGTGCGCAAGAGAAGATCACTGTGCTACACTGTTTCTAAACTATATAGCATCGGCGGGTTATACTGGGCGATTGCACCAGAACTCCACCGGTTCAGAACATTTGAAATTTTTTGGTTTTTGACTTTTCTATATCGTTTTCTATCGTTTATTACGATTAGATACATCAAACAAACTGCTGACTCACGAGCTTTCTTGTCAAGAGTCCGCCTCGGTGATCTAGAGGTAGAACCATTCGCAGGGGTGAACAGTACTTGAAAAACGTCCATCTGTAAAGCAATTTTCACATGAATAGTGCACTTTGCAAATAGCGATTTGACCGCCAACATTCTGTTGTGCGTAAGTGTCTGTCACGCATCTGTCACTGTTCTCCACTTGAGTACGTGACTAGCAGCTGCATCTTATTTCTTAATTACGTACGTATTGAATCTAAAGCTGTTTTAATCAATTCAACCAGGTTTTAACGACGCTCAAGACAGATGAATTTCTAAGTGTTAACGCTGCGTTGTGCGTGGGCTTCTGACATTTTCAAAACGAAGATTAATAGAAGGACCCGAATAACGGGTCAACACCGTCACATCGTTCGTTGGAACGACCACCCAGCAAAGTCATAGCACATACCAGGTCGTTCCGAATCCAGGAAGCTGGGGCATTGATGTATCTGTCCATCACGGTTTCCAATTCTTGTAGGTCCGGACCGTCGGAAACGACATCAATCCCAAGTGCACAATCAGCCTGTGACATTGGCCAATGTCGTTCAAGTCCATTTACAATCCAATCGCATCCGGGATTCTCAGGATCAGTTGCAGCGTCTTTCACGTCCGGTTTGTGAACTGGGACACCCACGTAGTCAGTGAAGTAGTCATCCCCAGGCACTGGCATCTGGCGCAAGGTCTCAGTCCTACCAAAATTATCAAAAGTAGTGTGAGTACCCATGTAAGACAACCACTGACGTTCAGGTAATCCGCGAGATGTAAACCACCTATTAGATTGCCTTGCACTGAATGTGACAGAAGGTAAGAGCTCAGTCGGCCCACACAAGGGATTGTTTCTATTCAAACTTAAAGAATCTGTTGCGAAAACAGCATCATCGGAAAAAAAGCAAGCGTCTTTTCTGCCAAAACGTGTTTGATTCCTGCTGCTACCTCCTTCTCCTGGATTCAACCAAGACACAGCTGCAAGCGCGCAGTTGTGGAGTGCGTCCGCGTAAGACATCTGATATTTTTCCATGAGAGACTGCCCTCTTAGTCCGGGAACGTCACTTGTCTGGAAAGCAAACAGAATTCGGGATGCTGTTTGGTCGTAGTTCTGATTCGGATGAAGTCGCTCGATACGACAGGTCAAGACGGATGCGTCGCCACCAGAAGTTTCTAAGAACCTTTTCGGGCCTGTCCAATTGCCGTTTCCATCGATGAGACCAGAAACATACGACGCATACTCACCGTATGCAGGATTTATGGAGTTGTCATGGAAGGCCATCCTGAGGCACATGCCAGGAAATCTGTTGTTGGTGACGCCATGTTCAGAAAACGAGAATATAGGGGAACTGCGAGGCATGTTGAAACCCCATTCGAAGATGTTGACGTAGTCAGAGAACAGGGATGATATTTTCGACATCGGCACGGAAGTGTCGTACTCGGCATTGAAGCACTTTGCATCTTGCATTGGGTTATAGAGTTCTTCGATGTTCGGTTCCTCACCGGGCGCGGGCTCTGGGATTTCACCCCTGAGTCGCTGCAGACGTTCACTTGCGGTCTCTCTTCTCGAGGATATGAGGGGGGTTCCTGGAGCATTCTGCAAGCCTATGGGCCTGCCAAATGTAGGTGCTTCTGGCCTGCCTGGGAAAATGGTAGGCATATGAGGCCGTGTAGGTCCCGAAAGCTGTGCACTGACTGTGAACAGAAAAAATATAGCACCCAAAACTGCTGGTGACAAAGACATTGTTGGAGTGGGAGGTCGTCCTGGATCAGATGCGCTGAAGGCGGCGAAGTTGCAAGGCGTAGTGGTTAGCGATGGAAGGGCTTAGAGATATTTATACAAGCGCGCATGACCACGTAACCGGTTCATGGGTATACACGCAGAACGAATTGAGCAAAGCATCCAAACACACGTATGTATTGGTAGATAACGTACTGTCCGGTCCTAGCGGAATTGGCAAATTCGCTGCACGAGAATTGCACTGAATCAGAATTCGAGACGTAACGTGCATGCATTCCACTCCGAAGTATGGCATGGTCCTTCGTATGCGTAGTGAGTTTGATTTAAATAGATTGTAGGCCTTCTCTGGTGCCCTTGAGGAACAAGTGCGTACGATTATCAGGTAGAGGATCCTGCTTGTGCAACCCAGCAGTAGCTTGCGTGTATACTCCATAAAAATACAGTGTCACGGCTCAGTGGGACTATCAAGAGCTACAGTTGCTGTCATCTCTTTGGGATGGTTACGGAAGCCGTTTTGGACGCACATGCATCTCGTTTGGGGTGCGGCCCTTTCGGATACCCTGCAATTCAAAGGGTGCTCACCTGATTGGAAGTGCTTCCGCATTTGGAACCATCGTAGGCTACATAGATACTCTAGAATTCTATATAAGAGCTTACCAAGTTGCTTGAACTCACAGGAACGAGCATCGATCCATGGAACACTGCTACTACGCTACGCTACCGTTTGTTCGATGCATCACTCTCATAGTTACGTTGCAGGTTGCTCGTTACCTCCCCCTTTTAAGAGACATCCTATCAATGCGTACATGTAGACAGTGAACGGATAGAAACCAGAGGGTTGTCCAGATTTGTGCGACGATTGCAACTAGGACATACAGGTAAAACAATTTATGAACGCATGCAGAATAAATGGATGCACTGATCTATGAGCAGAATATAACTGGGGCACTCTGCTAGAAAGAAAAGGACGATACAAATGCCATCCAACTGGAAGAGATCCTGAAGAGCATTGTCGAAATATGGTTTACCCTGTGCCTTCTCTTCCTCTCGAATCTTAGGAGGTCCGTGGGAGGCCATTTTTTACCAGGAGCTGCAAATACTTAAAAAATTTTGAGAGATTGCGTGATCAACATCTTCAAGCGAAATGTGACAGGGCAAGTTTGCAAAGCCTTTAAAAAAGAAAGATTCTTGAAATTAAAAAGGGCAACTCCCGAGGCTCTGCTCTACAGTATGAACTGTACGCCATTCCGTCAGGATGCCTGATGCAATCCAACACTTGGCGCTAGGTTGTGCTTTGCAATCACTTACAGTTTGCAGGTGGGGGGGCGTGTGGCGGGGCTATTTGTGAGAACAAGCTGTCGGAGAGGGTGCACGAAAACAATCACAGCAGAAGTGCTGTGGGGGTTTCCAGATTAGTGATTGGTGCTGTATCACCGACAAACACCGTGACTCAAGATAGCGAAAGAAGTGCATAAAGACCAGCGTATTGAAATAATGCAGAATTCTGTTGGGAGAGGTTGAAAGATAGATTGCTGCACTGTAACTTAGCCAGCCCTTCTGATGCGAAACCGTAAGTCTAGAATTGGTAGACTTGAGAAGAACCAATTGAACTTCGATGTCAAGTGCCAAGTTCTTGCTTTCGGATGGACGTGTTTCTGATTGAAACTCGTGGCTCTGTGCGCGTATCAAAACGGCAAAGCGAAGCAGGAACCCACAGTCGGAACCCACAGTCGGAACCCACAGTCTCACCTTCGATGGTCACCCACCTTGCTCGCACCTAGCTCCAGTTCCACCGTCAAACTTCTGACAACCAAACGCCACCATCGCGCTACGTACGGCATCCCAGCAACCGTGCGCCTGGTCAGTGCACATTCGCACACAATGCTAAACAACATCCCAGCGCAAACCACGTGGACGACGCGTGCTGGTCTTTCTCGACGAGAACCATGTTGTTACAGCTCTATGTAGCCTCCAACGCACACTACTCTACACTCCGAAGCCATACAATAATTTGAGCTCTTTTGAACGTTAGGATTTACGCTGAACCTCACTTCGTGTCACACATTGCACAAACACCTCTGCGAGCAACCATCAGTCACTAATGATTTACCGCCAACTGCACTGGAAGCTGGCCACAATTCTGTGACTCATTCAACGCATCACTCAAATAATACACCATACTCGGACGTGTATATCACCCTCAGTCGAAGAATCCCTCTCCCTATGCGCTGCAGCCGCAATCCCCTCTTTGCCCTACTTCTGAAGTGACTTGCCTTACAAACCGAAACTATCACCAAGGTAAACGCTGTACCTCAAATTGCGCCGTGTGTTGGCGTGCATACTGCGCTTTTTTGCTCGGAAACAAAAGCATTAGTTACCCACGTAGATCGCAACCTGCACCATACGATTTCGAATAGCGCAGCTCGTTCTCTCCTCGCTACCTGATGACAACACGCACCAATACGAATCGTGTTGCATTTAGTGAAGCTAGTGGAGAAAATGAAGGCAACAGAACAACGCGTGCACATAACGCTTATGTGACGTGCATCATAGTGTTGTAAACGGCCAAGGATAGTTATGAATGTCGGTGCATGACATGTAATAGGCACAAGAGAACTCCATATTACATTGCAACCGCTAAGACACAATTTGTAATCAATAGTATTACAGGACAGTTGTCTCACTAGCATATAAAACGAACGAAGTACTTTTGGAAGTCAACGGACGAACGAATCGACTTGCACTTCTTGCTACCTTGGTTCCAACATAGTACACCGAATACTGCTTAAAACTTAGTATGGATCCAGCACCAACGTCCTCGTCTAGCACACCCAACTGTCCTTAGTTCTCGTGGGACCTGAAAGTCGTCCCGTTGACGGATGGCGAGGGCAACCAAGAAGACTATTCCAAATCCGTGGCTTAGTGGGCGTTATTCCATAAAATGCTGTCGGATTCCAACTCGAACAAAATTGCAGTGCCGCTCTGTAGAATAAGGGTGAAATCTCAGCTATACGGACGTGCCAAGGATCTATGCTCATTTATTACCGATGCCCACGTCGCGTCGAATACTGAGACAGACAGTATGGTCCAGGCAATTTACAAGAGCGACTCTCTATCTGTTGTAGTGAAGTCTATGGAAAATCATCGGACTGATTCAGGTCAAGCGGGCTAACACTGAGTCGTTCAAAAACCATGAACTCCGATTTGATGCGCAAGCATCGAAGTTTAATTCTCAATCAGGATTGGCAAAGTTGCCTGAGGCACTCACAGCATTTATGCTGTTGGCCAATTCTGCGGTTGAGAATGAACAACGTATCTCTATCCTTGTGACGGCGGCGAGCGACAGTACTCTTGCTACAGACGCCACCACAACCTATCTCAACACTGTAAAATACGAAAAGATCGTCTTTATTCTACGTCAGTGTGATGATGTCCACACTACTCTGGCGAATCATCAACCGAAAGGTCAATCTCCAGCTGGAAGTTCTGAAAAGATTCCGCCTCGCCATAACAACCACCCTGAACGCCATGGAAAAAAGATTCCACCGAGGTTGAAGTTTCCGTGTGATATTTGCGGAACGTTCGGGCACTGGGGGCGAACTTAAAACGCTGCCGGCTCGCTTCCATCTCACGTTCGATACCTTCAATTTACCTGTTTCAGCAACGCATGACCACCAGAGTTCTGGCCAAAGCAGTTCTGGAAACTCCAGCAGTAAAAAGACTGTATCGTTCACATCCGCCATCCCCGTCTGTTCCAATGCGAACTACACGGTCAGCTCCGTGTTCGAGAAGTCCAACCCACTTGTTGACGATGGAGGCTCGTACACGGCGATTCGCCAAGTTGAACTGCACTTAATCGCTTCATAACTTGGTTTTCCGAGCAGTGAACAATTGGACCCGACTCCTACCGCCCTGTAAGGCCAAAATCGTCGGCCATACGGTACTTAAACTCTCGCTAGCCCGCAAACAGAGATTGCTGGCTCCATCGTACTGCGCGCCACGTCTGACAATAGCTCAGATATTGATGTCACCCACCCAGTCTTGGAAGGCTCGTCGCAGTGAGTGATCGGCAGAAATTTGACGCCCAAGGTTGTCATAGTGCATCTCGGCAAAAGCGCGCTCTTGTTTTGATTCTGAAGGAAAAGCAGACTCGATCAGCATCGTAGATGTAGGCTTTTTAAGCTGAATATCGGTCGAACGTTTAACGTTCTCAAACAAGTATTTGAGTGCCATGCTGCATTGTCCATCGGTCGCGACTTTGGAAAAGTCGCCCTGGGCAGAAATAAAGGCGATTGAGTAGGAGTCATCCCTTCGAATACGTCCTGGGGTATAATGGACTCCTGAAGGTCAACAGCTATCGGCAGTGGCGATCTCGTTAGCGTTAAATCAAAAGGTTTTGTCCCCGTGAAAGCGTGTACTTGCGTGTTGTAGGCATAAACCAGTGGTTCAACGTATTCGTTCCAGTCCAATTGATGCTTCGATACATATTGTGCCAATCGGCCAAAAAAGGTATGTTTGAAGCGTTCGGCTTGGCTATTGGTTTGTGGGTGGTATTTCGTGGTGGTTCCATGTTTGATACTTAAGGACAAAAATGTGTGAAAATAATTTGTATACAAACTGGTTGCCATTATCCGTAAGGAGGTAGAGTGGCATGCCATGGGGCCATACCCAGTGGTACAAGAATGCTGTGGCGACATCCGTGACTGTTGTTTTTTCTAGAGGTGGGGCTCGAGTAAGTATGGTAAACCTATCGGTTATTACCAAGACGAACCGTTTCTCGTGGGACGACTTTGGTAAAGATCCAAGTATATCCATTGCGACAAATTCCATTGGGCCTGCGGCGGAGAAAAGATTCAATTTGGCCTGATGGTTGGCGCGAGACCGTCGGATTTTTGCGCACAAAGTACAGTTTCCTGCGGTTTTCCATAGGTTTTGCGCCATTAGTGGCCAGTAGAAGAACTTCCTCAGGGTCTGGTACATTCATCGGCCTCGATAGTGAACAGCCAAGCGAGGGGAATGGGCGAGGTATAGTAATCGCGCCCTCAATTAACTTGGTACTATTCGTTGGAGTGCGCCATCTAGTGGTGCGCGCAGACACAATAGTCCGAATCGGTCGTAGTTGAATAAGCATCTAGGGTTTCCTATCAATTGGGTTGTTTCCTTGCAGTACTCGTATTCGACCTGCGCTTGTAGGAGCTACTCAATAGTTATAGGGAGGAGCTCTTTTTCCCCTGGGGTTATTGCATTAACCTGAGGTGGTGTGTAGTTGGGTGGTACTGTCTCCCAGTCTAATAAGTAGAATTCGTTCTCCTTTACTCCGAGATCATCCGATTGGACCTGACCCATAAGGTAGTCCGTTTCAGTATTATCCTGAGGTCCATCATCTTCGGAGATGGTAGGAATGAGGTCTTCAAATAGCGTGTCATCGATTCCGTCGGTAATGATTCGCGAGAGGGAATCTGCTGCCTGGTGCTTGATGCCTGGCCTATAGGTTATATCGTAGTGATACACTGACAGCCTAAGGCCCCAAAGAGCGAGGCGACTTGATGCATCGATCATATTGAGTAACCAGCGCAGTGAATAGGGGTCTGTCCTTATGGTGAACCTAGTTCCCTCGAGGTATGGCAGAAGTGTTAATACCGACCATACTTTGTCGAGACATTCCTTTTCGGTATTACTGTAGTTTCGCTTCGCGCTGGTAAGCGTTCTGCTCCAGTATTTAATAGGTCGACAATCCTTTGGTGAATATTGTTCGTGTAGCAATTCACATCCTACTTGGACAACAGACGCGTCTGTGTCCAACACAAAGGGCCAATTGGGTTTTGGTAAAGCCAGTATGGATGGGTTTAGCAATTTCTCTTTTAGGGTCTGAAATGCCATATATTGGTCTTTGGTAAGGCATTCAAACTCCAAAAGTATTTCCTTCTTCAAAATTGCATTGAGAGGGGCCGAAATTTTAGCAAATCCTTGGACGAAATGTCGGTAGACATTGCAAAATGCCAAAAAGGATCCTTGTTCCGTGTGGGTTCTGGGAGTTTTATCCTGGCAGATCGCATCCATGGTCCGTTTGGCTACCTTTAACTTTTTTGGAAGGACGACGTGACCGAAAGAGTCCACTGAGGCCGGGAAGAAGGCCCATATGCGCAGTTTCAGTGTTACTCCGGCCTCCTGTAGAATTGTTGGCACCTTCTTTACGTGGCGAAGGTGTTCTTCCACGGTCCGTGAGAAGATTATAATGTCATCCAAATAGGCCAGGTGGAATTTCCATCCGACTCTGGACAGTAGGATGTCCAAAACTCTTGGGAAGGTTGCTGGCGCATTCTTTAAACCAAAAGGGCATACGAATAAATCTGAACACACCTTCATGGGTGGTGAAGGGTGTCAGCGTGCTCGCATCCTCATCCATAAAGATTTGCCAATATTTGGAATTAGCGTCCACTGTGGTAAATACGACAGCTTCGCCTAAAGAATCTAGACAGTCATCCATACGGGGTGTCGGGTATGAATCCCTCTTGGTTACTATGTTCAGGTTACTGTAGTCGACACAGAACCTGACGGAGCCATCCATCTTAGCCGCGAGGACAAGGAGACTTGCCCATTCGGATTGGTTAGGAGGCGCCGGCTCTATGACGTGAGCTTTGCGCATTTTATCCATCTGGTCGGCGACAGTTTCTCTGCTCTTCAGGCTTGTACGGTATGGGTGCTGGAACTGTGGTCTAGCATCATCCTGAAAGTCAATGCGGTGTGTAGTAGCTATGAATTTTCCCAATCTACATGACCACATGGTCTGGTATTTACTCAGGAGATCAATTACCTGGGGCCTATAGGATTCGAATTCTGCGCCGATAACGACTGTCCCCTCCCAAGAGTCGACCTCCTCGTCAGGAGTTGTAGTTGAAAAGTTATCCAATTGGGCCTCCATTATGGCCACAGAGGCAGGTAGAGTGATGCAAATCACTTTACCTTTAGTTAACCGTACATGCCTATCTCGGAAGTTGCTGATCGTGACAAAAAAGGGCCTCTTCGGGCGGATGTCCATTACTCCATTGGCCATCAAGGTGAGGTGCTTCAGAACCGTTTTCGGGTGGTTATGTATCACCACGAGACCTGAGGACTGGGAATGGACCGATACAGATATCTGGGTCATCGGGGGTATCGTTATGGCTTTCGATAAGCGAACCTTATGGGACTTGGTATCTTGGGAGATAATTGCTCGTTTGCGGCTAGCTTCTGGCCCTGGAGTGGAACTAATTATGGGAATGGAAGATTCGCGATAAAAGGCGACTTTCCTAAGGCCTGGATAAATGGCCTTAATGTATCGATCGATGAAGGAAGTCCCTAGGATGGCGTCAGTGCCCAATTTAGGACATACAAGGAACCACGTGCGGACTTTGAATTGTCCTTTGTGCATGTAAAGTGGTACTATCCCTTTAATGTCTTTTGTTCTACGTGATGCATCGGTAATCCTGGGTGTCTTCCTTGCCTGAACGAAATCTTGCCAACCAAATAGGAGTAGCTTAGAATGGATCTAATTGGGACGAGAGCCTGTCTCTAATACTGCTGTTTCCACCTGGGAGCTGTTCGAACGTAGTCCCATGGCTACCAGATCTTTATAATTCTCCTTCATGAGGATACAGACGGGGTCGTTACTGTCTCCCAATACTGGTCCATTCTGAGTGTTCCAATGGTTGTGGTTTGAATTGGAGGATGAGGAGCTCCTTGGCTCCTGACCGCCCGATTGGTTGAGGCATGGACTTAAAGAGGGAGGATTTGCCTCGCGTCGACCCTCTAAGCGTTTTCCGATGGGGTTTCCGTTTCTTCCTGGGGATGGGGTTCCTCTTTCTGGTCTTCCGTGGATTCTACAATGGCATGGACCTGTGGGGCTTTCACTGGGTTATCCGGAGGGGTGGCATAGCGGGAGCTTTAAGGTGTTCCTTTGGCTGGTTTCTGTGCTCTTTTAAGCATTCCTTCGGATCTCCTCACCTTGTAATTTTCTTCCCTTAAGGATAGAAGATGTTTGCGTGCGTTTTCAGGCAGATACCTCGTGCATTTACAGGGTTAGACCATGGAAATGCAGAGAAAGCAGGCCCTCGGTGAACGAACAAAAACGTCCTTGCGGGGTGGAGAGGGGGAATACTTGGGTGTGGGTGGTCCAGTGGTCGCTGTAGTTCTTTGGGATGTATATGATGGGGGCCCAGACGGAGGGGCACTGAAATTAACAGCGAGGATATCTCCCGAGTCGGCAAAATGGAGTGATGAATCCATTTCCGATTTTGTGGAGCTAACCAAATGGGCTTGGTTCGGTTTACGCAATGGAGTTGCGTGTCTTCTGGAGATATCCGCATTGCCTGAAGTCCTGTATGTTTTGCCATACCCTTCGGCATAGGTGACGAGCCGTGGGAAGGAGTATTGTGGGTTTCCGTGTGGTACTTACGGACATGTGTCCGAATGGCAGGTAGTAATCCCGTGATGGAATGACGTTTGAGCCATTCTTCGCAGAATACATTTCCACATCGGTAAGCCTTCTTCCAAAGGCCGTATACCAGAGCCGATTCGATCATGTTGGAGCTCTACCTAAAGGATATCACTTCCTGGTGGACATCCATTATCACGTCCTCCGTGGCAAAGGTTCCCAAAATGTAATGAACAACCAGAGGATATGACCTGAGAAGCTCACGGTCTTGAGCATCCACCAGGTCAGTTGTGCCAGATACCTGCGAAACCACTCGGTCACGCACCTGTCCTGTGAGGAAGAATTGGAAAAGGTACAGAGCGGCGCCCTCGTCGACACCGTTCTGATCATAAGTCATACATAACAAACTATGAAACCTAAGGACAGTAATCGGATCAGAACCCGAGAATTTGTCCGTAATGGTTAGTTGCATCCGTTCGGCCCATTTGGCCACTCTTGGAGCCACCAAACCAGAATATTTGGGAGACCTGCCGGCCAATCGGTAATTCCGGTAGTCTAAAACCTTGAGGGAAAGTTCGTTAGTTGTCGTCAGTGATTTGAGGCCTCGAACGGTAGCCTCATCCACTTCCGAGTCAGTCGTTTCGGTCGAGTCCGAATCGGAATCACTCGTGTCCGAACGGTCTCTTCTTTTACTGTTTCTGTTCTTCTTTCTGCTGCAGTTACTTCGTTTCTATCCATCGGGATGGAGACCTAACGGATCGATCTCTCTATCAGATCTAATGCCGCCCTGACGTCAATGTACCGCGTAAACTCGATTCTTCCCACGCTCGTAAGAGCTCACTACTAATACAGCTGTCCACGTTCTTCTGGTGTCTGGACGGACACTTTTACAGCCTGGTGGTTGTCACAGTTTAGACAAGGTCAGCGCGAGATCGCCAAGTGTATGTGTAGTGTAGCCTAACGTAGTAAGTATTTTTTATAATGAGGAATACCCTTTTTAGAGTAACTTACGTTAAAAACAGTACACAGCTGTGTTAAGCCACTACAGATCAACCATGCAACTAGTGTTTCGGTTACATTAGTATGAAAACCACAATATGCCTACAAAACGAACCAAATTTGACATCTCTTTTGGCTATGACGCTGTTGTCGTAGAAGCGGTACTACTTTCCAAAGACGGAGAGAATATAATGCATATACATGGCAAGGCGTTCCTTACGATCGTTGCTCTAAAAACTTGATATTATATTTAGTGCAGTGCAACAGAGATACTTTAATTAAAGTTTACACAAGGAAAACATGGCCTTCCTCCATACATGGGGCTGCGCGCCGCGGCCGAAAAGTCTGCAAAGTCCCAAAATCCTAAATCACAGCTTTAACTTACGTTCTTTTCAAGTAGAACCACAGCTTTAAATTACGTTCTTTTCAAGTAGAACCACAGCTTCAAATTACGTTCTTTTCAAGTAGAACCACAGCTTTAAATGACGTTCATGTCAAGTATTCTAACCTCTCAAGCCCTTCTACAACTTCAACGGCTTCCTTCAAATCCGGAGTTTTCACTGAAACAGGCATATTGTAAAACATGCCTGAATGTCTTTGTTAGTCTTCTTCTTTGTAGAAAAGTAAGACTTCATTTGCTTTCCTTACTCTTGATAATCCATTATAAACTTGTCCCGGCGAAAAAAACTGAGATCGGAAGTCCACAACCATCTGGCTAAGTGTTTGTCTTTGGGTCTTGTGAACCGTAGCTGCAAATGAAAGAGGTATCGGAAATTGCCCCCTCTTGAACTTGACATCTGCAAATTCGAATACGAAATCAATTCTCTGCAAGATATGATGCCTAAGAAGCTTTCCTTCTTTGCCCAACTCTGTAATGCGAACACATCTTCAAAAGGCCCCAGAAACCATGAACATTTTTCTATGCAAGAGGCGTGGATGCAATACATTTCGAATAGCCATGATTGGAAATCCAGTTTTGAGCAGTAAGCGATGTGGTGGGACCCCTGTAGGAGCATAATTGTATGTGATTTCCTGTTCAAAAATACTATAAATCTCTGTGTCGTCCTTATCCCTCATGGGCCCGAGAGCTGTTACTGAAATAAGTTCGTAAGTACTGCCTGGAAATAGTTGAAGCGCCCTTTCATTGTACTCATCAACTAGATGAATCGTTTGTGCAACTATCAGTCGACTGAGGTTGACATCTTCCTTTCGGCCACTTTCCACTGAATTGCATAGACCTTGGTAGACAGCCTTCAAATCTGAAGTTGATCTTAGAGGTAGGAAACAGGACTGGGAGAAAGTACCTTTCCCCAGCTTTAAGAGAATCTCAGCATATTGGGTATCGTCTTGCTGACGTACTTTTTCAGTTAGCCGAAGAACGTTCACTCGTTGATACCATAGTTCGCAATCGTAACAAGGCAGCTCACGTAAGAGATTCATGGGTAGGACACTCACGTTACCATTCGTATCAGTAACAGTCCTTGACCTTTGTATAACCAGTAGTAGTCGAATTTAGTCGCCTGTGTGCACCATGATCATGCATCCAAAGTTCTTTTTGAATTCTGTAATTCCTTTAGATCACTGTTCATAATTTCGAACAAAAATTTTGGGTACATAGATGCTCCGTGAATTACGATGTCTGCCCCCTTCCTGAGAAGCTTAGAACGTTGTGACCTTGACCCATACTTGGAGAGGGTTCGACGTTCGTGGCTTTGAGCGACTTCGTTGTCATCTACTTCAATTCCTAGAAAACTGCCAAGAGTCCCACCTCTTTCATATAATGCAGAAGCAATTCCCGTCGTTCTCGTCATCTCAATGAACATACGTTCGTGTTCAATGATGTCTCTTAAAACGGAGAGCAAATATGTTTTCCCAATCTCTACATGTCCTTGAAGCAAGAACATCTTTCCGTGAGATTGAAGTCTTTCTGTTTCCGTCATTTGGCGCACTCTAGACACTTCTCTCATGATCTCATCAAACACTGGTTGTTGGCCGTCCTTCACATTTCTGTACTTATTTCGCAGTTGGTCGCCTGTGCGAAAAGAAGATATGCGGCGAGTCCGAGCTGCATCTGAAGCAAGATGAATCTCACTCTCACGAATGCCAAGCTCTCTAGCAGAATTTAAGCCCTGTGTACACGGAGATTGCGGAGTGCATTAATCTAAGAAACCTTCTCCATACGTACAAATCTTGCGCACTGCACAGCAGTGGTTGTAGAGTGTGCACACAGGATTTTCAGTTTTCAAAATGTCCCTCCTTGCCCACTCTACAGACACTCAAACGCGCCAGATCTTACAAGAAGATTGGGCTCGCAGTACAGGCTTGTGACTGCTTCGCAAATTCTACTTTGTGACACGGCGCTTCTACTCTAAGTCACTTTTCTATGATGAGCCTTTAAACTTCAGCCCCACTTAAAAGGTGCCTGTTCATTCTATCTATTGAATAGGATGTAGAATTGAGCAATTGATGAGCCAGTAGAAGATCATCCAAAATATACGTTCGGACACGCCCATAACCACAACCAGCACTTCAGCTACTCCCTCCTGTCAAATAGTGCAGGCGTAAAGGGCGGTGTTCTAAACATCCTACTAGAATTTGAATGATGGAGACGTCATCTAGCGTCGCCCTAGTGAAAACCTTTTCCACTTGCCCCTCCTTGAAAACCTGCCTTTGTAGCCCGAGGTTCAGGTCGTTACACCAGTTTAATCAACCCATTACATACTTGCGCCTCGAGTCGAATGAAAGTACTGGTTCTATTTCGTCAGCATCCGAGAAGTAAAGTTCAATAATGCCTAAAAGGCGCCCTTAGAATACATTTTGACAGTCGTCAGTGCAGTCAATTGCTACAGCGACGTAGCTGTTTTCACGTAAGAAAGAGTTCCTTTCTTCTCTCCCTTGCAACGTCCAATACACTCCAGCCCCTTTAACAATTCCTCCAGAGATAAAACCGAAAGCCCGACCACAACCATACCTTTTTAACTTTAGAAACAATTGTTCGTGCCTGATCCTCGCTCAGATTAGCGTACTTGCGAACTTAGTAGCTCCTTACAAGTATTCGTAGGCGCAGTGCATCACCAAACTCTTCGATGATTATCGTCTTCTGAGGACCGAGTACTTCAATGTACCTCCTCCGGATTAGTCTCTCTACCGCATTATCTTCGCTGAGAAAAGGGATCTTGTAGAACAGCTTGAATGCTTCCCGGAAGACAGCCCTTCTCTTCATGCTTTCAGCCGCCAAGTTCCGTGCGTTATTTGTATTCTGCACCCAACCCAAATCCCGCTCTATCCAGAACTGCAAGACTGCTCCAAGTGGACCAAACCTCTCCATGCAGTCAGCCAGGTGAAGCACAGCGTGAATGGTTGACTTGCAAACTCTAATGCATTTGGGGTCGTACGGAAAGTAATACCTCTCAAAGTGTTCAAAAAACTTAACAGAGAGTTCTCGAGTGCGGGTCACGTCAGCCAATGAAAGAGCCGGTCTGAAGCATCTGTCCACCAACTCTGCTAAATAGACAAGACCAGTGACGTATAGATTGGGCAGTACTCCGTCAAAAAGCACGATCGAATACGATATAGTGAAGCGCTTCAATTCAATTGCTTTCCAATCCTTGTACCGGGAAAGCTCTCTTGGTTTCGGAGCAATTTGTCCCAAAATGGTTGAGCCCCATTGCCTCATTTCAGCGTCCATTGCGCTGACTTGCTATTTTGAAAGCCAAAAAGCCTCAACTTCCATCTCACACATCAACTGCAAAATATCTCATTGGAAATTTATAAATGTGTGCATCACATCTTGAGGGAACACATCGTATGAGATGACGCTTGGCGGCGAGAACAATATTGACTTCTTAGAAATCCCGGTCTCCTCTCTCACACGTCTGCGCGCAGCGTCTGTTCAGCAAGCATCTACAGTAGTTGCTTAAATGCATGAGAGATGAAGAGTGGTGTGCGATATTTCAAAGTCCTATGGTTGAAGAAAACTTGAAGCTCATTGGTGCCACTCAGGTCTCTCATTCTAGAAGGAAGGTACGTGTGCCCTTCATGGAGCCCTTCTACTTAACATTCTCGACAAGGATTCTTCCCATTTGGACCGGCCAGCCCTGCCATTATAGAAACTGCTGGCTGGTCACCAGAGAAAAAGACGAGGTGTATTCGTACCCGGAGTTTGATGGGGTCAGGAAACTGGGGAAGCGCTTCATCTTCTGAGAATGATTCGGCAAGTTCTTTGATAAACGGAATCAGGAATGATTGGAGATGTTGAGGCTGGTCTGGTCCCGGTATAAAGCCCAATGGAATAATGTTTTGCATTCGATGGCGCATAAATAGTGCCAGATTAAAATTAAGAGCAGAGATGATCCATACGTCGTATCGATGATTCTTGAAAGCCTGAAACCCATCAGTTGATACTCTAATGAACATGTCATGTTTCACTTCTTCTTCTTCTCCATATCAAGCAAGCAGCTTCTGGTACTCGCTGCCGTGGTTTTAGTCACTCATCACAGCGTCGTCTTGTCGAATGGAAATGCAACGGTGGTACTCGTAAAGAGCCTGGCAAGTTTTCTCTTCCTTCACGATTGCCATCGCACGGGATGATAAAAGTGGGTCTGAACAAAATGACGACAATGGAGAGCCCTCTTCAGAATATGAAAACCGGAATCGGTATTATACAGTCACAGGTATATTGCCACCCGATACACAAACCGAAGCACTTCAAAGCCCGTTTTGGTCGAGATGTGAACTTGGATATTGCGTTTTGTCATCTTGCCGACGAACGTAACGCAAAACTACCTCGAGAGGATCCAAGAAGGGCTTTCAACGTACCGAGAGAAGTACCAGATTAGATTGTCAATATGCACGCAAAGGATTGGGCTGGAATTTTCATGACTCTAATGTTTTCGACTGGTTGGAAGGGAAAAAGCTAGTCAGTAATATACACGGGAAACAAGTTGTTGGTCGAGAGAATAATTGAAAGGCTGAGGAACAGACCTGAGATGGCACTCTTTGCCCAAGGGGCAGCGAACTGGGGAATAGAACAAGTTCTCATCCAGAAGTATAAGTCTATCAAACGGAACGCTAATGTTCTTCCTTTTGGTCAAAACACTCGAGCTGCCCCATGCCGTCGCCTCAACGAGCAAGCAGATGTGTCGTTATTTGCAGCACAGCACAGCTTTGCATTTCCTTTGACTCCATTTTGGGCAAGAAAAAAAGACCCGAACTGCCTAGTTCTTGATTTAAACAGCGCCGAGAACAATGACTCGTGTTCATTTATCGCCCGCTCAGTGGCACCAGACATACAACCTGCCCACAACAACACGCGCGTAGTAGCTACATCTGTAGATCGTACTCATACTGAAACCAGGGCCGACGCGGAGCGAAAGGAGAAAAAATTTTGGAGAAAAGAACAATGGTGCTAACCCAAGAAGAGTGCCAACATTTGAACGAGTGGGGTCTTCCATGCTCGAGAATGCTCCAATCTCAAACTTGGGTCGAGAATCTCCGGCGAATAAAGGAAGGTTTTCTATGTCAACTGGCAGCTATATACCTTTTGCTTCGGAGGCAGGTAGCGTCCTCTTACAAGACGCAGACGGCCTATCTCAGATTCCGGCTTGTTTCATTCCAGTTGAAGGAATCGTGAAAAATCAAGACATTCCACGATCTTTGATGGCTTGGCAAAGGACAGAAGCTATAAGAAAATCTACAAAAAATCAAGCGCAGCCACCAAGTCGCATAGATTCAAGTATCCAAATCACCAGCTTAATTACCCCTGACGTGTTGCAAGCAGCTCTGATTGCCAACTGGTTCTCAACGGACGTGTCAAACTCGGATTTAGTTCATTCGATGGGCGCCAGTACATCAAGAGATAGGCGTACTATATCTCAACGAAATGGGATCTCTCGCAAAGGTGGTCGCCGCGTCCATATTGAACGTAGACGTCAAGGTAATGTATCACGTGGTCGTCTACTAAGAATTCGACGGAGATAATATGGTTCTTTCGATGCTGGTTAATGAATCAGAGTATTGGAGACTCAAATTTGAAGAGGGATTCAAAATTTCTCAATGAAAGAGCTTATTTTGAGGTGAATAAAACCGAACTGCAAAAAACAGAAGATTCCATGAGCTTGGTTAGAAATCTAAGCTCTTACATGTAGTAAAAATTGACGTTTGAGCGTACCGTACCTGTCAAATATTAGTTCCATGGAGTCCCTGGAGGAATAAGAGTGTTTTCTGTCCTTAAAGTAAAACATATTCAACGTACTATTCTATGCGTTTCAACGGCGCCCGAAAAGCTCAGTTTTTCACGGAGAGAAGCAGTCGTGATATCGATAATGGTCGGCGCTGAGGCTACTTGGTGCCACAGTGCAGCTGGATATGAGCCTGTGCAGAATGGAAAATTCGGTTATAACTGCAGAGAGTTCAATCAAATGGCTCAGATGCGCACACGAAGTCGTCAAAAACTATCTTCACAACAACAAAGCATTATTATGTCCGGAGGTGCAGCCGGTGTTTCATTTGAAATTCATGTTCATTCGTAGAAGACGGAGGTACTGTACGACATGTTTTGGTTTTCAGACTGTATTAATCATTTTTGTTGCATGACAAAGCGGAATTTGTAAGAAAGAGGGCCAAATGATGGTAGATGAAGTTACACACCGATTCTGGAGCTTTGCAGCGTCTGGAACGGTGGCCGAGTTCATCGAACCGGTTCGATCAAAGGCAGCGTCGTTGGTTCTGCAACGGTGCCAGTACCCAACAGTTTCAAATAGTTCAACCAGCCACAAAGGCAAGATGCATTTTGCGTGTGCAATAATGTCTAGAGCGCACCCGTACCGAAAGCTATGCGGGTGGAACCGGTTTCGTGGCACTCTTTGATCAATTCGAAAAACGACGTGTATCATTCCTAAGCGCACCTTCCCAATTTCTTAGCAATTTGCAGCTTAATAAGAATAACACGCAAGAAGGATTTCATACTCTGAGAATGACGAAAGAGTCCTAAAATCTTGTTGTGTGGATCTTCTTCTGATGAACTTGTAAAATCTGGACACTCCAACCATGCTAAGAAAAGAGAACCCCGGGGAATATCCCCGGTTAGTGGCTGCTTTCGCTGCGTGCGATACACTTAGCATGAGCCCTTACGATCATCATTTCCCACAATGTGGACAAGGACGCCACCCCTTTTCACCCGAGAGATGCACGCTCATCTCCATGACCGAGGCGCCTTTTTGGCGTACGAACTGCAATAAAAAAGCGCTATTTAGAGATGAGTTGTACTGTGTCGGGATCTGAAGTACGTGGTTCGAGTCTGAGAACGAACAAAATTGAATCGGCCAGTTTCGAAGGTATTGACTTTTGAATTTGCATCTCGGCTTCTGGGAGCTTGACCGTGATATCGCACTGCATCTCGGCTGCATGTCGATTTTCTGTTCCCCCAACCTGACTTTTCATTCGAAAGACTACGAAAAAACACAAAATGAAAAGTCGATACAGGGATGTTAACAATCAAAAATCACGAAATCAGAAGGTTTGCGTACCTTCTCTTGGCGAATTTAAATATTATCGCACCCGTTCCTAGCTTGATCATTAAAGGGGCACTTCATTGTTGGGGTAACAAGTAAGCCTTGAATAGAGAGCAACACGGTAAAAATATTGTAGGTAGGACTCTAATTGTCCTTGAGAACGTCTAAACAGATTTTACCGCTCATGTCGATGTTGCAATGGAGTATTGGCGAGTCGAACTTAGCAGCAGGCGTCGTGAGTGGGTAGGCTAGAGGAAAAGCGAAGCTCAACGTTAACTTCTTTCCGGCGAACACACTTCAGTCTGACGGGTCAACGCTCCCCTTTCACTTCGGGAAGTTTTCCGCATGGGGGGTAGCAGAAATGCAGGGGATCCGGTCCATCATGACCGCAATCAAATCTACTTGTAGGCTTTTAGTAACCTGCTTGGTGCCAGTCATTATGAGCATGAGCGGGTAGGGAGGCGAAGTAGATGGCGCAGAAGGGTGGAGAGGGGAAGGAGATCGACCCCAGCAGCGGACACGCACACGATCAGAAAAGATGATCACGCGGCGGCGCGCGCAGACGCTTAGTAGCAGAGAAGCGCTCAGTTTCGAGTGTATATAACCCTCGCACTTTCACGTCTAATAAAATCGGTCTAACAAACCGCCACCAGCGTAAGCAGATGAAATGATTGTATGTGGTGCACATGTGCGCCGCGTATACCGCCCATTGGCGCTGTCCACATCCTCATTGCGCTTCTTTTGGCTAGCCGCTGTTTCGTTTACAACAGAATCTCAGGCAGAATGCACACAGGTCTGCTGCGACGCCGTGATCGATAATCTTGACGATGACGCGCTCGGCGTTCTGGTCGCGCGCAGGGCGCTGTCGTGCTTTCGACAGCCACATTCATGATGTACAGCTGATCAGCTTCGTCGACGTCTTCGCGCGAATAGAATCGGCCTGTGCCTTGCGCACGTCGTTCGCAACTACAGTTGTGCTCACACGATGGAGTCCATCTGCTCGCAGTCTCAAGGCATACGACGACCCTGAGCTAAATCTTTACCTCCTCCTGACTTCTCTAAAACACTGAACAGGCGAACTATTGTCTTGAAAACACAAATTCCATTTGAAGTACGGGGTTGTGATGGTTCTCACCACGTCTTGCTAGCCTAGCTTCTTTTCTTCACGTGCACGCTCTGAGAGCGTGCACTTGAAGAAGCGAAGCTAAGTATGATCGGAGTTAGATACAGGAATCTAAGCAGAGAGTGTAGTCGAATTACAGTCTGGTCGTCTTTACTCGTCTTTAATGGAGTGCAAGTTCTGGTATTTGTAGCCATGAGGCTCCATGCACAAGCGGTTGTCACGTAAGGTGAGACCGGGCGTCGTGTAATACAGGATTCAAATACAAATAGAGATGCATTGTATATCAGCGCTTTCGATAGAGTCTACGAGAGTGTCTACATTCATATCGCTCTCTCTTTAGCCAAAGTTCTTTTCACACTTCTGTGTTTCGGCCACGGAGTCGTAGTCCATCGTCAGTTTCCCAGTGAACATAGTTAGTTGTAGTGCATCGGTGAGGCAGCTGTCTTTCTTTGTGAGTGGATCTGCGATGTTTGTGGTGCCAGGAATCCAAGATATCGTGTCGACGGCACCTGTTTGAAACTCGTACCTGATGGAGCCCACATCTCCGCGAATCGACTTATCAATTGATAGTTTCTGAGCCGACATAGAACTGAAGAGATCCTTTGAGTCAACATAAATATGCAATTTAACCTTCACATTCAGTAGTTCATTGTACACATTGCAGACTACCTTGCCGTCGTCGATGCCCTCTGCGGCGGCAAAAACGTCTGCTGCGGGAACACTGCGAACAGGACGCTTAGCCTTGTGAGAAATCCACGAGATAACATGATAAATGGACCCTTTTTGCATGGGACCTAGCAGAAGTCCAGTGACGACGCCTATCTGTCCTACATCGTCGATTCGAGATGCATCAGAAAAGACAAGAATCGAAAGCTCGTAGTCAGAGTTATCTTTTGGGCGCGAGTACATTATGGTAGTGCCATGATTCTTCAAGCGACGAGTAATAGTTGTCTGTTCGACAAGGTGGTGAACTTGGGTCTGAGGCGCTTTCTGCTGGAGATAGCTTGCTTAAAATGCACAAATAGGAGAAGCAGTGGTTCCAATCCAGCCAATGGAGCTGTTGATAGATGCGTACGTAGCTTTCTCGATGGCGTTGATAATTTCAGAGCTTTCTTTGCGCCGATGTCTAGAGATCAGACACTCGCCTATCGCCTCAAGCTTGTCGTCGGCATTGGTTGCGATAGAAAAGTCCTCATTCTGGATTGTGTTGATTCCGAAATACCTCATGTGACCTGGTCCGCAGTTAACCGTGCCGAACTTGAACTTCTGATCAAAGGCTGAGAGAAACTGTTTGGCATGGTCTCCTACCCCTGCTGCCTTGAGGTCATCTACGACCTTGGCAACCAGAAGTGCTAGCTTTGCATCCTTTTTCTTGAAGAAAAGCTGGGGTATGTGCTTGGATTGCTCTAGTCCAAGTTCTGGCATCACGGCATCTGACTTTGATTGCCATTTAGCGTTGGCGTTGACTAAGCCATACGCAGCAGTTAAAAGGAGCCACACATGTGTCGCACGCATGTGACTCTCAGCAGGTGGCTTCACATACACATCTCTTTGAGCAGCACCGGTCTGTAAGAATGCGGCTTTAACGTCTGCCTTATAAAGTGTCCAGCCAAAAAGAGATGCCATAGATTCTAGGATACGAAGCCCAGTCGGCGAGCAGGTGGCGCAGTCTTTGCTGAGGGTGTGTTTGAGAGCGTCTTCGTTTCCATGCGGCGCGATTCGGGCTTTCAACTTCAAGGATCCGTCGTCATTGTGCTTGATCTTATAGAGCGTATGACTGTTGATGACGTTAGCTCCTTTAGGAATATCTCGAATGCAAACAACACGAGCGGTCTTCAGAAAGGTCTCTTCTTCCCGGGCATACTCATTGACGAGCGGGTATTGATCAAATCCTTGAGCTTGATGCCGCATAAAAGGCTTATTATTAAAGTGCTCTAGCATCGATGAGAGTACCGTGTCTTCAGTGCTAGTGACCTGTAGCCTAGCTTTCAGATTGCTGCTGGCAGCAGCAAGCGGGGCTTCGGTAGCGTCAGATGGTGTCCACTGTACACTGTTCAGGTCTACATCGTTCTCAATGTCCCCATTGTCGTAGTGTATTGTCACTTTGCCGCTTTCGGCTCGCGAGTGTACCGCACCAGGGTATATCACACCATCATCATCCCATAAAACATCAACTCGGTCACCAACAGCTGGGCTGTGATTGCGGTCATCAGAAAAGTCCTGAGAGTCTTCGGGTGTGACGTGCGACTCGTCCTTTCGGTCATCATCGGCGTTTGTCGAAAGCGTTTCATCATGAGCAGTGTCAGATAATACGGGCATGCACTCATCGAGAGTGTCAATTGCATCTTGCACAACTTGAGCGAATGATGTCGGGGAGATGGCGGGGCGAGCATCTTCAATCGCGGCAGTAATGACTCGGCCATTGCTGCCAGGTACGGAAATAGAGCGGGCATGACGATCGACTGCGAGTACTGTCTTCGGTTCAGACCATCTGCCACGCTTCTCAGTATCTTTCTTTTGAAAGATTTCTACCGTGTCACCAGTGGCTATCGGTACTTCGTCGGTCGATTTCGATCTAAGGATCAGTGCCAACTTGCGGCGGGCGTGCAGTTGGTCACGAGCGTCGATGACGTCCTGGGGAACAGCGGTGTCAGCTGGCTTTGTGTTGATCGGTTTGGTAAAGCCCTTTGCCAGTTCGAATGCGGACATGACATCGTTTCCATACAAGTCATTTGAGGTAGTGACTGCTTGATAGGCAGCAACCTCCGGGATGTAATCATCTCCGGCACTTTCTTTCAAGCGCAAGAACACCGATCGTATGATGTTGTGCTTTGACTCAATGGGGTTTTTGTGATGACGTTGCTTGGGAACAAGCTTAATCGGAATTCCGAGAGAGTCGGCATACGACTGGAAGTCACCGGAGGTAAACGCTTTGTCAGCAAGAAATGAGTCTGGGTACCAAAATTGCGAATTCCAGCATGATTCGAAGCCGATGACTGCCTCTTTGAGAGAGGTGGCTCTTACAACACGTGCGGCGGAGAACCGTGAGACGAGGTCCATGCAATGAAAGACGCAGAGTTCTTCAAGGAACAAGTGGTCTACACACAGTATTTCGTTGAACTCTTTCAATAGAGAGCTAATGGATACTTTTCTGGATGGTTTCGGTAGCGAGGTGGAGTAGCATGCATTGCAGGTGCTCACGACATCTGAAAGATACTTGGCTACGACGTCGTTCCATAGGCCATTGCGCTCCAGAAACACCTTGTAGTCTGAGAACGCAGCATGTCCGCAAACGTGTTTGTGAACTTTGTCAAGCACGTGTTTGACACGAGGCCATGAAGAGTGGTTGACAGACACTGCCGAGAGACATGACAGTGTAGAGCCGGAGTTGACCGATAAGCCGTTCTTTGATTGGGTCAACGGACGGAACCTGGATAGCTCTATAAACGATAGAAACCGACGCTCGACAAGAGAGATAAGATCTTCTTCTCCATGAAAGGGGAACACAAGTGCGTTACGACCGATATGTTCGATGTTCGCTCGACTGGTTACATTGCGACCGATCACCCATTGCGATGAACCATCGAGTACGAGGTGAGTTATACAAACTGTGTTACTGTTGTCGGTTATGGCATTCAGCACAATTGACCCTAGAATTTTGCGGGCGGGGCTTGCGTGCGTTCCGACACCATACTGCCAGCACGTGAATCCCCCAAGTGACTTCGGAATTGCATTGAGTGTCGGGTTGTGTGCCAGGCCATGGTGATCTGCTAGAACATTTAGTTCAAATAGACCGATTGCTGAGTATGGTGCACCGCTATCGACGAGCGGGCCGAGAAGAGTTGAGTCTTGCAGTGAACGATCAAGGTTTGCGTTGTTGAAGGAAAGGATTCCTCTTTCGTCACTTTCAGCCGATGCTGGTCCGGAGCCAGATACAGACGACGAAGAATTTCCATTGCTGTTCGTTGAATGGGTTGAGTTTAATGGATGGTCGAAAGACTTCACACCGGGTGCCAGCGAACCGTCCGCGCGATGGTTTCGTTTCCAGTGACCATATTTTCCGCATGTGTTGCTCGGATACTTCATTGTGGGTGATGTTCCAGACCTGTCGCGGTTTCCATTTCTACGGTTCTTGCTTCCCTGATGGGAAAGGCCGCCAGAGCTTGCACTCAGTGTGCTTTCGTTATTTTCGGAGATGTATGGGCGAGACTTGTCGCACTGCTTGATAACAGATGCTACAGAATTGTAGGTCACTGCACTGAAAAATTGGTCGTTTGTCGACTCGGCGCTCAGATTGGCCGCGGACGGAGCCGAAGCAGCCATGACAGATACACGTTGGACATCGTCGATGGAAGAGTTTGAAATCAGCATTAGTGCAGTGATACAGTCAGGTAGCTTTGTCGTTGTTGATATGGCGTTAAACTTGGCAACTTGCGCGCTGAAGTGGGACTCAAAGTTCTTCATGTTCTCGGATGCGCCACGACGGGTGTTCAAGAGTTGGTTAAATGCCTTATAGGCTTCGCTGACAACAGAGAGTGCATCTCGTTTGTAAATTTGACCGACCAGCAGGTCAACAGCACCTTCAACAACAAGCTGCTCATCAGTGATTCCGGAGCAGAGGTCTTTGGCGCGTCCGTAGAGCTGCGACTTGAGGCAAATTGCCTGTAGCTCGTTAGGAATTTTGTTATTGTTGTTAAGTGGAAGTGCTTTTTGGAACGTCTGCCACAATTTTACAGCATCGCGATATTCCTCCTGGTCTCCTTTGCCGTCAGTTCACGGCGGAGACTTCGAATCCCATGAGAATTTGGGCCGAGAAGGAAGAGTATGGGTTGCGGGTTGGGGGCCCATAACTAAGTATGATCGGAGTTAGATACAGGAATCTAAGCAGACAGTGTAGTCGAAGTACAGTCTGGTCGTCTTTACTCGTCTTTAACGGAGTGCAAGTTCTGGTATTTGTAGCCATGAGGTTCCATGCACAAGCGGTTGTCACGTAAGGTGAGACCGGGCGTCGTGTAATACAGGATTCAAATACAAATGGAGATGCATTGTATATCAGCGCTTTCGATAGAGTCTACGAGAGTGTCTACATTCATAGAAGCAGACATCACCAGAAGGTATCAGGTAAATTGTCCTTTCTGAACGAGGGCGATTGAATACGAGAGGGGAATCAGACCTGAAAAGTACGACACCCATACTCTCGTGAGTACCCAACATCCCAAGGTTTTCCTATGGTTGTCTACATCGATTCAACAACCGCCTACAGTCAATTTTCCAATCCAGGCTGCCGCGCTACTTCCGTGGGTTGAAGACAGCAATCTCCGTGACGCAGTGAGAAACTGGCCGTTTTTCTTTGAACTGATACAGAATCACCAGTTTCCAATGCTTTGCCGACAACTGCCATCCTAATGCAAACGCGGTTTTCTGCTCGAACAGTGGAAAAAGCCAAAAATGGTTCTGAGAGCCGTCGTCTAAGTCTATCTCTTATCGACCATGTCAACTGTTACTCTTTTCAAGAGTCTAGTGTTCATAAATATGGTTTATACGAAAGACTTCCGCAAACTTATGTGAAACGATCCGAATACATGGCCCTAAAGAAAGCGAAAATCGTGTAGAATAACATCGGAGAAAACGAAGAAAGGCGGAGACGAGTGATGCGGCACGCTCCGTTGTCGATCATATCATAAAGCAGTATACAGTGATCGAAGACGAGGCAGGCATGCTTAACCCCTAAGCCTTGCTACTAGGAAAACTGGTTTACATGTGAAACGGGATTCCTGGAAACGTGATGCACCATCGCATCCAGGAGACCGACGGTACAGTGGAGAATGTCAAGCACTTGAAGACCTAGGGTTTCGTCCTAAATTAGTCTGCAGAACCACAATCGTTTCTTTGAAGCAGGGGCAACCTGAAAAGAAATAGTTTGAATGATGATGGGAGATTGAGTTGTGACTTTTCATCGGATTTTATTCCCCTCGACAAGAAGCTCTCCTTGGTGGAAATTCCTTCGTCAGGAGACAATCTCATATAGCAAGATTCTGGATTGCAATCGATCGCAATTATCGATGAAAAGGCAAGCATTGTACTTCTTCCTTGGTGAGGACCTTAGGTCTGTATTACAATACCGTAGAAGAATTGCCTCCTGAAGTTCGCCAAAGTCGTTTATCTATTTTCAAGGAAAACAAGAATTTTTGGACGTGCATTACGCGAGTAACGATTTTCGAGCCATCATGGACTCTGGAACTTCTCGTGCAATAAGGCTCGAAAAAGTGTCAGTATCCCTGAAATGTTATGATTTTCAAGATCATACTGGGCAGGGACAGTTACTGGTATAATTACTACGTGAGCTATGAAATTTAACGACAGAAAACTTTCATCAGTACTTTGGTGATCATTGAGTCACGGGAGTACCAATGAAGGTCAAACCCATGGAGACAACCCGGGAAACACAGCGCCGAGGACACGAAAAGCACGAGCCTCCTCAATGAGACAAGCATCATGAGCCTCTGCCGAAAACCCCTCGGTGCCTTTGAGGCCATCAAGTTTTTCCGATATTCTAGACATTGATCTTTGTGCATCAAGACTTCCATATAGGTCTCCATTCAATTTTCTTGCGACAGCATCAACTGCGGACTCTGGAAACGATCTTGAACTCTCGACATCTTCAAAAAGATTCAGTCTGCCTACTTCTAAGGGATTCTATTCCTTCAGAACTTCAATTGGTGTAAGTGCCCATGTGAACATCGGGCCATGAAGTAGCACGTCAATGACTGTCAGCAAACATTCTTATTTGGTCTTAATATTTGCATGGTAACCTCACATGATCTTCGGAAGACTCCTTCCACACCAGCAATTCCTACTACATCCACTATATCCCTGGTATGACGGAATGGTACCAGTTCAGGGGTTGTCAAAAGCTGTCCTTGCTCAAATGCTACTCCAAAGTCAATGTGAACGACTTCTGCCGTGCGCACATCCATTAAAATATTCGAAAGGTGTCGGTCCCGAGTCCAAGGATGAAACTTACAATTCTCATCACCGAAAAAGACCTGTAAGAATATAATTGATGCTGGAAAATTTTTCGGGACCTGGCCACTGCTCGACAAAGAAGTGACAAAACACTGGTTGGGTCTTTGGCCTGGCTGATCTTAAGTACTTCTTGACCCTCTGAATGTATCGACGCCCTTCATGTTAGTACTGTTTGAAACCCATCTACTGAATGGTGACGTGTGTGAGATCCTTTGGTTCGTATCTTTCGTGAAGAGATTTGCAAAAGAAAAGTTTTCCAGAGACAGAATTTTCGACAAGCACATCTTTTAGCTTCATATTGTTATCTACGAACTGCATTATTCCAGAAAAGGATGATATGGGTACAATCCTGTAATTGCGCATGGAAAGTCTCCGCGTTGCTGCCCTGCCATCACTTTGAAGGAGCTTATCAACAATCATAAACATTTCCTCCACTACGGCATCACGGCGTAGATCATCCATTACTTTCAAAAGCTCTGAATACCGGTGGCCATCTGATCCAATACAAGTAATGCTTCAAGGCCGGCTCAGACCTGCGTAAAACGTTGCATAGCGCTCAAAACTGTGAATTTAAGGGAGAGCTTCGAGATGGTCTTCTGAAAAGATGGGAAGAAAAACTATAGGAACGGGAACGTTTGTCAGCGTTCCTAATCTTTTTAGAGAATGCAATTTCAAATCTAATCGCTTCCCTTCTTGCTTCGCATCATGGTCGATTTCAGATAACAATATGTATGCATCGCTGGCCGTTTTCATTACAGAGACTATAGATCTGTGGTGTTGGTAGAGAGGTTTTAGGATTCCTTCGGCAGCTTCCTCCTTTTCCTTTTCTCTTTTGAAAAATCGTGACTATTTCTCTTTGTCGGCATAAAGTCTTGTAGATTTTGTCAGAGCGAAGAGTTGCCACAAGAAATGAGCCGGAAATTCTGAAGCCATCGAAATGCTAGTACCAGTCAACATGCTTTGAAAGAGATTTGGACCCAAACCCTTAGAGATGTATAACCTAGATAAAAGCTGGGGAGCGAGTTGTGGCGGCTTGGACACAGGAATTTCGACGCATTTGTTTCCAGAGATGGCTAGACTACTGAGTATTAGCGCAGTTGAGATAGCATCTATCATAGCACCTGAATCCAGCGAGATTGCAACCATTCTGAACGCCATTTTCAGGTCTTGATTTGTTTCTGTACGAAGGCATGCGGCAAAATGTTCGTCAGCAAGCAGTTGCCACTATCGGTGGGCATCGTTGAGCTTTTCCCGTCGTTCTCTTTCAATCCGTGCTTTCCTTTGTTCGTAATAGATCAAGCCGTCAGACAAATTCACCTTCTTTCGCCTCTTTCATTCTTTCAAACTTATCCTCTGCGGCTTTGAGTGATAGCCTAATTTCTTCGTATGTTCTACTCTTTCTGTAGATATATTTTTTATTTATTTGTTCATTCGAAAATGAAGCCACTGCCAGATGATCTCGAGCAGTAAGCTCTCGATTTCTGAGAGTATCATGCCCTGCTGCTAATCCTTTTTCCAGGTACATTCTGTAAAGATCCATGGGCTCATGAGTCCTCATGTCCAGAGACCATTTTGCAGCTAAACAGCATGCCTCGACCCGGAGAAACTCCAAGAGAGGGTCCTCCTTAACTCTTGGAGACCATAAAACATATTGATATTTCATTTCCCCATCACTCTTTACGTCCGACCGGCGATCTCCATGTTAACCATACTGGTCGTTTGTTAGTATGCTCTTAACACCGTCCAATGCCTGCCTTCTGCAGCAAGAATCATGATTGGAATGCCATCTTAATCGTGCATCCTGTAGCTTCCACGCCACACTCTTCGATCTCTCTGCATCTTGTAAGAATGCTGTTTGCATTGTTCCAAGGCAAGAAGCTGCTCGGGCCCAACAACCAACTCAACCCTCCGAAAAAACAAGAGCAGAAGAGGCCGAAGCTGCAAAGGCTATATCAGAATTTTTTTTCCAGGCAGCTAAAAAGAACCACCGGGATTTCCATAGTTAATATATTTGCGTCAAATTCTTTTAGTAAAGGAAAGAATCCTTCTTGGTCTGTGGGTACTTGAGTGTTTAGCAGGCAGAATAGTAGCTCAGTTTCCGCCAGGGGCCCATGATCTACAACCTGAGAAGCGCTCCCATTATCTTGTCTTTTGCGACGCTGAATAGGAAACAAAATATTCTTCTCGAGGAGCCACTCGTTCTCCTCGATACGAACGGAGATTTTTTCATCTATTCTACCGTGCATCACAAACGGAGCGTTCACAGTTGGACTTGGAGCACATTTTGAGGATGCCAGCCAATCAAGGAATTCTATAAATCTGAGCTGTGCTGCGAGTCGATGCACTACTGGTGCTGAAGCAGAGGGAGTGTTCGCAACCAAATTAGTTAAGAGAGAATTCCTTGCCTTGGAAAAAGTATCAAATGCATCCCCGTATCTTTTTGTTATAATGGAGTGCAGGATTTTGTAAATAGATTCGTGAATTTTTTCTCTATGTTTAGTTCTAGATACTAAACACTTTCCCGGGATCAGCTTTTTGGGGGGTTCCCATTGCTGAAGTTTCCAAGCAGCTGCATATCGCATCTCATTCAGTTGGTCAATGAGGGCACACTGCTTCGGAAACGAGAAGTTGTTATGCCCACGACTCATGGCTGGAACCCTTCGACGAAGTTTCTCCCAATAGGCACAGGCAATCTTCAATGTTCCTAATCCTGCAAAGCGCTTGAACCTCTAGATTTCGTGATTGAGATCAATATATAATTCATTGCCCATAGACCCGTATCTGAAAACCTGCTCCTCAGATTTCATAGCTCCATATCCATAATAATCTTGCTCCATGGGCACTTCTAAAGCACATAATGCAAAGGCCCATTCATTATTAAAGGTAGCAATACTAGCGACCACCGTCTTCAAGTCCTTGCCGGAGTAAAAAGCAGTTCTACTATCTGGTTCACTGATGTGAATATTAACTTTGTGTACCAAAGGTCTCACCTGTGTCCTATCTTCTTCCAACTCCTCTTCAAGAAAAGCGTTTCCGTCTTAATCGGCTGAGTTCTTTTTCTTCGTTTTTGAAGAACGGCAAAGCTCAAGATGGGTCTTTTTCTGGCTGATGTGCAACAGCGCAAAGCGAATGGAAGTGAAATAAGCGTTGCTGCTCAACACCGCCGATGCGACTTCTTCATACGGAATTTCGAAGATGTAATAGCACGGATAAGTTTTATCAGTGTGTTGAAACCACTGAGAAACACGGTCTTTGAAGGCAACAGCAAGTTCAATTTGACACAACACGTCGAGCGCATGAACAAATAGTCGGCGCAATACTACTGGGGTTTTGGTATTACTCAGAACATTAATTCTTAACCAGTCATTGACGATGGAAAGACGCTTGGTGTCTAGATCACATATCGTATCCATGAGAATATATGGCATAATCTGACACGATACTTCATACGATGCAAAACATATTGATGAAAGCGCCTGCACTTCCTTCGACCTGCATGCCATAGTGAAAGCTGCAGAGAATGTTCGCACCCATTTCTCAAGACCTGACTGATGTGTAAAATCATTAGAAATACACGACCAGAGACGAACTTCCAGAATATCTGGAAGTTCTTTGACAGAAACCTCGTCTCCACTCCTAGGGTCCAGAAGAATCGCAAATGGTTCTTTCCTTACTAAGTCTGCGCCCCGGTTGCCTTCACAGAGAAAAGATATAGCTTTAAGACGACCATCATTTGCAGCAAGAATAGAACGACCGTCTTCGGTGCGCAAAATGTTTTCAACGTTTCGAAGGCTGTCAGAGCTCAGAAAGGGTTCCAGAACTCATTATATCTCGGAACAAGACATGCTCATCTGGGTTCTACTCCCCACATCTTCGTATTTCCCAAATAGGACTCTGGCTGGAATATTACGATGGTAGTTCGGAGTTGAAGATATGGGCGTTGAGTAAACGTTCAGGAGCCCCAATGTGCCTAAGAGTTTCGCTGACTCTAGTAGAATTGCGTTTCAAGGCTCTTCATCAGGGGAATCACCTTGAACAAATGAATGAACGATTAGATGAGAGTTGTTCAGTGTGTCGAAACAGACTTCTTCGTCCTGATTTGTGACATGCATAAACACTATTGCATATGAAATTACATCAGAAACTCGAGGAGCAGTCATGTACTCTTTGCATTTGAAAAAGTATCAAATACATCCCAATATCTCTGTGTTCTATTAAACTGCAGGATTTTGTATTTGCTTTCCCGACTCGCACTCTTTGGGCAGAATATCGCTGCCACTTCTCCGTGTGCACTCTACGACACGTGCAATGCAGACTGCGGCATACCGTGTGTACTCCGGTTACACTGAACAAGCACTGTTGCACTCGTCCAGCACTCTGTGAGCCCCGTGAAGACAAAACTTCATTCTACTCGGGGCTGTCTTGCAAATTGACTGAAGTACGAAAGCTTCTTGATCAATCTACATCCGTGACGTCCAGATATTTGTATGATTCTCTTCACCATCTCCTTTCTACGCTCAACAGTAGAACTACCACGTAAATCGGCCATCAAAACCCTTCTATGTCTTTCAATGAGTGCTTCTGGATTCATATCTTGCTGATAGAACGTGACAACCATACGCATGAGTTCCGATGGTACCGGGTAGTATCTGATGGCCTCAATAATTGCAGTTTCGTGCTCATTACGGTGTATTTGAAGTCCTTCTGCAATTGCGGCTTCTCTGTAACTCTGGAAGTGATGATCGCCACACCGCTTTGGTTCATCAAAAAAGTCGAATGGAGGATTCATAAAGATGAATCCTAATGGAAATAGTTCTGAATTGGTGGGCAACATACTTCTAATTCGAGAAACCGTGGTACAGACTTCCCCCCACTCGACAAAGAGCTTTCGAGGATCCCCATGATCTCTGTCCGCATCTTTTTCTCGAATAGATCTCGGCAGTTTGTCGTAGATTCGAACAATCTCGTAGTACGCCATATATTCCAGATCATTGTAACACGGCACACGCTCCAAGTAGCGTTCAAGCACTGACGACTTTAGTCAACGTGGGAGCCGGGTGTTTCGGACTAGAACCTGCCTCTCTCCCTGAAGGTGAATGTCCAATGTCTGCACTGGCGGGTAAATTCGAACGTTGAACTTGAAGAAACTCCAAGCTGCCTCAACCGCACCGACAACTTAACTCCTTATGAAAGCTCTTATCTCGTTCTGTAAATCACTATTTCCCCTTGACTGTCCTTTCGGATCGCTTCCTGTGTCATCACGGCTGGCATCTGTAATGGTATGATACTTGGCGCTTTTAAAGGCATATTTCATGAGATATGCAACGGCACAACCACACTGTGTTCTTTCCAAATTGATGTGCGCCTTGTACTTTCTCATGAAGTCTTGACTTTAAGGCACTACCTTGAGAACTTCATTATTTCATCTCCTGCATGTCACTCTGTTCGTGTGGTCGTCAATAAAAAACTCGGGAACATCAGGAAGTTGGTTGTATCTGAAGCGAAATCTTCCATCTCGAGTTGTTTCACAGCAGTAAGGGGAATTTCGGTGCATGTTGAATCTTTGAACGAGGCAACGAAGTTCTACATCTTCGGTAGAGTCACCTCTTGAAAGTTCGGCTTTGATTAGCGTATCAATTATTTCTGGACCGTGAATAATTCCACCTTCTAACCAGAGCAGAACATGATGATGCGGGGAGTTCTTTTCTTGGAATTCAAGTTTTGAGGAAATTCCGAGACATTTCAGCCCAAACAGATGCTTGTAGTGCCTGGAAAGATCTTTCAGACTTGAATTCTCTTACTTTTTGTAAATTATTGGGATAAGATCGGGCCTTTCGAATGGTTTAAGACGATCACCTTTTGGCGAAAAGGCCCCGGTATGGTCATTGTCGAATTAGAGCCTCTCCATCTCTTCTCTCCAAAAATTCATTGTGATGGAAATGAAGAAGGTGGAGGATGGCCTAGTTTCGCAACCATTGCTTGGACATCTGACCGCTTTCGTTTCTAGTACGCTGGCGAGTTCTTGTGCTTCACAAAGAAGTAAGGCTTTCCTGGAGGACCGAGATCATTATGTCTAGTGTGTATGCCCTCACGAAGTTCTCGTTCTTCTATCATTTTCATCTGTTATGTTTCCAAGTATCTTAAGCGAACATCTTTTATGTTCGTATGGGTTCGGAGCAACCACTGTTGCAAAAGTGTCCCAGAGTTGCGAAAGAAATTATCACTGTACAAACGTCGCTTTGAGTGCTCTGCCCACGTAAGTCATTCCTCATCGGCGACACGACGTTTCCTGCCAGAGTATCAAATTTATATGTATGACGAAGTTTCATAAGGTCAGTGTATCTCACAACATGGATATAGCGATGGGATGGCGCCCATCTCTGTCACTTTGGGGTCCGGCTTGAGACGCTTGTACTTTACAACAAGCCGTTGAAGGGCACCGGTAAGCTAATGAGATTCCCTGTGCCCCAAAAGCTGAGCAACTGGGGCTTGTGTACGCAAGGCTCTCGTTGAGAGCGGCTTACCACTGCTATCCCCTGGTAAGGATCTTGATTCTGCATTGACCCCAATATGTGCTTCATGGAACCCCTGGAAGTTTCTGACGACAGTTGTCTCTCGAGCGGCGTCGCTTCATAAATCCAAAGATAATGGATTACTATGTGTATCGGAGGCGGGATTAGAGCTTGACTGAAACATTTTCCGTGCTTTTCTCGAACAATATTTGGCCTTTTTTGCAAATGGGCGTACATTTTCGGAATAAGTTATCGTATGTGTGTGTTTCATAGAATTGTCCTTGTAAAAAAAAGAAGAATAGCCATCTGGGTCGAGGTTTAAAGGTCTTTTTGACCACAAATAGATATATCAGACCCCTCCGCTTGGAACACATAACGAAAAATTGCCTTGGTGACAATGAAATGGAGGCCCTCCTCTTCGAGCGTATTTTTCGTTCATAAAAGTAACCACGGTTGAAAAAACCGTGTTCAGGTGAGTGAAAAGATCTCGAAAAGAACGCAAGCTGTAAAACAATTCAAGTTGAGAGCTCAAATTTGCCCTTTTGAAACTAATTTTAAGTCTCGAGCGAGACCCTTTCGACCCAAAGCACGTACTATTCAGTTCTGCGCGAAGAATCACAGCTCAGCAGAACCTGCGTGTTCAAATGCGAAGAACCCAACCAATCACATGCAATGAATATGGATTAGATCAATGTCTTGTACTGCCAAAGAGGCCACATTTCGGTGGAAGTGAGCTGGTGGTAATAAGTACCTACTTTAAATCAGGAGAAATTTGGAGAGTAGCTCGTGGCACGCCTTCCGATCGCACATTTCAAGCGTAATAAACACCTGGTTAATTACTCCTTCTCAGCTCAGCTGTACCCCGCATTTTAGTGCGGTCGCTTTCGGCAGTCATTCCATGGGATATTCCATCGCCGAAGAACGTAAGTTCTTCAGAAGTACGAGGCTAGTAAGAATGAGAAGCGGCTTCTCGGGAAGTTGTCGTATCCACTTCAGAGGTGAAGAAAGCAAAACCATCCTCCAAAGTTACTTGCCTGGCTGAGCGACGGCGGTTGGAGGTACGAACTGGAAAAGTGACAGACATTCGTGTGCCATGGATCGCAGATTTTTTTGCCGAATGACTCCGGTCGGTCATGTCAGCCGAAGCTTGGACGGATGGACTTCGAATTTTTGCAGCAGGTCTCTGCCTTTTATAGTACTTTGGATGTACAAGGATATACGTTTCATCGTATACGTAGAGCTAGTTTAGACACATCTGCGCAGTATTTCAATAATATACGTACTGTGATGTGGTTAAAAGTTGAACAGTAATTTTTTTAATACACGTACAGTAATATTATTAAACTCCGTACAGTAACTTGAAAAATCTACGTAACGAGTGAAATATGTTGATATCTCCATAATGCTACGACATCATGTTCTATTTAACCTACCCAGCCTTCCAACCGCGGCGAAATTCAAGGCCATCAATAGCCCTACAACTTCTCTACAGCTTCTTACTTCTACAACTAGTCGAAAGGGACGACAGTATGTCGCATACTACGAAGGAAAGAAGAATGCTTTGCCCGTCGAGGCTCCGCGACTGTATGGACGCAGTCTGTCCCGCGCTGCATATGTACGGTTTTGGAAAAAACATGTGTCACACAGGCTAATGTTCGACATATTAATAGCGAGGATGACCGCTATAATATATTCTATTTGGCCACGATTTTGTCAAAATGTTTTTTACACAACCCCTGACGAAGTTTCCGTGTTTTATGAGACGTCCTAGAGATCAAAAGTAATGATCCAAACTCAGCTTTCAGACCCAAAAATCCGGTTTTGTGACATCAAGAGTTCCAATTAGCAACGTTCGAAGAACTTACGTCAGATTCCGACATTGTCAAAATCTTCCATAAGCCATACCCCTCCTCCAGCCATTCAGAATTCCTCAGAAGAGCATGATGCTCTAAATTTACGCAGTGCCCAAAACTTGTTGTCATTATCTCGGCGATAAAATCACCCCAACATTGTTTCTCTTCGCCTTGCGAAGTTGGAAATTTTGCAAAAGTCCAATGCACCATTTTATTATACACAACTATCGAGCACCTTTGCGTTCATCTATGCCACCTTATACTCTTTGGCATGACGTTCCGGCTCCAAATGTTCGTTTATTCTGCTTTCTGCCTATCACATCACTTCCGCACCCAGTCCATTGCATCACAGCTGCGCCACACCCGTCACATAACCACTGCGCTTTGGATCTAAAATCATCGGAGCGTGACGCCCGTCGCAGCATCTTTAAGAAACGATAGTAACACCAACGCAGGGCGCCGCCTGTTGCATCACCGCTCGTGTCTGCCGGTTACATCACCTCCGGGAACTGCCCGTTGCAGTACCTCTACGGACCTCCCAGTGCGCCAGCGGATCGCCACGTTGCTGTATCAACGCAGGAAGCCTCTCAGCACATTCGCTAATACTTCTGCGTGCGCCATTTTTGGTTGTATTTCAATGCGCTGCTCGATGAATACTTCCTCCACGAACAGCTCCGGAGGTTCTTCGTCTTTATTAAGGAAAGGAGGTAGGCCGTTAAAGTGGTTCGGTGCAGAAGATTTTGAGCTGAAACGTGAAGAACACGATAACGGAGAGCTGGGGGAGCTGCTCACGTCGTGCAAACACTTCGAATTTCAATCTAAAGATGCGAAGCCAAACTCAACTCGCCTTGGTGAACACTTAAGTGTAAGAGGATTACAAAGGAAACCCGACAACGGTTGCTTTTAAGAGCAGCGTTTGAAGAGCATATATCGTGGGATGGGCTGCAAATCCAGCGTTTCTGGGCGTCAACCGAGTCCCAAGCGATGTGTTAAGACCTACAGAGGATCTTTCTCTCATTCCGTACATGAGTTCAACGCTGACACGGGAATTGTCAAGCATTCATTAAGCACTGTAGAAAAAGCGGAGTTCAGTGCTGACTCCTATGAGGTTGGGACAAAATTTTAAGAGCTTCTCACCGAGCTCATGGTTTCCTGGCAGTTTCCGTTCTCGTTGTTGAGTAGAACGCCTTGGGAGTACCAGTCCTTTCAGTTTTTGAGACTATTGAACACAGAAATGGCCCAGGATCTACCAACAACTACAAAAATGAGCTTTACACATCTCCCGATTTACTACCGATGTATGAAAACACAGTGATGATAGCTGCTTCCAACGCTTTCAAAGAAAGCTTTGGAACTTATTATTTGATGGGTGGAAGGATGTAATGTTTGAAAGCGTCATTAACATTGTTACCGGATCGCAGGAAGCTAGAAAGACCTTCTTTCTCAAATCGATATTCAGCGGCTCGCAAAGGTGCGATGCAGCTTATTACGGGAGTGTTCTTGAAGACACAATGCACGAATTTGAAAATATAAAGAATATTTGCGGCGTTGTGAGCGACGATGCTAGAAGCTGCATGAAAACCAAAGAAGAACTACGTAGCCGACCCAATCATCTCATCTCTGGTCAAGATCAGACCCATATTATTAACCTTTTGATGAACGATGTTGGGAAATTGGCGTGGATTGAAATTGTCTTAAAGCGTATTTCTACAATGATCAGTGAGATTCGCACCCGATTAAAGCTATATCACACTCTCAAGGTAGCTAAAGAAACCCATAATGCTATTTTTAGTTGAGTGGATCAGTGCGGACCAGGGAGCAGGTTGACGGGTATGGTCGCGTGAGTTTGCCGAAAACCGCGGTTCTGCCGAAACGAATGGTCGCCACAAGGTTTGCAAGCTGTGAGGCTATGTTTTCCAGCTTTTTGATAAATCAGGACGTCTTCATAACTCTCGTCTTTTGTCTTTACTTTGGATCGAATCTTTTTTGGGGCACGAGATACAAGGCGTCGGCAACTGTTTATCGCAACTATTTTCGATGATGAACTTTGCAATAATGCGTTAGATGTCTATCATATCATGCGTGTTATGCGTCAGTAATTACTATTTATTGACGGCGAGGCTTCGCTCATTTCTGATGTTTTCTCACTTACAATGATGTTGCGGAAGAAACTTTCATAGCTTCCTACAATATCCTTTTACACTTATGAACGCAGGCTCGAGGTGTTGAGCGTTTTTGAATCGCGGTTTGATGAGCTGGGACGAAAGCGTTTATTGCTACAGAACGTGCATTATGTGGCTTCTTTCTTGATTTGCGCAGCGCACTTATCGACTCCAAGGACTACGAAGCTCGTATTATGCGTGAAGTAGAGTGTTTTGTTCGTTCTGATGTGTTCCCAGAAAGCGAAAAGAGCAACTTGCGAAGAGGAGTGGTGGTAGCTGCGCAGAAGATGTTCAAGGAGCTGACATTGCTTCGAACCAGTTGGAAGCAAGGTTTTGAATTTGAGGAATCCTTTATGAGTGTCTTGTCAATGGTTATCTCAATGCCTGCGGTGTACTGGTTGTAATAGGAGAAGGCTTCTATACTACGGGCGTTCGCATTAAGAGTGTTGTGCACAAGCCCTTCCTCGGTCAGTGCTGAACGCAGCTTCAGCCTTCAACGACGAGTAAGAACGCAGGCACGCAATAGACTGCTTGACGAGAAGGTACAAATGATGGTGTTCTGTGCTATGAACGATTGATTCATGAAGTTTAATGTTCTTGGCCACGACAAAAAGTGGAGAGAACACGTACAATGTATATGGAATAAAATAGCCCTTGGTACTGGAGCAGGTGGAGGTTGGGAAGAAAACAACATAGACAGTGCGGAGAAGAATCAAAATTGGTTTGATGCATATTTGGGCGCTTCAGAGGAATAAGACGTCCTCGATTACGAAAGTGAGGACGATAAGCCTCTTCTTCTCTCAGGGGAGATTCCACCTCTGCCTTCCGGCTCGATCGAGGAGAGTATTGGTACTGAAGCAGAGGAAGGCACGGAGGCAACGTAGTTAGTAATAAAAGAAGTTAGTAAGATACTAATTCATCATGTATGTCAAAATGACCCGAGTTGGTGTTGGTTGGTGCCACCAACCTACACAGAAAGCCCAGATCGTTTTAACATCGCGGTCGTAAGAGCATATATATACATCTCTCTCTCTCGCCTGGCCACTTTCTCTGTACTTGAGTCAAAGTAAACCACTTGGGCTTGAATAAGGTGTCAACATTAGTCAATGCTTCTCTCATGACGCAGAGGTGAACGATGAGAGGCAGTATGGGAGCGCATGTGAGAAAACGGAAGGCATGGTTCTGGTCGAATACAGCGTGGCGACAAAGAAACGCTCTGAGTATGACTGCACGAACGACGAAGTTGCGTGAAAGAATATCGAAGCGTAGGGGGACTGTTGGCTTGCAGAACACTATTCCGTCCAGGACGGCGACGCAATGAACATTGCGGGGATGGCAGGGGTTGAAGAGTGGCGAGGTGACGTGCAGGATATATTTCACTACCCAAGAGTACGTGTACATAATTCGTCTGAGATCTGCCTTTCTTGTCAAACAAAGCTAACTTTCGTGGGTTCCATATCTTGCCATTGGCAAAAGTATCTCTGCCGAAGAGCGATCCGCATTTCACCACGTTGCCAGCAGTGTACATTTCCTTTAAGCTCCCAGCTGTACACGGTGTTGGAATGTACAAGTCACAACCGAGAAAAAGACTTGTGGGAGAAGCCTCAGCGTTACGCAGAAACAACGGCGCAAAACTATGTTGTAATTGATAATCAAACCAGATAAGGCTCATAAGAAGCAAAAGAAGGCAGAAGAGCGGGAGTAGCGTGAAAAAGAGAAGCAAACGAAGACTGAGGAGCGGAAGCGACGTGAAAAAGGGCAGTGGAAGAAAGCAGAGGAGCGGGAGCAGCGAGAAAAGAGCAGCGGAAGAAGGGCAGGGAGCGGGAGCAACGAGAAAAGGAGCAGCGGAAGAAGGCCAAGGAGTGGGATCAGCGAGGGAAAAATCAGCGGAAGAAAGCAGATCAAAAGCAAAAAGCGGCAGAGGAGATGGAACGGGTTGAGAAGGGAAAGCGGAGATACACAAAGCGCAAAAGAAAATTAATGAAGGATCATTTGAGGGCATTGAGCGAATCAGCCAGCGATAGTAGCTCAGGGTGTAGTTATCCGCGTCGGAAGAAGTAGGTAAGAGTAGCCACTGGGTACTGTCCGCTGGGCGTTGCGCGCTCCGCGCCATCAAAACATGAGGACGCGCGATCGCAATCGCCTCTGACTTGTTAGACAGCCGAGGGCAAGCAGCGCAGCCCGCCGTTCATCGTGATGACCGCCTCACGTGGCGTGGCGCCGCGCGTCATCATGCTTATTTCCACGCTGTGTGTCTTTGCTGCACTCGAAGTTGAGCAAAGGCTTTGTTGTGGGTCGTCAGTACCCTGTGCAGACATGTTGTATGTTCAAGTTGCGCTCTTTTAGACGCGGTGCCTGAGCTTTGGACTTTTGCAAAGGGATATCAAGGGACGCACTCGAAGCAAGAGAGACTGAGTATGCTGGTTGTCACCCCGCGGCTTGCTGAGATCGCGTTGCGCAGAAAGCGTTGATACTACTGCGGTTTGTGCCCATGCACTATGCAGTGGCGGTAAATGTGTTATGTTGATTTCAGCTGTGAACGCGCACGATGTCCCGGCTGTGTTTGTCGTCGATGGCGATGCGTGGCGACTCAACCTGACGTTGTTCACTCACTGTTACCATTTATAACCTTTTAAAGATTGTACTGTCATCTTTTTCTATACGCAGTTATCATTTGTTCAAAGCACATAACCGTAGATGGTTTTGTTATCATTACCACACATTTGTTGTGTTTAAATTGTGTTTGCAGACAACGAGGTAGAGAGAAAGATAAACTTGACAGTATGCGTTAAAACGTTGTCGACTTACAAAAATGGAGCATCTGGAATGGAGCTACCTCCATGAACGCTGTAGTGTGTAAAAACAGTGGTATCATACATGTAATTTTCATCAATGCAGCGGGATGCAAGTTCAACGAAAAATTGTTTTTGGCAAAATCTTGGCTATTTGCAAGCAATCTTGAAGTTTAAGATATTCAAATTTGGTGCATATGGGAACGACACGTGTGCCCGAACCAAATAAAATTTTGAATCCCATGCCAGCTTGACACGTAACACCTCCTGGCTGGCCGAGCGGATCGCTCTAAACTTGCAACAACCTCTACAGTAGTTGTTTGGTCAACCGTCAGCCTCCACCGTCTGGTGCTCTATTGTTCGCAATGAATGCGTTTCTCCGTGCTCATTTGGGTGTTGCTTACATTATCTCCCTACTCTTTGCTGACTTTTGACTTGAACACTGCGCGGGATACTGTTTATTGGTTGAATAAACGTAATGGTTGCACGTAGAGGTGAGTGTAATATGGAAATGTGATATTGACAGTGCTGTATGTACGCGCTCGGCGTTGATGGGCGATTCCTTTCCCCTGTGCCCGTTTTGGTACACTTTGCTGATGAAAGGTGGCCACGACGAAGCTTTCAGTCCGAGTGTGCTGTGGCCTCTGAGCGGCAGGCAACAAATCGCAGCCAGTCACGACAGCACTGCCGTAGAAAAGCACCGTAAAAGACAAACATCGCGATGCAGTTGGCAGAGCGAGTAAGCAAAGCGCACTGTAACTGCTGAGCCGTTAACCCTTACAATGGCCGTTGACGTTCAACGTTGGTGGTGTACAACTGCCACTGTCATCAAAGCTTGTTGCGCAGATACACTTTTCTTGCATCGGTGGTGCGATTGTTTCCGCCAAAAGCGCCCCTTGCGAGATAACAATGTGAACCAGAACCCGCGTACGTCACGGAGTACGTCTTCTACAGCGCACCAAATTCGCGCGTTGGCAGTTTGGAATATGCGTTGCTTGCATCGCTGCCGCGCTTTCTTTGACGCATATGCGCCATTCTGAAACAGGCGCTGAATTTGGCTGTCTTTGTCTTCGTCGTCCCCCGCCTCTATAAATTGCCTTCCGTCGCCCTTTTCTTCTTAATCGTACACCCTGCTCTTCTTTACCACCGCCCGCAAACCTCTGTTCCTAGACCCACTTCTTCAACGAACTCGATATCTCTGCAAACGCCCGCCGCTTCACAATGATCAAGATCATCGTCACGTTGACAGCTCTCTTCGCCGCTGCCTGTGCCGTACCCCTGGCCGCGCCCGCCGAGCGCTCGATCATCAAAAAGAAGATCCCCATCTTTATCCCGCCGCTCGTCATCATCGACAAGGGCACCGCCATCGGCGGTCCGGGCGGTAACGGTGGCAGCGCCTCAGCCACCGGCGCCATCGTGACCGGTGGAATTGGAGGCAGCGGTGTGTCCGGTGCAAAGGGGTTGTTCAACAAAGGAATCATCGCCGGCGGAGATGGTGTCTTCTCAGGAAACGTCGCCAATGGTGCTGCCGGTAACGTTTTCGGGAAGGGTGGTAGCATTACCGGCACGTTCACAAACCAGGCTGTCGCGGGCAATGGCGGCCCTGGTGGCCCTGCCTTCGCCTAAATCCTTAGAACCCATCTTAGGCGTGTGAACGCGCTGGTGTGGCATCTGTCTGCGGGGCAGCGCCTGCGACGCGGCATAAATGCTAGTGACGTGGTGTAGGTATTCCGCCACTGATCCACAATCTATTAGGGGCGTCTGCACGCGTTGCGACGCTCAGGCGTGGGGCGTTCTGATGTATGTCTCGAGAGACAAGTAAAGCTAAAAGGGCAAACTACCCCTCATCACGTACCTTCGTTGTCTCCTCTTCTCCGTTTGTGCTATCTCGCGCGAGATTTTGACTGTGTTCGACAAGATGTTCATATGTATATGCGACTCCGTGTGCTGGGGACCTCGGCTCGGGTCAATTCGGCAACAATGCAAGTTGCGTAGAACGATCAAACAGCAGCGATACCACCAACCGTCGTCCAAGTGGCGTAGCGTGCGTGGGTTAATCAAACTGAAAAGCATTGAGCTCTTTGTTCGAGATGTCACGTTGATTCCGTTTTGTCCAACCGCTTTTTCGCTGTTGTAGAGAGTGCGCATCGTCGCACATGATGCCTTTTCCCTTGGCTTTCTAAAATTTTTAATGGCCAAAACCACCAACACGGCATACAGTCGTAACATTACTCAGTACATCCAACTGCTGCAAACTCCCTACAACCATTCAACGTCGCTCATTAAACGGACACCATTAAATATTAGTGCTACATATCTACGCCTATCACCCCACTGTAGTCAAAAACACACTAGCTGGCATTATTGCAACACTATCAACTGTCAACAAAATAAAAGTTTGCAAAGATTTCAAACGCTCAACTTTGCACACATATACCCAACGGTAAGCACTACTAGTCACAACTATTATCATGTCAGTCAGTGTGCAGCTCATTACAGAAAACCTTATTTCTATTGCAGAAAAACAAGTTTCTCCCTTTTCCCGCTCAACCTTTTACACGTTGTGTTGCCTACGCGAATCACTCGTGCACGCGGAGCAAAAGCACTACACAGATGCCCAATCTGTTCCACACATCTGTTTCGTCGACATGCAAATGGCAGCTGCCAAACGAGCCGCACTTTCCGCGCTACTCATGGAGCTGTGGCGCCGCTCCTCGTATTCCATAGTTGGCACATATGTACATACAAACTGTTCTACAAACAAATATCGAAATTTATTGCCCACACGTATCACACAGACAGAACACTGTACTTCAATACTTCAAGCTCCACCTACATCACGAGCCATAGTGTTTCCACTGCCATAAAAACTATGACAAGTGGGCAATTCACATTCCACACTTGCAGCCCATGCCTCAAAAGTTGGTTTCTTGCTCGCCAATGGCCAATGTACTATATACACATGCATTAAAAGAAAAGACTTGTGTCGAGCTCGGTCATTCACGTAGCTGCACAATTCTTGCCCATTCTTATTCGCACACAGAAACGAGGTTGTAGTGGACAGGTTGCAAACGACATGTTACGAGTCATATGTAGATGTACAAGAGTACAGTGATTGCAGAACGTGGAAGTCATAATTTATGACCGCAAGTATTACAATTTGAGATAATAATGCTTGATGTGATGTGAGTGTCATCAACAGCCAGTCTCTCGACAAGCAGAAACATTGTGAGCAACTCAACTCCTAATTCTCACAAAACTGCCAAAACGCTTTAGACTTGCTCGTCGAGAGAGAGTCTTGCAACTTGCCTTTTTTCATCAACTTCATCACCTGCGCAATTTGGACCGATCCATTCAACTCGTACGTGTACTTTTCCAAATATTTTCACACTTTCCAAAACTGCAAGCTAAGAATTTGCTACATGGCCACGTGTGTTCCGTACGAACATTGCTGCTGTCTCGAGTGGCTCGTGATTATGGATTTTCACCATGACAATTATTTCGGTCCTGTATCGATATAGTCAGAGTTGTGCATCTGGGCGGGACCTGACACGGTGATGGACTCAAACTGTTCCTAAAATGGTCCACGCCTCCACTGTCTACTTCCATCTTCAGCAATTACACAGGCACTGGCGGCCCTGAATACGCTCACGAGAGCAACATAGATGCTCCACCAACCAATTAACACGCACACAATCGTCCCTCGCCGATACACTTAGTGTCCTTGAAAATGTATGTGTATTGCTTCAAGGTAATGGACAAAACAAAAAAAAACCTTCAACTTAAGTGTCTTTAAATGGATGAAAACCCAATGAGATGTATATGGTATGCTTCCAACATATACAAGCGTAACACTTGCCGGTACTTTATGCACGGTGGAGAGCGAAATATCAACGTCTGAATGAAAGGAATTTGCACCGGGTCGTATTCGTTGCATGCCATGCTTAGCAGAAAAATCAAAAACACACACTTTGACGCTATCTTTGTGGCAATCGCTGCTTCCCGCATGTTCGGTGCGTATCGTGGTGTTTATCATGTTGCGTACATGGCGCGATATTGATATGGAGCTGAAAGACACAATAAAAGAGAGTGGCGTGCTCTCGAGACTTGGAAACATTGATGTTTGACGTTCATCTCGAGTACATCATCCTACCATTATTTTGTTTCAAACATTCGGTTTTGGGCCACACGAGTGCGAAACCGAAGTCGAATCGCACGCAAGGCACATCTCAGATGAAGGTGATGTTTGTCGTTTGCAACAAGCAATTGGCCCGCTTCCACTCGCAATTTGCTTAAGAGGCTCAAATTCGTCTCAAAATTATGAGAAACGGTATCGTTCTCCGCGTTGAGATGCAGTAACTCTTTCAAATGTCGGCCATATTCATATTGTAGGTGACTTCCACCAGGAAACTCAAGATGCATTGTATGACACACATTCTTCATATATGCTTCAAACGCGCGATTGATATTTTACCTCTATATACACTGTTCTTATTTTTACCATGTTGCTCTCATACGGGGTGAGTTACGAAGGGTACATCACACAAACGATAGACTAGTGTGCAGTTCGATTGTTGTTCTTCACAATGAGCTTCTCAACGTGGTGCGCGATCCAAGTTGGTCACAGACTACAATCTGCGGCAATATGAGCCACTAGTCTCTTCAGAAAGTCGAAAGACTAGAGTGGGGCTCGATTTGAGGAGCAAGCAATGGTACAATTATCGTCGTCTTTCAAAGAGTTTGGAGTGCGAGCCCAGTGATTCGGGCTTGTTTTCACATCCATTGTCGGGTCTTTGGTCTTAATTTACTGATCGTGACCTTTATTTTCCCGCGGAGCATAGGGCGACATCTTGAATTGCAGCGGGGTGAATACTTTACAATATCGTAAGATACCCCAGGTCAGTCGATAACCCCCTTTGCTTGCATTTAAGGAGCCGCGTTGGGCTTTGTTCAAGCTCTTGTGCTGCTCACTTCCCCGAACTTCTACTACAAGCAATAACCAAAGCGAGATTTGCAAAGCATACTGAAACACTCATCATCTCCAGCAATGTTAACAAGCACACAGCAAGGGTGACAACCGCTACTGCATGTACATTCTCTCCATTTCCATGGTCTCCCCCATGATGAGGAATACGTCTCAATTTCAGATGGGATTGTTTTCTTCTTTTCATTGGATTTGAATGAAGCTGCCTTTTGGTGGGCAAGCACTTTCATCGTTGTTTGTTTGTTGCCCAACTGCATAGAATGCCGCAGTGCCCGAGCCATATAGTTTGAAAAGTTCTTGCGATGGTAACATGCCACTCGGTTGCCATCGATGATCACTTCATCCGGTTCGTACTTCATTGCGTGTTCGTGCAAGAAACTTTTAACACGAAAAGGGAGTCCAAGGCGAGACATTTGTTTCTCACAACTCTGCCAAAGCTCTCTCCAAGCAGGTTGCAACAAGCAAGGGTGTCCAACTGTAAATAGAGCAAAGAAAACCAACCAGGCAAGCGCTTTTACCGCCCATGCTTTCAAAGACATGGCGATACACTGAGAAGACACACACAACTGCAATCTACAATTGAGAAGCAGAAAACGAACTGATCACTGAGATGCTGCCGGAAGCGTGGTAAATACCCGAAGGTGCTCATAAGTAGTGTTGATTTGTCAGCTCTGCCAGGGGATGAAAAAGTCTCGAGTGGTACGGCAAATACCCTAGACATGATATCGTCCAACTCGTTCTCGTATTTCAGAGATGCTGGCAAGTGTCATGATTGCTGACGTTTCAACGTTCAATTTGGTCTCGGACCAGAATTACACCTTGAAGCACTCGGAACTCGACAGAAAACTTGTTATGCACATTGTTGCACAATATGTGCTACGCTGAGAAGTCCAAACCTCACCTCTCGGTGAAAAACAACCGAGTGGTGCAGGCGAGACGGTGAGGCGCGAACGTTCAAAGTATGCAGGAAAACTTGTTCCTGTCCTCTCTGACAGCGACCAAATAAACAAGCATTCGAATGCTTGTGTGAATACGACGTTTTATTGTAGCAGAAGTTAAAATAGTATCCCGAGAAGTAAACGCGTGGATGCTATAGAGATAACCACCTTACCCATCTTTAGCTCTACACCTTCTACACAGACAACCACTGGTGCTTGTTCTACAAAGAAAAACAAAAGAAAAGCTACATTGAAAGTTCGAAGAAGCCGAATTGAAAATTGACGAAGTTTCGCTACTTCCCATGTATCGTTTACGCAGCGACAATATTACAGCGCTTCTGTGGGTGAGAAGGAAAAACGATGAGAAGTCGGGCTGGATCCGTGAGGAGGATGCCAGACTCTCAGCTCTTAAAGAGAGATTCATTACAACGACTGAAATCCTATGGAGGAGACATAGCTGTCCCACGACCGGAGACAGAGCTTTAAGTCGTTGCAGGAAAGTCATGGCCTTCGGCCATCAACTGCGCTGCGCGCCGAGGCCAAAACTTTCCGCCCTGAAGCTGTAAACGAAACTGTGATTTGCTTCCACAAATATTTACTGCCTCATACAAAACTGGGGTATCCACACACACAGGCATTCGATAAATAATAATTTAATCATAACGATATGTGTTTTTGATTTTGCGTAAGAGTAAAACATTAGAGGATTCTTGAAAACATAAATTAGTCCACGCAAAATAGTACGCACATTTTACTTTAGTACGCGAAAAGACCACGGAAATGATACGTAGCTTTTTGCGAGTAGCCGTTTCAAACACTTGCCAACTTTGAAACAAGTTCGACGCGGACAAACTCCCAATTGACCGCTACAAACATGAACTCTATTTACCATCAACTTCTCGAGAATTCTTTTCGGGAATAGAATCTCTGATTCTATTCCTGAAAAAAAGTATCGGCGGGATGACTCTCCGGCGATGTTTGAGAGTGATGGGGAGTACTCACGAAATCGGTTTTCTGAATCTGCATGACTCGCAGTCGCAATGGTTCCTACGACCCCATTAAAGAGAGTTTACACTGAAAATCGAGGTAGTGCAAGGCGTGTTCGAAGTGAACGCGCGGGTGGAAACGGGATGAAACAGTGGTAGGTGACGGTTGGCACGCTTAGTTTCAAACGGACGGTTTGGGGAAGATTGTCAGTGATGGCGACTTTGCGCGTCTTTATGGAGCTCTCGAAGTGCGATTTCTGGCGTGAGCGTGCGGGCGGAGGAGTTAGAGATCGATTTGGGAGAGCACTGCTTAAAGCGATTTTAGAATTTGATTTTGCCGTTGAAGAGGGCGTAAAAGTGTCGTATAGTGGCAGAGGTTTGACCTTTGAGGTTGTCGATATACCAAACTGACCTTGTAGGTGATGGATTCGAGGGATCGTCGGCCACGCAGCTCCGGGCGAGCTACCATCTAGATGTTATCCGCCACTTGTAGTGTTGACATGTACCTTCTGGTTGAGTGATTGTTAGTAATTGCAATTGTAATTATATTTATTTTAGTACAGTAGTGGAGTGGCCACCTGGCACTCTAGCCAGTGCTGGCCAGGTCTTTGACACTAGGTCGGAGACCGTGCCTTGCTGGCACCTCCCGGGTGACCTGGAGAGTGCAGTCCACTGCATATAGGGAACTGCACCTCCTCCACCCTAGTCTGATAAAGACAGGCACCACTTGGGTCACAACTATACCTTTTGGTTCATTTTTTCTCAACTATCACATAAGTTTTACCGCGCATCGACGCCTACCATCGTTCACCTACACGGAATAGGCTAGTTGCCCCGCCGTTTGCCCCTGCGGGTTTTCACGGTGCCCTGTTACCATCTAGGTTTATTACGTCTACCTTCAAAGCTTGAGCGTCACCACGCTCCCGAGACAAGACAGTAGCAGACCCCAGAGGTGATTGTACGACATATTGGTTTCCCGACTTAGAAGGTTTTTTTAGGTTTCGTCCTAACTTCACGGTTCATACGAGATTCCGAGAAGGATTGGACGCTCGTACACCTATTTGGTTTCAGAAAATCCCGCAAAGCAATACAGGATACCACTATCGGTCACAAATGGAACGACCTAAAATGAATACGCGTGGTGCAAGCGCCCCGCCAAGCCATAAAGGTTTTAAAGGAGCCCCTTCGGCTCAACCGATTCTGGAGAACCCCGAGGAGCTGCTCCGGCACCCTCGGGACAAAACCATAAAGGTACATGGTCCGCCGCCTATGGCAACGGAACCTCAAAGGAAATTACCATTTGAGGTTGCAGCGGAGCAGCTATGGCTTCAGCTCGAAGAGCGAGCGAAAGCGCTCGTCACCCTCGCGGTCGAGGATGCATTAACCTTGAAGGAGAAGTCGGATACCCGGATGGTTCCGCTTTCAATGGACGTCGATGCACTTACCCGTATTGTGGTTGACCGAGCAGCTCAAGAGCTACCGGACAGGATACCTGAAATGGTGAAACAGTATCTCTTTACAGATGGTAGGGAGCTTGTTTACCGCGCAGTGCAAGACATTTGGGTTTCCGAGGGATTCGGAGAATCCCGACCTACACAGGTGAACATCGCAAAGCGCATACCACAAGGGTTCCAAACGGGTCATTTCACCCATTCTACCCACTTAACTACTGATAGTGAGTACCTACAAGGTCCAAAGCAGAGTCAAGAGGTCTGGGGGAAGGTAGATCCTCAAGACATTTATCTGCCACCAATTACTGGTTTCGTTCAAAAGGATACCCATGGAGGTGGTCCCAAGAACGATTCGTCTGACTCGTTGGATGAGCGACGAAGAAACCGAAAAGGGAAGAAGCGGAGGACGAAGAGGGGAAAGAATCGAGGGGATGATTCAGACCCCGACTCGTCGGACTCCAGTTCCGATACGAATTCATCGTCGGATGATGACCGTAAAGGTAAGAAGAAGAAGAAACCGAACAGGTCGACGAAGAAGTCGTCGAAAAAGAACCAAAAAGTTAAGAAGCGATACAATGAGTCGTCGGACTCCGAGTCGGACACCGAAATGGACCTGGAGGTGCATCAACCGTTGAACGATATGTTCACCAAAGCGGTTGATTACAGGACCTATTGGTTGATCAACAAGTCGTCTGAATACACCCAAGAGGTTGCTCAGAAGATTACTAAGCACCACAAGAAGCTCAGCTTCCAAATGGGTGACACAAACTTCACAGGTACGGATCCTATTGCGGTGATTGAGTTTCTACAGAAGTTCAAGCTTGCATGTGACCAAAATGGTTTTTCCGAGGGCGCTGCTATGTGGCAATTTCAGTTTTACCTGAAAGGACAAGCATACCCCTTGCTGCAGGGTAGGATCCGCGGAAATACCTTAGCAATGGATGAGGATGGCACAGAGATTTTGGAGTCATACCCAGAAGTGGTCAATTTCCTTTTGGAAACATACGCCACCGATGAGGTTATCCAAGAGGGTTATTCGGAAGTCCTCGCCTGCCATCAAAGGTCTGGGCAAACCGAATCGGAGTTTTCGCTCGCGCTGTGGAATCTGGCAACCCGTTGTGGTAATAGGTTCACTACCTCTAGGTGAAAGTCGCTATTTGCCGACAATGTCGACAAAGCGATCCGTTCCCAGGTACGCCACTACCTGGCCACTAACCGAAAGGTAGACTACAATGGGCTGGCTCGATATTCCCAGGGCCTTGGAGATACCCTTCGGCTGGGAAAGAGAGCAGCCGTGCCTCCATCCTCGAAGGATAAATCGAAAAGGTCGGTCTTGGAAATTGAAGACACCACAACCTCAGAGGGTAGCTCGCACATCTAATTATCTACAGGGACCACTATCCCCTTGGTAACGACCCAGGGGCGGTTCTCGAAACCTTCTACGGTAGGAAATTGGTCGTCAACGCATACACAACACTCGGTACAATCGCCGCTAAGTGCGATGAGCTCGCAGAGGATGCCGGGAGCGAGCTTCCATAACTCGCCACCCACATCCTACGCCACTGCTCCCACCAACCAGGTTTCGAAGCCCCTCTCAATGGAGACGCGAGACCCCCAAACTGGAGGCCTCGTTTGCTGGTTTTGACTCGCGACAGACCATTTGGCAAACAATTGCGCTAACTTACCTCCAGGGATGAGAGACTAGTTTATTCAGGCTCGCATGCAGAATCACCAAAGCCTCTATAGGTCTTCAACACAAGCACCAAATAGATTCCAACCCCCTACACCGGTACATGTCAATACCATCGAGGAAACACCAAACTCCTAAACCCCTAAAACCCCTAAACCCCTCCCGTACAGGAGGAAAACACCGAACGGTTGGCGTAATGGCCGTACCCAACCTGCAATTGGAATGCCAATCGATACCCAGAACCTTGAGGGTGGAAGAGAACACGTCACAACCAGTTCCGGTTCGTCTATGAAGTACAACAACTATAAGGTACGTGCTTCAATTTGTTTCTCCGATCGCCTTGCCGTTCCGGTCACCTGCGTGTTGGATACAGGGGACGGCCCAAACGTCCTGAACTCCCACGTCATACCTGAGGCGGTACTTCGGAACTTGAGCCGAACCTCCCGACAACAACCCGCTGGTGGATGCGAATGAGCGCCCATTAAACCTTCGAGGTATGTTCACCACTGTGGTGCAGCTCGGACACCTCAAGGAAAGACTGCAATTCTTTGTTGTCGACCGTTTACCAACAGACTGCCTACTAGGTACGAACTTCATTGACAGAAATGTCAAAGCAATCCTTCCTGGTTCCCGTACCGTCGCCCTACGTCACGGGGGACGAATTTCCATTTGAGGTAATACGGAAACAAAACGGGTATGGTTCGTCAAACCGAAGAAGACGATATCCACCGAAACGGTCTCCAACAAAGTGCGCATTACCAAACAGGTTGTTATCCCGCCAATGCATCAAATATTGGTACCGGTGTCATGTGCAACCCCCAGGCTGGTCATACTACAAAACCATCCGAGGTTAGCACATCGACACCTCACCTTGATGGCCAACGGGATTGTCGACAACATCCCAAATCACCCCTTTAAGGTGTATCTCAGCAACTTCAGCAGTCACGACGTGAAGTCGCCGAAAAATACCAATGTTGGCATCGCACTACCGGCACCACAAGGGGTCTTCACCGTAGCTCACACTGATCTCTGCGAGGTCGCCTTCGATAGGGAAGGGGGGTGCGCAAATGCGTCCACAACCACAAAGGTATCGATAAAGACCAACTTGGAATCAAAGCTAACCGATAAGGCATCGGCACACAAAGAAGAGGAACCTGACCCTGAGAGGCAATGGCAAGATACAGTCCAGATCGGTGAAGAAAACGGCGAACTGCGGGGCCGTATTCTCGACCTTCTGGAGGAGTTTGAAACCATGTGGTCAGGCCATCTGGGCCAAAATTAAGGCCACACAGCATCGCATCGAGCTCCTCCCTGATTGGAAGCCGATTTATCAGCAACCATACCGTGCAGGTCCGAAGGCGAGAGAAGTAGAACTCAAAGAAGTGGAGCGAATGCTCCAAGAAGGTGTAATTGAACCAGGAAACTCAGATTGGGCTAGTCCCGTGGTTCTGGTTCAGAAGAAAGGGGATAACCGTATGAGGTTCTCTGTGGACGACAGGAGGCTCAATATCGTGACCGTTAGGGATTCGTACCCGATACCTAGAATGGATGAGTGCATCGACTCCTTGGGAGATGCGCAGATATTTACCACGTTGGATGCCAATTGTGGTTATTGGCAGGTACCTGTAGGTGAGGAAGATCGAGACAAAACGACCTTCACGTGCCATGCAGGTTTCTTTCGCTTCAAGCAGATTCCATGCGGGTTGCGCAATGCTCCAGCCACCTTCCAAGGGGCGCTGTACATCATCTTTTCGAAGGTTAAGTGGACAACCTCCTTGGTATACATCGATGATGTAATCATCTACTCCAGATCGGTAGAAGATCATTTTTCTCACGTGCGCACCGTACTAACCCTCCTAGCTGAGGCTGGGGTGACGCTAAAGCAACGCAAATGCGTCTTCTATACCAGAACGGTTGAATACCTGGGCCACATCATAGGCCCTGGTACCCTAGAGGATGCTCCGAGCAACATTAGAGCCGTACAGGAGGTCAAGGTGCCACGGTCCCAGACAGACGTACGATCCTTTATAGGTTTATGCAACGTCTATCGTCGCTTCGTGAAGGGATTCGCGAAAATAGAGGCTCCCCTCAACAAGAAGCTCCAGAAAGGTGAACCTGAACGGTTTGAAAATCTATCGAACGAGAAAATGGATACCTTTGAGGAATTGAAACCAGCGCTGTTGTCGCCGCCAATCTGAGCGTTACCGAAAACAGGTCTACTCTACACGCTGGATACAGATGCATCCCATGCCCGAATTGGTTGTTTTCTCATGCAAGAGCAGCAAAACGGAGACAAATTACTTATAGGGTACTGGAGCCGTGCTATGAATGAGGCGGAGCAGAACTACACGATAACCGAGAAGGAGTCTAGCAGTAGTGTGGAGCATGTTGATGCTCCGTCCATACCTTTTTGGTGAGCGCTTTACGTTGCGCACGGACCACGACGCCTTAAGTTGGATCCTTGTACTCGCAGATGCGTCTGGTGGACTGGCTCGTTGGAGATTGAGACTGTCCGAGTTTGAATACGACGTAAAGTACCGTCCAGGTATTATGTACAACATAGCTGATGCTATTTCACGCTTAAACAACTCAGGGTTTGAGACAGAACCTGTAGACGATGATATCTCTTGCTTTTTGGTGTTATCCAACCAACATGGTACCAGCGAACACCTAAAAGGATGTTAGGAGTTACCTAAAGAAGGTGCCTTGCCGAACACTGGCATGGAAATGCAGATACTGACCCTAGAGGAAACGAACGTCATGCCCGTAACGCGAGAGGAGTTCCTACGAGAACAGGCCCAGGATACGTACTGCAGAACCCTGGCTGACCAAATTGGTTTCGAAGGATCACAATTCGATGTGGACCACAATGTATACATCGTAAGAAGGCCAACCTTGGATGGTAGCCTTCAAAAGGTGGTTCCGAAGGCGCTTCGCCCGAGAGTCTTGTATGTCGCGCACTATCCGCGACTATCGGGACACCCCAGTGCCACCAGGATGTATTACACCTTGAGGCAACAGTTCCATTGGTCTTATATGGCCCATGATGTCTATACCTTTGTAGGTCAATTCCAATCTTTTGTTCGTACCCGCGGTGGTATTCGAAAGCATCGAAAGTACCTCAAGCTGTTTCCAGCAGCGAGTCTACTGGAGTTTGTTGCGATAGACCTTCTAGGACCACTTTCCAGGACCAAGAATGGGTACCAGCACATTTTAGTGATCACCGACAGGTTCTCGAAGCTCACGAGAGCGATACCTTTAAAGGAGACGAAGTCAACAACGCTGGCGATCGCGTTTTTCAACAATTGGGTGTACCCGTGGTGCACCACGATACCTACTTACCGATAATGGTTCAAACCTGGCATCGAAGTTCTTCGAAGCAGTCTGTAACCTCTTGGGTATGAAGCACTATTTCACTACTCCCTACCACTCGCAAACAAACGACGGACAGGTCGAGCGCTTTAACCACACATTGGTATCAAAGCTACGACACTATAAGGAAGAGCACCAAACTGGGTGGGATGAGCTGGTGCAACCACTCACCTACTCCTATAACCTTCAGGTACACCGGTCATCGCAGACCACTCCCTTTGATTTGGTTCTTTCGCGACACCCCCAAGGCAATGTATTGCAGGGAGATCATACCACCAGCACTGCAGCTGGCGCACTGACCCCTGCCCAGGTCAAGCGAAATACCCTTGTGAGGTTGAGGAGGGCTCTCAAACATGCAGAGAGCCGCCTCACTGCAGCCCAGAAGAGTTACAAGGCCGACTACGACCGTAGGATAACCAAAGTGGTCTCTGTTTCTTCGGGACAATATGTCTACATAGACCACCCACCTTCAGGTAAAAGACCACGACCGGGTGATGAAGCGGACGATGAAGCTATTGATAGAGATATCAATTCGAAGCTTCCACCCAAATCAGTGGGACCTGATAAGGTATTGAACGCATCAGACCACACCGTTACGGTTGAAGAAGATGGAATACCGAATACGATATCAATTGACCTTATTACGGTAGCACCTGAAACGGTTCAACATCGCATTGAGACAGGCACCTTAGCCCGAGAGCCCAGAGCTGTAGCTCTGCGCACTCGACCCTCGGAGGATCCCACCCCAATTGAGGTGAACGATGACCTTCAACGTGATGATCCGGATTACAACCCTCTAACACGGACGGAAATTGAACCTCAAACGGTAACAGCAGGAGCTCCTGACCCGGCTCCCACACCCGAAGCTCCCAACTCAGAACATATGAACCCTCGAGGTAGCGCTTCCCCGAAAGATCAGGACCTAACCTCAGATTAATTACCCGTTGACCGTCTGGTAGGCCACACTCGAACCCATAATGGTCTGAAGTACACCGTAAGGTGGTACGGCTGGGGGCCAGAACAGGACACCCTCGAACCCCCAGCCGCAATACCCCCACACTTCCGTATCAGGTATTGGCGCCTTCGCAAGGAGTCAATGCCTGCAGACGACTAACCTTAGACCTTCGTGGTACTCAGGCCTAAGGAAGGGGGAGAGAAAACGTCGTTTTCTGCAGAAGGTGGACGCATATGCGTGTCCGATTACCTACAAGGGAAAACACGAAATAACAACCGAATGCAACAGTAGAAGATACGAGAAGAAACAACAATTCACGTGAAGAAGGAGACACTAAGGAAGTCAAGTGGCAGGCGGCCGCCACAAGAATCTCAAAGGTGAACCGACCCTGTCACCGAGTTCTGAACCTCGAGGTATCGAGCGTCGCGCAGCGTGAGCAACCGCCGGCGGACACCACTCCGATGCCCGCGCCGCTGTCGCTCGCTATACCTTCATGGTTTGATGGAAGGAGGCACGGGGCGTGTCTCACGTGTAGGAAGGGGGTCTATCGCACAGTGGCAGAAGGTTTGACCTTTGAGGTTTTCCATGTACTACACTGACCTTGTAGGTGATGGATTCGAGGGATCATCGGCCACGCAGCTCCGGGCGAGTTACCATCTAGATGTTATCCGCCACGTGTAGTGTTGACATGTACCTTCTGGTTGAGTGATTGTTAGTAATTGCAATTGTAATTATATTTATTTTAGTACAGTAGTGGAGTGGCCACCTGGCACTCTAGCCAGTGCTGGCCAGGTCTTTGACACTAGGTCGGAGACCGTGCCTTGCTGGCACCTCCCGGGTGACCTGGAGAGTGCAGTCCACTGCATATAGGGAACTGCACCTCCTCCACCCTAGTCTGATAAAGACAGGCACCACTTGGGTCACAACTATACCTTTTGGTTCATTGTTTCTCAACTACTACATAATTTTTACCGCGCGTCGACGCCTACCATCGTTCACCTACACGGTATAGGCTAGTTGCCCCGCCGTTTGCCCCTGTGGGTTTTCACGGTGCCCTGTTACCATCGAGGTTAATTACGTCTACCTTCTAAGCTTGAGCGTCACCATGCTCCCGAGACAAGACAATAGCAGACCCCAGAGGGGATTGTACGACGAAAAGCAAAAACAGTATGCGGAATACTACAACCTGGCACGTTAAATTGGATGGTCTGAAATAGGCATTTGTGCATACACAATAATAACCAAGGGTTGTATTATGCTTACACTGTATGAACCAGCGTACTACAAAGATGGAATTATATGTTCCGAAACTGAACGTTACTTGTAAGTAACCTTAGTTAGCCATTAATAGAAATCTGGTTGTATTTAACTTCTTCAAGGGATATTGAACTGCTTCTGGGCGTCTCAAAATTGTTTTTGAGCTTGTTGAAGACTACAATGGGATCCTCCATGTCGGTCACTGGTGCTTCTCACGGTTTCCGGACAGATAAAATGTACACAAAAGCGCAACTTCTAATCGCCGATCGTACTTCTATGCGGTTTCCTACTCCTTTTTCGGGTGGGGTTTTGTCCCGCCTAAGATGCACCAGATTCTTTTCGGGCGCAAAACGAGTTCGAGCTTCTTCGACCAAGTACAGTGCTTCTCTGCTTTGAGTAACGGGACTCGCAGCTTCGAAAAGTCCATGAAAACTTCGTTCATTGTGCAATGGTAGAGGTCTGTTATTCTAAGTAGCATTCGTCGCGTGGGATGGCCACATATTCCCTAACTTAAGGTTCCACACAACAAAGTGAGACCACAGTGTTTACTATTTATAGTTCAAGCTGCTCATAATAGGAAGCCAGACTATTCTGGAACTTCAAATTACTGGTCACAGAATCTTCAAAATCGATATCTAGTTCCCGTCGTTTTGGGGACAAACTCTAAGTACCAACGCCACTATTCCGATGTATTTCCTAAAATTTCTATATCGGAATACTATATGTAAGAGTAGGCTTTTACCAAACGTTTACTCACTCTCAATACTGGAGGCTGTCTCCAACTGCTTTGTCGAACCGTCTAAAGACTTGACATTTATACATTGTTCAGTGAGCTCTTGAATGTTTGGTTCTTATTCAAACATTCTCTCGTGACCAATTGTTCCAATACAAATGTGACAGGTAGACATACAATACTACTATTACATTCAACCTCTCTTAGAACTTGACGAACGCAGCAAGTTCTCAAATTTCTTAATGAGTTCTGCGCAGTTTGGCGACTCGTTTTTGTTCATCCAAATTGCTTCTTGTTTAACATCGCCTTCAAATTTGACCAGATACTGCCTTTTGCGATAACGCCTGCGAGTATTCAAAATGGTAATCACTCCTTGTTTCACTGTGCCAGCAGCATCAATGACGACTGAGAGTGAGTCTTTGTCATTCTTTATACGATTGAGCAGGTGTAGTCGAGACACATGGAAAACATTTTGTGCTCTTCCCATGGATGGCGGTAAGTCAATCTTGTGTGTCACTGGTCCCAAAACCTTCTCGACGGCAAATGGTCTCATTAACTTCGGTTGCCACTTTTTTACAATCCCAGACTGCATCGACGCACTGTTGTCGCCAGTATTCAGTAAAACGAGATCACCAGTCTTAAACTATACATGTTTCCGTTCCTTGTTGGCATATAATGTTTGACGTGCAATTTCGTCTGTCAACTTATCCTTCGCTACCGTGCAAAACGCCTTCAGTTTTTTCAAATAGCCCACTGCTGCTGGACAGTTTCTATCCTTTTTCGAGAACTGTCTCGAAAGTTATGACTCTGGTACACGTCCAATATATGCTTCAAAAGGAGCGATCCCTGTACTCCTGTTTGGTGCCGTGTTGTAATAGTACTCGAGTTCGCTCAGCATATCGTCCCAATATTCTGGATTCCTTTGCACTGTGCCCCTAGTAATGGTCGAAAGCGTTCTGATCGTATTTTATTATCCGCTCTACAGAGAGAGCAGACATCTGCGACAGTGTTCGGGACTGCAAAATGGGTGCTTGCGGCTAAGGGGAAGGTGTGGTAGAACACAAAAACTAGCGAGCCAGAATGGGGGTTGTAAGGCCCCACTCGCCAATGAGGGTGGTTGGTACTATTGAACGGACAACTACTTGATGTAGCTTGTCCGGATCTCCGGTTAAGAAATCCTGAACAAGGAACAAGTGAGTTGTGACCCCGTTTGTTGTCTCTTTTACTTTGGAGTCAGCGCTCCCTTCTGTGCCTTAAGTACAGTGCACAGGGGTGAGCGCCACACATAATAATGTCTAGATATAAACTTGTTTAGCCGATTAACCCCTCTACAGTACGGGATAATGGTTGCCACGTGGCTACTCACTAAAGTATATGCGCCGTTTCCAGTATGGTATTTGCCTACAAAAGGGTCGAATCGGATGCACCGTGGCCGACCGAGGTCCCACGTGTAACATACCACCTCACGGATCATCTGCGGGGTGCCGCTTCATAACTTCATCCTAGCCTTTACACTCACTTATGAGCATCATTTTTCTTAACCCAAAAAATCTTCCACCGGCATTCCGACAGTGCAGAATACTACACATATTCTCAGAGTGACCATCCGTTTGCGGATGTCGTTTCGATGCCATGTTCAGATCCACGTTCAACATCCTCGTGATGTCTTTGAAGTAGTAAGATGTGAAAAGTTTGTCTGTATCTAATATAATAGTTCTGGGAACTCGATGCTTTCAAAAAATTTGATCAAACAACAACTGTACGACTTCCATTGAGTCACCGTCTTTTTTGTAGGTATAAAGAATGCTAGCTTCGAAAGCTTCTCTACAACAACCAATTCTGAATCCTTGTCTGCATTGGTTGTGAGAAACTCTGACACGAAGTCCATAGAAACAACATCTTAACATGCATATGGTACGCGATGGGGTTGAAGGTTTCCACTCTGCAATGGTTTTTACTCTTTGTTGAACTGACATTCCTCACAGAGTCTCACAAACTATCGGATTTCTCCGAAAATCCGTTCCCAATAGAAATGACCAGCACAAACCAAATAAGTCTTCTCTCAACAAGAATTACCAGGTAGATGGAACTCTTTCATAACTGCCTCCCGAATATTTCCACCTTGTGGAACAATCTCACTTCTTGAGGTGCCTCTGGCATTCCAGTAGATCCACCCTTCCTGAAAGGTATAGTTAGAGATATACATCGCCGTCTTTTTCTTCGGAGGATCCTTTTGATCCCGTAGAACTGACAGAATGTTCTTTGTCCAAACATGGTTCTCGTATCCCTTCCGAATCGCCGTATGCAAGTCTTTGTCGTTTAGTCGAAGTGCTTTCAACTTCTGGTGTCAGTCATACAGTTTACTGAGTGCATCAGCTGCTCCATTCATTCGGCCGTTGATGTGTGCCAATTGGAACATAAAGCACTGCAATTCGTCAATCCAGCTCATCTGTTTCTCTGACAGTTTCGATTTTGTTTGTAAATACTTGATGAGCTCATGATCTGTGCGTATTATAAACGGTCGATCCTTCAGGTCAACTTCCCATTCGCGCAACGCAGTCATGACTGCTATCAGTTTTTGGTCCCCAGTATCCCATCTAGTCTGTGTCTCCAAAAGGCGATGATACAAAAACGAAACAGGGTGACCCTCTTGTTCCAATGTTGCGTCTACCGCGTACTTGGAAGCGTCAGTTGTTAACACAAAACTTACGTCTGATGATGGATGAAGTAGAACTGGTGCAGTTATTAGCCATTTTTTAACTCCTCAAATGCCATTCTCTGTTTTTCCATCCATTGAAAGTTTTTTGAACAGAGCAGGTCAGTTATTGGTCGTGCTACATGAAAAAAACTGCTTATGAACCTTCTATAGAAGTTTGCTAGTCCCGAACATTTCTCCAAATTCTTCAGTGATGTAGGAGCTTACCACTTCTCTACAGCTTCTACGAGCCTTTGCTGTGTATGAACTCCTTCTGCATTGATCTCGGCGCCAAGGTAGTCCACCTCTGTTGCACCAAAGGAGCTCTTGATCGGCCAAATGTACAGCTTGTGCTTGCTTTAGGTTTCAAAAAGCTGTCGTAAGTGCCGTTTGGGCTCTTCTTTGTTCTTCCTGTAGATGAGTATGTCATCTATGTAAAGAACCATGCATTATCCGTGAAACTCACGAAGCTAATGTGCCAATAAATGCAAAAATTCTGCAGGGGCGGGCGTTAGTCAATCCAAAACATAAGACTCTCCCCTCATAAGTTCAATGTCGAGTGCGTATAGCAGTTTTGTGACAGTCTTTTTCCTTGAGCTTCATTTGATGGTATCTCCAGATTCAATCAATGTATGAGAAGATCCGCGCCTCTGCTACCGGATCAATTGTCTCATTTATGAAAGGAATAGGATTCGCATCTGTAATCGTGATCCTGTTCCATGCTTTGTCATCACACCCCATTCGAAGATCTCCATTGTTCTTTTTGGTCAAGAAAACGGGAGCTCCATACGGTGAAGAAAAAGGTGTGAGGAGTCCCTTTTCCAAGTACTTCTGCAATTGGAGCTTCAGGTTTTGTAACTCAGGAGGTGAAAGTCTGATAGCAGGCCCAACAGAAGGTTGCGCACCTGGTATGAGTTTGATTTTATATTCCATCCCTCGTGGCGTGGGTAACTCATCCAGCAACTCTTCCTTAAAAATTTCTTCGACCTCTGTTAATACCTCTCGAAATTCAGGCGTGCCCATTGCTTCGGACACCCTGTACTCTTCGTTTCTGGACACTCTGACTTCGAACAGTTTGCATTCTCCCTTTTTGACTTCTCTACACATCTTTTCAGCGATATATGTTTAAAGAAAATATCTTTCGACACCTCATTCTTTTTTCTTCTTAGAGTTATCGTCAGTATAGTACCATTACTGTATTTGACCTTGAGTAGATTGGTCTGCCAATCAATTAGAGGGTTGTGCTCTCGTAACCAAGGTTTTCCAAATATGAGAATCAGAACACTACTGTCTTCCTTAGTGTTGGTGACCAAGATTTGTTCCTCGCTCAAAATTCCAATGATGATAACCACTACCTGGGCTTTTTTAAGTACTCTCGTTTTTGGTGAGTCTACAAGTTCAACTTCGATACCTTCAATTTCATTCAGCAACAAGTTTAATATCTTTACGTGCTCTACTGACATAAAGTTATGAGATGCGTACGAATCCACAGCGGTTTTCACCGGATGCCCTGTTATCATTCCATCATACATCCAGTTGTCCTCTTCTGCATACTTCAATGCAGAAAGATAAGGCAACCGGTCCCGAAAATTTCCTTGCGCAGCTGCACCTGAGCGCAGCTTTCTCCGGTTTTTCTAGTGATCGGAGCTCTTGTTCTTGTCCCTCTCTTTTCTGCAAGAGTGACCAGGATCGCTCCAACCCTTCTTCCCGCACTTGAAACACATATCGTTTCTTCAGTACAAAGCAATCTCTCTTCGCTTCATTGATCCCCAGCTAACAGCCTTGTTGTCCTTAAAAACTGTATACTATTTTTTGGACACTCCCGAAATCTATGAATGTTACCCAGACTGACTCTTGTTCTTCTTGGAACCTTGATTTTTCTAAGTACTGGCCTGAAACTCGCCTGCTAGCTTAAAAGACAATTCAAGTGTCCTAGCATAATCATTGGCTGGCTTTGTAGAGGTATTCCCAGTTCGATCATCTGGCTGCGAGGCCGGAAACTTCTCCGTGAACCTACCTTTCTATGATTCCGAAAGACTGTTGAAGAAATAGATATAAACTTTATTCTTCTGGGTGCTACGAAAAGTAACTAAGTTCTTCAAATCGTGCAATATGATCATCCATGGATCCATTTTCTTTCAGACAGACGTCCATGAGTTTCATTCCTGCAGTAGCCATTTCTTTGGCCAAAACAAATTCTTCGATCACGGCTTTCTGCAGTTCGACAGGGCTGGTATGCTTATAATTAACCTTTCTAGACGCATCATTCGTGATGCAGCTCTATCTTGGAAGTGAGGCTCTGTAACGTCAAGCATCTTGTCTTCTGAATAGTTGTAAAGTCCCCACCTGTCTTGATAGAGTAAAAGAAACTGGTTACCTTCTCTGTCGTTCTGTCAGAATCATTTCCAGAAAATGTAGGAACTGTTGGCGCCTTAAACGCATTTGAAGTCCCCGCCTTTGTTCGATGGCTGCTCTGCTGCCACTGGCGTTGCAAAGTCGTGATACTTTGATTTGGCGTCTGCACAGTCTCACTCAACGCTTGCAGCTCCTGCCTGAGTTGCTGTAGCTGCGACGCCTCAATCGCACTACTTTCTTCTTGCGCACTCTGAATACGGTTCGAACGAATTCTGGTTCCATAACACTGATGTTCTCTGTTCCTGTGAACGTACCTTGCGATGCTACCAAATGTAAGAGTAGGCTCTTACCAAACGTTTACTCACTTTCAATACTGGAGGTCTTCTCCTACTAATTGGTCGAACCGTCTAAAGACTCGACCTTTATACGTCTGTGTTTTCGGAAAGCAAGTATTTCATGCTAGATTTCAAGTTTGGGTGTGCTTGAATGTCTATGGTCAGCATTCAAACATTCGCAGAATTTTGATGGCAGAGTATCTAGCGCAAAAACACTAACGCAAGTGAATTTTGGGGAGAATGTAGAAAACTAGCAAACGTCGGTACTAACACCGGCACACTAGGAAGAATGGAAAATAACTTGGGGGATATCTTTCGACACTAATTAACCCTAGACCATGAATTCTACCGATAATGAAAAGAATACTGAACGCTATCTAGCGCATGATCATTCATTTCGCACACGTTTCGCAGCTAGTATGAACAGTTGAAATGCCCTGCACGTTCAATTTTATGTTTGCTAATGACCCTAATGGCCAGTGCATAAAAATGCGATCCTGCAACTGAAACCCGAAACGGGTCCCCGTTGCACGTGAAATGAGATCTTCCCAATTCACATGCGTTGACCCGCTTTGCATCACGTCCCCCGATCGTTGCGCTTCACCTCGCGTCGCGCGAAGCGCGACGCGAAGAGCCCTCCATTCTCAGAGAACCGTCCAAGCAGTATACCAGTTCACCCTTCATCAATCCCAAATTCCTACCTAAGTAGATAGACATCACAAAATCACACAAATTAGAGCCCAATTCCTCGCTTCATGCAAGCATGTTCCATATAAACAAACTTACCTCTGTCAAAAATGTGCTCTTTGTCTTGCCTCCACTTTCCGCATTCGCATCAATAACTAGACACAAGTCAGATCTCCGTCACAAAACAAACCCAAACCACATCAGCACGCCACTCACCTTTACAGCAACCATTTATCCCATCTCTCGTCCAATCATGCCCCCCTGTTCTCTTGCAGCAGCAAACAACGGCAAGTCAGATCTAGTTCCCTAACGCATACAAGATACGATGGAAGCTCGCACTTACCTTTGATTCCACCATTCCCCGATCAACCACTGTCTTAACAAGAAAGAAATATAAGTCAGACTTCCACCAAAATTCGAAACCAAATTACTTCAATGACGCACTCACCTCCTGAGAAACTTGCTCGGCGCAGTCCTTCTAGAATATCTCCCTCCTCACCCAATCGCTCCTTACTGTCGCTTCGCAGCAGCAAAAAATAACATGTCAGAACTCATTCCAAAAATAATACCAGACACAAGTAGCACTCGCACTTACCCGCACTTCCATCATTCCCCCTTCATACAACGTCGCCCGCACTTTCGTAACAATAAAAAAATACAATTCAGATCTCCGTCAATAACAGAAAGAATTTTTCGCAGCGACGCACTCACCTCCTAAGCCGCTTGCTTAATTCACTTCCTTCAAGGAGGTTCCCCTCCCCACACAATCTTTCCTCTCCGTCACTTCGCAGCAGCAAACATGAACATGTCAGATATCCTTCCTAAATCTCTACGAGACACTAGTAGCACTCGCACTCACCTTTAACTCAACGAATCCTGCCCCCCCATTCCAATTTTCTGTCGCTTCGCAGCCACAGTCAAAAATATGTCAGGTCTCCATCCAGATTGCAGGGCAGAAAACGTAGCAAACTCACCTGTTCATCATCATGAGGGCCGCTGAAATAGGTTTAACATGTTAGCAACCAGAAGGAGAACAAACACACCAGGTCAACGTAGCGCGCCGCGCACCTCTAAATCGCAACCCACTCACCCGCCTACCCTCCACCCCACGCTGCATCACCCATCGCTCCCCTCGCTCTTCGCCCGCTTGCGCATGCCCACAAATAGTTTCAAGGTACCAGATCAACATAGACGACGTACATCTCAATCGCAAGCTGGTCAACCCGTCACCCCCCACACCACACCCCATCACTAAACGCCCCGGTCGTGCTCCGCCCGCTCGCGCACAAATAGAAACAGAGTCAGCACTTGTGAAACGCACGCGCAATACCGCTTCTGACGCAGCTAGAAAACGCGGAAGGTCCACAAGGTCCAGAAGACATCATATCACAGGATCTTAAGATCGCACAACTGCTCATCCGACCAATACTCACAATCAATACAAGTACACGCCGCCGCTCAAAAATATAAAACTTTGAATACTTTCATTCCAACCAACTTTCCAAGCCACATATGCGCCGTTTCTGTCTTGCCGCACGACTTGTGGGTGTCTCTGGCGCATCACTTGACCTTGGTAAGTACACCTGATAAGTTTAAACTCTCCCCACCGTCCTCGTCGTGCATCTTCCTCACCTCCAGCCGTATATAGTATCCCCCCTCTCTCCTCGTCCTACGTCTTGTTCACCTCCCCGATTTACTTTCCGAGATCGCGCGCAGGCACCCTCCACACCATGCAGCTTTGTCGCTTCCCAAGGTGTTCCTTCGAGACAAATGTTCATACCTCCCTTGTCCAACACCAGCGCCAGTGTCGCTACTGCACCACCCGCAACGCCTTCCTCGCCACCACCCCAAGAGATGGAACTCAATTCCCACCACGCACGAAGCGCCCACGCGTCCAGACCGCAGATACCCGCTCCGTTGGCATCTCCAACCGCCTTTCCAACATCTTTCCGCTGGTAGAAGAGGACGACTACCATTCGAGCCAGCTCGCTCTGGACATACGCTCCGCAGACGCCGCCCACATTCTCAACGCTTCTCTTCGCTCCCCTTCTCCCAGCCGTCGCCCACTCGTGAAGCTCAATCCCATCGTCTCCTACATCTTATTCATCGCCACCAAGCTCGGCAAACGCAAAGCCGACGAACTCATTACCCTGCTCAAGGACCCCAACTACTCCCAAACACTCATTCAACAGGTTACCTCCGTCTCCAACTGCCTTCAACTTCATTCCAAACTATTCGAGGACACTGTCGGCTCCATCGGCTTCAAATCCACAACCGTTCGTCACAATCCCTCAAACATCACTGCAACTCTCTACCTCAAAAACCCCATCGATGTCCTTCTCCAGCAACTTCGCTACGCCACTCGCGCTAACACATTCTTCCACCCCGTCAGACAGTGTTCTTCAGATGGTTTTCCTGCACGCGCTCATCCCATGGTTTCAAAACTCGGCAGTTGTGTTTATCTGGACCTCAAACAACACATTCTCTGCTCTCAAGACCCAGATGTTATTTGGCACAACGCGGACATCACTGGCATGGAATCTTTCATCGGCTTCATCCAGCTCTACTCGGACAAGTCTTCCACCTCCCTGAAAAGCTCCTCTATCACCTCCTACCCCCTTCACATCACCCTCCTCAACTTTTCAGACTCCTTCCGCTGCCATTGCATCTCCCGCAACTACACCGTCCTTGGCTACTTCCCCACCTCGTTCGACGCCCCTTCCTCCCCATCCGACGAGGAATCAATCGAAGGCCACCTTCTTTCTTCAGCCCTCAGCCGCACCACCCGAATGAAACATATCCAAGAATCTCTACAAATCATCCTCGAATCCCTCGCTGCAGTCGCCCTCAAGGGTTTCCCTTTCCGTGATGAATACCAGGTCATTAGACAGTGCCACTCAGTCATCGCAAACTATGCTGCAGACATCCCAGAAGCAAAAGACATCCTCGCCATCCTACACGGCACAAACCCATCCAAGCTGTGCCACAGATGCCTAACACCTCGCTCCGACATCAACCTCCACCTCACTTCCGTATCCCCTCGAACTATTTCCCCCACCAGTCACACCAGATCCGCACACGACGCCCTTCTTAAGGATGCCAACGACTCCGAACAACTTCGCCGACCGCGCGTAGCAAGAACTCTCAGAGACCAAGCAGCATCTCTCCTCCACACAAACTCCCTCTCCGCGTACCACTCCTTCTTCGAAACATACCCTCTTCTTAATATATCCCCACTCCTCACCCTTACTCTATCTTCTCCTTCGAACCCCTTCACAATTGCCATCTGGGTATCTCCAAGCTCGTCAAACTGGCAACCATCGAACGCTTGAAGTCCGACCGCCTCTTCACCACTGTCGCGTCCTCCAACGGCTCCTTGCGATCCTTCAAATCCATCCGAAGCTCCCTTCTCCCCCACGCAAACAACATCCTCGCAGATATCAAAGCCAACTTCTCCGCACCCGGACTGCATATCGACTTTTCCACACCCGAAAAGGGGCACATACGTAAACGGGTTCTTCACATTGGACGTCATCAAAGGCATGCTCGAGGCAAAAGACTACCGCGCTGTCGACATGGTCTCCCCTTCATAGGTGCCTTCTTCGACCGTTGTTGCGGTGAAGTTGACACGGCTCCCATCACCTCCATCTTCACGGCATACGCAGACCTCTTCACCGCCGCACTCCACCACAGCACTACCTCAGAATGGAGAGACCACCGACTTTGCGCCCCCCAAGAACTCATCAAGCACTTCATGTCTCTCTGCGTCTCCGTCCTCGCCCTTTTCCAACCTTCTCACCTCGGAACACTGAAGTTCCACCTTCTGGACCACATCATTGCTGATATTGATCTATACAGAGGTCTTCAATTCACTGACGCCGGCATCTACGAACACGCACACCTCCTCTTCAAAAACCACTATCGACGCACATCCCGAAGATTTTCAACAGCTCACAGACAAACATTTGACGCAATCCAACTCACAGAAGGCTTCCGAAACTCAACCGCCATTCCCCACCACATTTCCTCCTCCTCAAACTCCTCCTTCCGTCGTGCTCGACAGTTTTCCATGGTCTGCGACGGTACCACCGTACTCTTTCGAGACTATACAAGGTAGTACCTTGTATAGTCAGCTCTTGAATGTTTGAAACTTATTCAAACCTTCTCTTTTGACCATTTGTTCAAATACAAATTTGAAAGGTCGTCATGCAATACTTACATGACACTATGACCCTTCCTGATCGATTTTATCGCTCAAGTCTTCTACACCCAGCTCTCACGTGTCAGTAAAGCTACTCAATGCACACAAGATTATGGTAGCCACAAGAGCTCAGCAAAAACTAATGACGTCTCACGATAACAATGTACTCTAACTTTCAAATTTGAAAAGAGACCAGCCTATATGAGTGCAATATGAAACATACAAGCAAAACGAACCCTTGAGATGGGTTAAGACCATTTTAAAACGTGCTAAACCGTTCTTCGTGGAGTGCAAAAGATCGAATTGAGGCCCGCTATGAAAGTTCCATACGAACACATACGTTTAGTACCAAACGAGAAATTGACTCAAGAATAACAAAATGGTGTATTAGAAGACATAATTTCAGGTGACATGCCAGAACAGTTCACCACGAGAGTCACGACAGTCAAAGAAAGATGCCTGAATGCACACACGATGAAGAGCATGAGAAGAATGTCACGCAGGTTATAAGTGATATCTTCAGATCTGAGAATAGTATTGTCGAGCTAATGCATGGTCTACCCATGCGAAGATCATTCTTTTCTAAACATTTAAGAGGTGATTCCATGAAAGATATTGGAAAGATATCTGTGCAAGGCCCAGAATGGGCCAAGGATATGCTATGGTCTGTCGAGCAACAAGTGCTGGAAAAAATCTACAGAGCGACTGGTAGCGCATAGGTTAGCAGGAAAAGGATAAACCGCGTTATGTCCTGAATACTTGAAAAAGCTGTAGATAAAGATATTGAGGAGGCCCGGAAAGGAGCCTATGTCGAAGTTTCAGAAGAGATTTTTGAAATCAATTTCCATGTTGTGTATGAGTTGTAGTGCGAGGAATTGGATAAGAAACGACTTAAAGCCCGATTTTTTCCGCAGGGGAACAGAGACAGAGAAATAGGGCCACATAAGAAACGATTCAGCTACAGCACACAGCACAATTCTATGTTATACGCATTTTACCGCATTTCTGAAGTTTTGACTGGGCTCCCTGGACTTGAAGAGCGCATACTTACAGAGCGGACCGATAACACGTGATATTTATCTGTGGCCTCCAACTGAATAGAAAAAAAGACAACGAAAATTCTGGAAACTTGGGAAGTTACCATATAGAATTAGTAAGTCTGGAAGGAGATGGGTTATCGTAATTGAGAAGTGCTTGATATTAGATGTTGTTATTTATCGACTCTACGGCATTAGCCAGCTCTTTCTCAACCAAGACAATAGAGTGTGCGTTATATTTCTTCTTGAAAAGCTTACCGATAATTTGTTGCTTGTAGGCATTATAGAGGCGACGAAATCATTTAAGATGCACATATCGAAAAACATGTAGCGCAATGACGGGTGGGTCAGCGTACGGGTCCCTACCGGTGGTAACGTAGTAGAGCGGGTCCTAAGGTTCAAATCCTTGACGGCGGCACTCCCAGAGTACTTGGTGCAATGGGCTGGCGTTTACTGCGTAGTCCTACAGGTCGGAGCTACGGAAACGATGGCTTGAAGACCAAACGGTGGAACTAATATACAAAAGGGGGTTGTTTAGTATCCTACGGTGCCTACCTTACTCTAAGGGAGAAGCGTCACTCGAGCCAAGTAAATAGTACTGGCGAAGCGCTGAGATCTCCCTGGCACCGTAATGCTAATCTATTACAGTAAATTAGAATAAATTAATAATCTACATGAGTCCACCTGAGGTCAACCCGTCCACGTGTGGCCTGTAAAATATCTCAGGGCCCGGCGGCTTACAGGGCTCAACGGTTATCATCGCTCCTTCACATATCTCCCTCCCGAGGATTCGGAGGTCACGGCGAAGTCCAAATTGCCCCACACCTTCCTGGGCGTCCGGCTCTAACTGGACCTATGGGTGACACTCCAATCTTGCGTTAGAGGTCGGAATGTCGTGATCCTGAGCGTTCGATTGGCCAGGACAAGAGCGGTGCCGTGCCCGATATGTCGTCGTTTTATGACCATCCCGAGGGTTTGTTGCTCTCGTCAACGGTGGGCGCGACGGGGCGTCGCATCGCCACTATCCTCGGGGGTACCAGTGCTTAAGACATGACGCTTGGCGCGAAGTTGGAAATTAGTTCACCTAAGGTACTGTACGCGCACCGAGGGGGGGTTCCTTGCCGCTTCTTCTATCCCTCCATATTCCTTTGGCGACTCTACGCGCGTCGTCCGCCGTGAACCACGGCGCGCGCTTTGTCCGTTCGAGATCACGTCGGTCATCCTGCCCGATTCGATTTCATCCTCCTTCCATCCGATCGCGGGATTTCTCCATTGGTCGCGCGCAATGCCGCCATCGCCTTGCAAGCCCGTCGGAAACGGCACTCTCCCTCCGGACTTTGTCGCTTCCGTCGGTTTTTCTATCAATTTCCCGGCGGAACAGCCTGCGGGCATCAGCGCCATGGCTTCGAACAACCAAGCGGGGAGCTCCTCGGGATACCAAGTGGCTTATGGGCGCCCCAGGAGCCGCTAAGAACAATCCATCGGAAGAAATCCGCGGACAGTGCGTCATGCACTTCTGCCGTCCCGTTGGTATTACGGCCTCGATGGACATTGCTAACAGATTTAAGGAAAGCTTCCTCCTGGGGGCGTCGCTCGGAGCGCTACGCCATGGTTGTCCGACAGGGTCAGGATCTGAAGACAGCCATGGTCAATATCCTGCAGCCGAATGCGCAAGCGATGTCCGAGAGGGTTACTGCCGACTTGGATGCCCGGTACGGTCTAAATTTGAGTGACCGGGAGGCTTCCGATGGTGACAATAGTTCCTCAGCTGAATCTCCGCCGAAGAAGCGTGCTCGGCTCGCTGGGGCCGATTCTGGTGGTTTAGTTGGCCCTTCAGGTGACCTTAGTCCCGGTTTCGCCCATGCAGGTTCCAATAAGGACGACGGAGCTACTCCTGCGCCACCCCGTGAGTCCTGTTGGGGTTGCGAGCGCTTCCACGTTAGAACATACAAGGAACCACGTGCGGACTTTTAATTGTCCTAACTGGAGGTAAAGTGGTATTATTCCTTTAATTTTCATTGGTCTACGTGATGCATCGGTAATCCTTGGGGTCTTCCTTGCCTGCACGAAATCTTTCCAACCCAGTAGGAGTAGCTTCAGATGGACCGAGTTGAGACCAGTGCCTGTGTCCAATACGGCTGTGGTCAGTCGGGAGTTGTTGGAACGAAGTCCCACGGTTACTTGAACTTTTTAATCCTTTTTCCTGAGGATATAGACCGGGTCGTCACTGTGTTCCAATTGTGGTTCAACCTGAGTGTTCCATTCTGGGTGGCTCGTATTGGGAGGTCAAGAGCTCTTTGGCTCATGACCGTCCAATTGGGCGAGGCAAAGGCTTAAAGAGGGAGGATTTGCCTTGAGTCGTCCATCTAGGAGTTTTCCGATGGAGTTTCCGTTTCTTCCTGAGTATAGGATTCTTCCACGGGGTCTTCTGTAGGATCTACAATGGAGGGGACCTGTGGGGCTTCGATCGAAGTATCCGGAGGCGTGGCATAGCGTGAGCTTCCAGGGGTCTCTTTGGTTTGTTGCTGTGCCCTGTTATACATTCCTTCGGATCTCCGCACCCGGTAATTCCCTTCCAGTAGGGCTAGGAGGTTTTCACGAGCATCCTCAGGCAGATACCTCGTACAGTCACAAGGTTGGGTCACGGAAAGGCAGAGGAAGCAGGCGCTTGGGGAGCGAACAAAAACGTCCTTGCGGGGCGCAAAGGGAGAATAATTGGGTGTGGGTGGTTCAATGGTCGCTGTAGTTCCCTGGGAGGTATATGATGGGGGCCCGGGCGGAGGGGCACTGAAATTGACCGTGAGGACATCTCCTGAATCGGCGTAATGGAGTGAGGCTTCCATGTCCGACTCCTTGGAGCTAACCAAATGGGCTTGGTTGAGTTTACGTAATGGGGTTTCGTGTCCTCTGGTTATATCAGCGTTGCGCCTGGAGGTCCTGTAGGTTTTTCCATAACACTCGGCCTAGGTAACGAGCCTTCGGAAGGAATATCGCTGGTTTTCCGTGTGGTAATTGCGCACATGTGTCCGAATGGCAGGGAGCAATCCCGTGATGAAGTGACGTTTAAGCCGTTCTTCGGAGAACAAGTTTCAACATCGGTAAGCCTTCTTCCATAGGTCGTCGGCAAAAGCCGATTTGGTCATGTTGGAGCTCTGCCTAAAGAATAATACTCTCTGGCGGGCATCCATTATAACGTCATCGGTGGCGTAAGTTCCCAAGAGCTAATGAACAACCTGAGGGTATGACCTGAGGAGCTCCCGGTCTTGAGCATCCATGAGGTCAGTTGTGCCAGATATCTTCGAAACCACTCGGTCACGCGCCTGTCCTGTAAGGAAGAATTGGAAAATGTACAGAGCGGCGCCTTCGTGGATACCGTTCTGATCGCAGGCCGTACGGAACAAACTGAGAAACCTTAGGACAGCAATGGGATCGGAACCCGAGAACTTGTCCGTAATGGATAGTTGCATCCGTTTGGCCCATTTGCCGACTCTGCGAGCCAGCAAACCAGAATATTTCGCAGAACTGTCGGCCAGCCGGTAATTCAGGTAGTTTAGAACCTTGAGGAAAAGTTCGTTTGTGGTTGTCAGTGGTCTGAGGCTTCGAACGGCAGCCTCATACCCTTCCGAGTCAGTCGTTTCGGTCGAGGCCGATTCAGAATCACTCGTGTCCGAATGGTCTCTTCTTTTACTCCTTCTGTTCTTCTTTCTCCTGCGGTTGCTTCTTTTTGTTTTAGCGGAATAGGGACCTAAATAATCAGTCTTTCTATCAGATCTGATGGAGCCCTGAAGTTGTTGTACCTCAAATAATCCGTCCGGTGGGGCCAGCGGTCTCTCTTCTACACGCGGAGCTTCTCTTCTGCTCATCGCTTGTCTCTCCCTTGGATTCTCCTGATGGGCAACCTGTCTCTCATCTAGACACGAAGCTTCACTTCTGCTCCTAGATTGTCCCACCATGGGGGTTTCCCGATGGTATTTCCGGCGAGGGGTTGATAATTCCGCCACTCCTGGGGGTCCGGTAGGGGGTTGCCATATGGAGAGCGAATGGTTAATTTGTCGTGGAGTGGTCCCAGGGACTAAATTGCCTGCTTGGCGGGTGACTGCTCCTTGAAAGGCCTGTAGGAGGGAGTCTAGGAATAATTCAGACTCCATTACCTCAGCGAAGATTCGAGTGATGAGGTAATCCGTATGGTCAGCGATCGCCGTAGCGAATCGGAAGTCCATAATGGAATCCACGTAGGCTGAGCAGAGCTCACGGAGACGGGGCCAGAGAAGGTCGGCAAGACCTGCGGGCATGATTTCTCTAATTCCTTTGGTCTGGTGGGTTTCTACTTGAGATGTCCCTGGCCTAGAGGGGGTCCTGGTGAGGAGTTCTCGTAAACGCGGTGCCACCGTGGGTTCTCGGCGAATCCTTTCAGGGTTATCCAGAGGGGTCAGTACTTCTTGTGGCTGGCTCCTCGTGCTGCTGCGGTCCCTAGCGATATCCACCTGAGGGTCAGGCGACATCGCCGGAGTGGTAGTCGCACTTTGTCCTGCCGTAGGATTCTTATGGTCTGGTTGGTTGGGTGTGTTTCCTGCATCTTTAATGCCGGTTGCTTCTGTACTTCTGGTCCGTTGGCGAACTAAGCCAAAGGTTAGAATCCGGATAATTCTTCGTTCCAGTGGTCCGTTCAATTATGTGAAAGGTTTCTTAGTCTGGAGACCAAAACGTAAGGCAATGACGGGTGGGTCAGCGTACGGGTCCCTACCGGTGGTAGGGTGGTAGAGTGGCTCCTAAGGTTCGAATCCTTGATGGCGGGTTCCCAGAGTACTTGGTGCAATGGGCTGGCGTTTACTGCGTAGTCCTATAGTTGGAGCTATAGAAACAATGGCTTGAAGCCCAAAGGGTGGAACCAATCTACCAAAGGGGGTTATTTAGTATCCTAACGGTGCCTACCTTACTCTAAGGGAGAAGCGTCACTCGAGCCAAGTAAACAGTACTGGCGAAGCGCTGAGATCTCCCTGGCACTGTAATGCTAATCTATTACAGTAAATTAGAATAAATTAATAATCTACATGAGTCCACCTGAGATCGACCCGTTCACATGTCGCCTGTGAGATAACTCAGTGCCCGGCGGCTTACAGGGCTCAACGGTTATCATCGCTCCTGCACAAAGATTCACATTGGGCGAAACTATGATAGATGATGAGATCAAGTTCAACGGGTGTAATTTGACACAGCACGCAAATCAATATCATTGTTTCAATAAAAGAATACATCGCAAGTATAAAACCGATCAAAATGACAAAAAAAGATGAAATATACGAGAAGATGATGCCACGGCCTTTGAAAAGAAGTTCTATCGTCGAATAGCAAGACAATGGGTATGGGTTAACACTAGAATTTGCCATAGGCGTCAAAAGTAGCATCATGCATGCAGCAGCTGCTATCAAAAGTTAGAGTCGAACAAATTGTCACAATCAACAAACGATTGACTTAGTTACATAGCATGACACCCACTATAGTATTCCAATAACCTGAAAATGTAATAACCTTAGCTGAGATTGTCATCTTCTCAGATGCAACCTTAAATGTCACACAGAACCAACCATAAGTACAAACTGGAATAGTCTCTGTAGAACGATGCAAAACGAAGTTTGGAAACGCAACGACATACCATTTGATAGATTTGGGCAGCATTAAGCAAAACAGGGTTTCATACTCGTCTTAGGAAGCGAAAATTCTAGCATGCACTGATACCAATGGTGGCGGCTACAGATTGAAGTTGGTTTTGAAATCTATCTCACCACAGGATAGTTTAAAATACATACTTCTCGGGGATTCCAAAAGACTATTTAACACTTTAACAACGTTAAATGAAGGCCGTGAATACCTTCTGATGTTATCGAAATCCTTATATCGATGACTTGTACCACTACACTATCGATACGTCCTTTCGTCTACTAACTAGACAATCAATATGCCCATTCGTCTACGCAGCATCTTTCCTACTTCTGATAGAAAAAGTCATAGTTCTTTCTCCTTATCGGTAGGATTTGTTTTACGCGACATTTAACTGTTTACGCTACTGACCAGGGTCAGTACGCTAGCGCTCAGTCCTCTTCGCCTGTCCCCGCACCCTCCCGAAGAACCTGCGTTATTCGGTAGGCACATGATCGACCCCCCCTCTTCCCCCTTGTTTGTCGACATTCGCGAAATGAAACAAACTGCATCAATCATCATATCCGCCGACCCCGCAAGACCGTGGGGAACAACTTCTTTACACAACAACTTGCAGAGAGGTCTTGAGAACTCGTTCTTAAGCTGCATGCAGACTGTTCCTCCACTGAGCGGTGACATTTTTCTTGAAGCAATTCGTTAAGACATGGGAGCCATGCAACTTTTCAAACCGGATATAGTTAGCAACTACGAAATCTAGGAACGAATTCGTGTGTTCTTGGAACAAATTGACATTGATTTTCCTCAGACAGCTGATACTGGAAGGTTGCTTTCCAAAAGAGTTATAACAGCCATTTGGAATTGTGAGGAGTTTGCAGTGCAACGTAAGCTTGCAATGGCCTACTTTGACGCCGTTCGAAACGGAGATGTTATTCTTCAATCAACTGGAGCAAGCGTTTCACCTTCAGCACCACAAATACCGTTCCAGCTTCAAGTCCCACAACCTATCAATGCAGATAGAGGTGCAACAGTCCAGAATGTGGGAGTAGCAGATGAGGAATATGAGAAAAAGCGCGAAACTATTTTCACCAACCGTTACCGAGGTGAGCGCGACAAATTCGAAGGCGATCTTGAAGAAGATTGGAAAGATCATGTTTCTTCCTTCATTGATTACTGTAATCTGCAGAAGATTACCGGTGATCTAAGAATGCAGTACCTGCATTTTTCTCTCGCAGGAGACGCTCTGCACTTTTTCAAGGGAGAAGTAAAGGGCTTACTTCAAAACTGGGGCGCTTTTGTGGCCGTATTCACTGCTCGCTACGCTTCGGAGACGACCAGGAAAGATATGTCTGCAAAGTAAGAGGACCTCCATCTAACGGACTTCGTGACAGAAAATGTTTCTGAACGTGAAGCTTTGGACCTTCTCGTCAAAGAAATTGATCGTCTTGCACCAATGGCACACGAGGAAGATAGAACGAACAGAGGCAAGCGCAATTTCCTTCGCGGCACAGTCCAAGGCATTTCATGGTCCCACAACATCTTATCACAAGTGAATGCCAAGCATCTATCATACAGAGACTTGATGTCGGAGCTATTCAGTGCTGAAAGAAACCAACTCCAGTTCACGGCAGGACAAAACCGTGCGCAAACAGCGCAGAAAACGCAAAGGGCATCTTCGAATGATATGGCCTTCCGTCCATCTCTTTCCACTGCAAACTTAGTCGAAGGACTACCGGACTATGATACTTCAGTTCATTTTGTCGGACAAGGATGTCAACCCAGATCACCGACCAGCCTTTCAACATTCAAACCCCCGGGATTTGAAACTAGGCCTTACAACACAGGGCGAGTCCAGCCGCAATACATCCATGTTCCCATGATACTCAAGGTCGGTTGGAACTGTCAGCAGAAAGGTTGTAGACTTTTCAGGTGTCCCAAACCCTGCAATGAAGCCCCTATTCACCGAAACAAACAGCTAGCGAAACAGTGGTACAAACAATATCGGTCCAAGAGAATCAACTTAACGGAACTCGAAGATGACGTCTCTGAGGTAGTCGAACAGTTGACAGAATCGCTCCTTGTTGAGGATCACTCACACGACCCAGAACAAACCCCAATCGGTGAAGCTGGACTAAATCAAGATATAGCAAACGCCGACTGAAGTGCGGCTTATATATCCAACGCACTACCCAGTCGTGAACTCCCAACTATTTGGCCACCCCTGCACGTAAACGACATGCCATGCAGCTCGGATGAAGGTTTTTAGATGGAGATCGACTCGGCCGCACGGTCTCCAATGAAAGGCCCAAGAAAACCTTAGATATACATGACTTAATACCAGCGTACACATCGTTGCTATCGCAATGCTCCCCTGCAGGTTTTGTCGCCCGCTCCCTCCAATCTTGTCTAAATGACACCCCTATCTTTGCCCACAGAATCGTCAAGGGAGTACTGAACCTCCTTGCAACCCCGAAGCGCAGAGTAACATATTCTCGCAGCAAATTCGAATCTGGCTGTATTGACCCAGGGGCACACAAATAAGTTTGCGGACTGGCTCAAGCTAAGGCCTACTGCCAGAATTTCGACACAATCTTTAAACTACGTCCGTCACCTTATGCCTTCAAATTTAGCAACGGAAATCGCAACAGCTTAGGGCAGCTGCACGTCAGAGTACCATTACCCGCAAACGCATTCGACTCCTTTTGGACCGATTTCGTTGACGCCGAAATACCGTTCCTGATTGGACTAGACCTCCTTGATCGAAGCGGTTTCTACTTAAACAACATGAATAATGAGCATGTGAGTGACGGTACAAACAGTTCTGTTTCTCCCTTACGGAAGAACGGTCACATGTTTTTGTTTTGGAAGAACTCTGCAGTCTTGTTTACGAGAGCCGAACTATTCAAGTTACATGAGCATTTCTTTCATCCAAGTGCCCAAAAGCTCAATAATCTCTTAAAGCATACTAAACCAGATGAAACCACGACGGATACCCAACGGATACTCCAGGACATTGCTCAAAAATGCAAATCGTGCCAGTACTTCTCCGCCTCTCCCATTCGCTTCCTTGTTTCAATTCCGGAGACTGACATCCGCTTCAACCAAGAAAAAGCCCTGGGCCTCATGTAATTTTCGTACAAACGGCGCAAACGTATACACGTCTTTCACATCGTGGACACGCAAACACACTACCAAAACGCGGTCATACTGAAAGGTGAATCATCCGCGCACGTCTGGGACGCATTTCTGGAAGCATGGGCTACCATTTATAATGGAATGGCGAACAAAATGCGAACAGACCAAGGCTCCATACTTTTCTCCAAGTACTGGAAGAAATGCACGGGAGACTTCGGAACTGAACTTCAAATATCAGGAGTACAGGCACATAACAGCATCAGAGTTGGCGAACGCTGTCATGCACCACTGAGGCGAATCTTCAACACTGTGATGCACTCCAGTCCTAATCTTGAACCCAAGCTTGCGCAACGATTTTCCATCAAAGGCATGATTGACACCATGGGGCTAGAAGGCTTGGTTCCATCCCTGCTTGTGTACGGCACATTACCGTGACATCTGTAACGCAATGACGGGTGAGTAAGCGTACGGGTTTTGACCGGTGGTAGCGTGATAGAGCAGGTCCTAAGATTTGACTCTTTGATGGCGGCACTCCCTGAGTACTTGGTGCAATGGGCTGGCGTATACTGCGTAGTTCTACAGGTAGGAGCTATGAAAACAATGGCTTGAAGATCAAAGGGTTGAACTAATATACCAGAAGGGGTTATTTAGTATCCTAACGGTTCCTACCTTACTCTAAGGGAGAAGCGTCACTCGAGCCAAGTAAATAGGACTGGCGAGGCGCTGGGATCTCCGTGGCACTGTAATGCTAACCTATTTCACTAATTTAATAAAATAATAATCTACATGAGTCCACCTGAGGTCGACCCGTCCACATGTCGCCTGTAAGAAACCTCAGGGCCCGGCGGCTTACAGAGCTCAACCGTTCTCATCGCTCCTTCACAACATCCGATCACTCCTTCTTCTGTTTCCAGACAGACTAACCGATTATGCGCGTTGGAAGCAGCTCGAAAAGAGATTGTTGCAGAAACCTCTAGAAGGTCTTAAGGAAACGACTAGAAACTCCTCTATGACTTAGAACTGAGTAGAATCATCTAGAAGCTTCCATAGAACATTTATTATAGAAACTCTAAGAAATATCTTAGAAGAAATGCTGTGCTTCTAGAACAAAGTAGAAGTGTATTAGAGCACTATAAAAGAAAAGGAGAATAAATTCTGAGTCTCCAAAAACGAACTCAAGTCTACCCTTCACCAAGTCATCCGTGGTCTAGGTGTACTGTCACATCAGAAATGGCCCAGATTACAGCCAAAATTCATATCCAACAGGCTCTCTGATCTCGTATTCCCCCCGCATCGAAGTACATAATTGAGACAGGGCACCATGAACGCCGTTACGACGAAAAGAGCAAACAGTGGTACGGATTATACAAAGTACTGAAGACCATTGAAAAAGAAGTCATTTTGAATTTAGATGGACGCCTTGTTCGCTACAACAACGCTCACATCCTTCCAGACCCCGCTTTCCACAACGATCGTGAACTCCACCGCCTTTTTGAGCGTTTATATCAATTCCGGGCCAAGCAAACCCCGTCAGTGCACCTGACGGAGATTGTACACCCTTCAGACGAGCGCAGTAGAACACAATTATTTGACAATGAGAAGGGCAAAGAACTTGCAGGTTTAGCACGATGCATCTTCCGCGAAGAATTGGATCCCAAATCGTCGCACAACATCCTTGGTGGTCTTTTCAGCCTTTCTATTAAGAACAAGGATATGGATACTGAAGTTTACAAAACGCGTTTCATTGCCCAATGTCACACTGATGTCAAAAATTATCTTCTGGTCCACACGGGTACCACCTTGAAGCAGTCTTCCATCCGAGCCTCGTCGCCATTGCCGCACTATTTTGTTCCCCCTTCTGGTCACAGGACATTTTGCAGGTCTATTTTCAGTCAGCCGACCAGCTAATGCGCGATATTTACGTGAAACCAGCAGCGGAATTTTGACTTTTGGAGAATGAGCTTCTGAAACTATTGAAGCCACTCTACGGGCTAAGCGACTCAGGTGATTACTGGAACATCAAATTCACCAGGCACTTACGCCACGATTATTCAATGACCCCCACAGCCGGAGACTTGTTCTTGTTTCCAAACCCGTAAATGACAAGCGTATTGGCGTAACTGGGGCATATGTAGATGAAACAATCAATACTGGAGATCCTGAATTTGATAACCAGTCCAGATTAGCCGAAGTTCGCTTCGAGTCCAAGGACAGAGAGTACCAGAACTTCAATTTTGCCGGAATCAATGTCCAAAAGATAGCAAATGGCTACAAACTCTACCAGACACAGTTCGCCAACCGTATCAAGCTCCTACGGCATGACGCCACGTATCCAGAGTTTCGATAAAAGCGGCAAGAAATTGCTTAGTGAACCCCGACTAGACCAGACGTTTCGGCCCCTGTTAACTTGCTGGCTCAGATTACAGAACCACTATTCAATTTGGCAGCCATCAAATCAATCAAAGAACTGATCCACCGCATGAGAGCTACCTCAACGAGAGATCTGCTTCAGCACCGCCTTAAAAAGAACAAACTACACATACGAGCGTACAGTGACAGTTTTTTCTGCAACACCCCGTCGCTGCACTCACAACTTGGCTATTTGATCTGTTTCATGGATGAAACTGGTTTGCACAACATAATACACTACAGAAGCTACAAAAGTCGAAGACGTGTTCGATCGACAATGGGCACAAAACTATTCGCCTTTTGCGACGCTTTTGACCACGCATATCTGCTGAAACGTGAACTGCAGTCGATGTTGAATGAATATCTTTCGCTCATTATGTTGACAGACAGTGACTCTGTTTCAAATTTATGATCAAGGAGACAACAAAGACCTAAAAGCGTCTCATGCTGGACATTATGGCTGCACGTGAAGCGTATCAAAACATGGAAATAAGCAACATCGGCTGGATTCTTGGTACGGACAATCCTGCAGATGGTTTGACAAAAAATAAGCCGTGTTCTAGACTTGAACAACTTCTTGATACCGAATATTGTCCCATCCCGGTTCAACAGTGGATACTTCGCAGCGTAGACGTTTAGTAACGAACCGAGTGTTATTGAAAGCCTTATATCGATGACTTGTACAACTACACTAGCGATACGTTCTTCCGTCTACGAACTGGACTATCGATACGTCCATTCGTGTACGCAGCATCTTTCCTACTTATGTCTGATAGAGAAAATCATAGTTATTTTTTCTAATCGGTACGATTCCTTTTACACGACAATAAACTGTTTAAGCTACTAACCAGGGCCAGCACGCTAGCGCTCAGTTCTGTTCGCCTGTCCCCGCGTACACCCGGAGACCCTGCGTTCTTCGGTAGGCACAAAACGGACCCCTTCCCTATTTCTCCGAGTTTGTCGACATCTGAGATACATGGTTCAACGAATAAGAGTTTCTTTTGAGTCGAAGGAGGTCGATGAGCTTAGATGGGTTCTAGAAGAAACTAATGTACCAGACGCAATGACGGAGAAAAATCCAGATTCGTAAAAGCTTTTGAACTTAATAGCTCGGAATGGATTGTCACAGCTTCCACCGCACAAATCGTTTGTTTTGGATAGTGAACATCGGATATAAATAACTTTAAAGAACTTGAAACAACTGGGGGGTATGTGAAAGACCAGGATAGAAATATCAATCGCTAAAGTTGCTGTCACTACCTTGGGATTGTTACGGAAACCATTTTGGCGCACATGCATTTCGTTTGAGGGCCGGCCCTTTCGGCTATCCTGCCATTCAAGGGGTGCTCACCTGATGGGAAATGCTTCGGCAGTCGGAACCATCCTAGGCTACATAGATACTCTAGAGTGCTTTATAAAGCTTACCCACGGTGCTTGGACTCACAAGAACGAGCATTGATCCATGAAAAATTGCTACTAAGTTACGCTACGGTTTGTTCGATGCACCACTCTCATAGTTACGTTACAGGTTGCTCGTTACCAAAACCTTGTAAGTTGTGAGCGCAGCTACCGGCGCCTCAGATTTACCTTCTCGGCCGCGATTTTTGTTGGAGATTCGCCATTATCCTTGGACTGACGGGAAAGGCGACCAAGAACAATACGCTCCTTCCGTATCGCTCTAGAAATCGTTCCATGACAGACTACCTGATTCAAACTCGAGCAAGATATCGAAAGAACTTCAGGAAACTATGCTACTCTCACAGTTGTCTGGTCGCGCAAGTGATATTTGTATGAAAATACCCTCCTCGACAATTCAGATATATGACGGCGTTATAGCAATCGTTAATGCTCTTCATAAACGTGACGCCCTGGCCGTCGTCAGTGAAGTGTATAATGACTTTCTGGATCTACTGAACACCAAGTGTGGTTCAATACAGACCTTCAAGGACTTCGAGACACGATTCGAGGCCCAAGTTCCCATTTTCAACTCCCATACCAGCAAGTCAAAACTACCAGACGCAGTAGGTGCATTCATGTTGATGGCTAATGCTGCCGTGGATCTGAATCAACGAATATTAGTTCTCGACGCATCTGCATCTCGTGACGAATATTTTGACGCCTCTTCTACGACGGATGACCACCTGACCTGAAGTCTTTGTCATATTCATCCATTGCTTCACTCATTCGACAATCTGATCGGCCTAAAGGTTCAAAAAGTTCTTCGCAGCGTTCAGTACAGGATAGTTCTGCAATTACCAACTCGTATGGACGTAAGAAGTGCACTCTCAATTCTCAACAATGGAGGATCTGAAGTCCAAGAGTAAGCGTCGTATGTGCAAATAGATGAGACATTGGGCTTCTGACCACAACAAAGATGGCTCTTTGAAGACGACTTCAAATTCTTCGAAGGATAATGAAATATCAGGGATTAACAAGATCATAACGTTCCACAAGGCTCACGCTACTGGCTCAGATGGTTTAGTTCTCAATAGTTTTGGACCGTTTCTGGACGACGCGGCGCCCTACTGTGGTAATGGACTCCAAGAGTTCAAAGTAGTTCTACTATTTCTGCTTCCCGGATGGTATGGAATTTTGGATGCGCTCCCTGATGCCATAGAAGAGAAGTCCAATTGGCAAAATGGATCAGGAGAACATGCCATTGAACCGAAGCCCATCGTTAAATCTGTCTCAATGACCACATTCTATACACCAGGAATGCCTGTCCACATCCGCCATCTAATCAAAGACGGCTCTTCGCAGTGGTTTGTTGGACGAAATGTTACTCGTCTTTGCAACATTCTTCATAAGAAACAAAATCTGTTACGACTACCGACCAGCACAAATGCCTTAGGTTTTATTTATCTCGTTGAGCACGATTTTCATTGCTACATTCCGTACAGCTTTTTTCGGAATTGAATTCCGATTTTGTCCCCTCTAACCAAGCACTATTCTGTGCAACTGTCCTTATTCCTGAGACAATGGACAGCACCATCCCTTCCTGGTCTCAGAAGAAGGCTATTGTAGACAAAGTTCACAAACACGTTTGTGGACCCTCTTTTTACCCGGATATGAAGCTGTTACTTGATCGTAACAATCTTTGGGATAACGATGTACGGAAGTATCTGTGTGATGTGCTAAAAACATGTCCCAGTCGCCTTGTCACTTCAGAATCGAAGCAACCCAAGAAAGACTCTTTGAGCTCACTGTCAAGGGATTTTGCCTCGTTCGTTTGCGTTGATCATTTTTTTCTGGATGAAGAGATAGTGTTCCATGCAATTGATACTGTTTCGCCTTGCTCGGTTGGCAATGTGGTGCCAGATACAACCATGTCCTCCGCAACTGTGCCATTTGATTCTCAGTGGATTTCGCCCTTCTGGCCTCCAGGACAGGTATTGGATGATCCATCCTTCAAGACTGTAGAGTTTGAGAAATCTATTTCTGGATATGGCGATGATACAGGACCGTTACCTCCCAGACGCCAGAACACAAGTGTCATTGAGTCAAAGCAACGTATTATCCGTAACATTTATTTACGTCTCAAACATTCGAATTCTACAATGGATGCTTTGAATCCTTCCCTGCTTGTACAGGAATTCCTACGCATCTCGAATGACTTATACTGAAACAACCTGATGTCTGCGCATGGACTAGCCAAAGGCTGCACCAGACCTCTCGTGTCCAGCACCTCTCTCGACACGTTCCTGAAGATATTGTCCACGCCCAGAAAGAGCTCCATGCTAGCCGTCAGCTCTCACTAATTCTCCGCCCAAAGTCTTTAGCCGATTTGGCGGTGTCTATCGGAGACAAGGTGTAAATATTGGTCAAATCAGGTAATGAAAAGCATGGGAAATGGTCAAATGCTCAACCTGTTCTTGAGTATGACCAAACCAGTCGTACTGTTACTGTTCCTGAGAGGAATGGACGCCAAGTTCGTGCTGCTGTAAAAGACATACGTCTTGCGCTTGAAGACAACTCCCTTTCAAATTATGTACAGGAATCTATCGATGAACTCGATTAACAACTGCAACTGAACATTGACATTGAGCTTGTTTCTTCTGATGACAATCAAGTTCTAGATCGGACCCTTCCGGACCCCGTCGTATTAGATGCAGATTTTCCCAGCCCCCTTCAAAATCATGGCACTTTTTCATATACAAATCTTCCCTTGATGCCTAATGTCGGTGACATCATTTAAGTTTATTGGCCATTAGATGACAAATACTACCCAGGGACAGTAGTGAGCCATATTGAAGATGGAAACCGGTATCAAATCAACAATGAAGATGGAGAACAGGAAACAATTTATCTCCAAGATGAGACCCGGAGAGGTGCTCCAGGGTTGGGTTTGGATGCAGTGAACTTGTATGAGATTCAATTATCTCCCGGATTGGAACTCACTAGCCATGAGAAGGATGATGTAAAGCAATAATTTGAGAAGTCTCAGCATAAAGATTTTTTGGCCAACTATGCTCAAGTTCTAGCTGCCTATGTCATACACAACGCGTATTCAAAAGAAGAGATTTCACTAAAGAGAACAGTGAAGGAAGTTCATGTCTTAAAGATTCCACGCGATCACGATGTTCGATAGTAAGAAAACGGGATTATGGGGATCGCAGGTTTCCGTACTTAGGAAGTACAGAAGGGGGCGGCGTCGGGGAATTCTAATGGACTTGAACAGCTTGACCAGGAGACATGAGTGATGGCGCGGAAGCCGGAGGAGCAGCACCAGCCATCTGGTTGGCGGTGTGGAGCGCATGCGGCGACGCTGCAGCGTCCTGAGTTTGCGGACTCGCATTGGTTTCCATCTCTTGTGAGGGTGTGATCGAAGCAGCGGATCTTCCAAAGGTTTGGTTGTTGAAGTACGAAGCAGTAGAGAGTTTTTGAATAACTCTGGAAGAAGGGAATGCGGGTGACTTTGTTCTTGCCAGGGTGCATTTGTAGTTACCGTTGGAGTAGGGCACTGGGAGGAGAAGCTCAAATGAAAGAAGAAAAAAGAGGGGTTCGAAACGTAGTGCGCCGTGCTGAACAGACACTCAGATGTCCCTCAGGAATTCGTTCAGAGATCGGGCACTTCTCTGAATTTAGGCCTGCTGATCAGTAGGGATTCCGAGATTCACGATCTTTGACTTTCCATTGTCGAGGTAGTAGCGCAAGGAGTTCAACGAATTCAAGCGCCCATTGATTGCAATTTGCTCTACTGGACATCATCTGATGTAGTCTTCTTTGGCCTTTCCGATTCGGGCGGAGTGCGTGGTAAAATTTGTGTGGCACATCCTGTATGATGATGCCGTGCTCTTCAGGGCTTCTTCGTAGGTGTTGTATCGCAATTTTGAAGCGTAATGAATCTGTGACGGGTTTGGTAAGCCATAAAAGGTAGGAAACTTAATGAAATCCGCGTCACGAATGGGAACAAACTGCAAGCGGCCCGTTTTCCTTAACGTTTTCGCATCAAAAATGTCTACCCCTGCTATTTGAGGTTCAAAAGCGGATAGCCGGACGTCTCCTAGGAGTGCAGTTCGTTCACACTTTAACTTGAGTGCCTCGGATACGCGAAGGTAGGCTCCGTACGAGATAAATAAAACGGGGGCAGCCTCCCAGTGGTCCCGGTTCATCATCGACCATGAGAACGCCATGGTCATTTGTTTCGAAAGCGGTGCAGAAGAATAAGTTGGTTTTATGTGCTTCCATCCGGACAAGCACCTTCGTAACAGTGATAGTGTCAGAAATAATCAGATAATCCGACCGTGAGTGAGTGAACTCTGTTGAAACTCACTCTGACGCAATGCTATTACTTGGCACTTGGAGTTATGGACAAGTAATATTACGTAGATGATAAGTAATAAGTAGATAATTTAACTCTCCTACAATATCCTGTTTGGGAAACATTTATCCGCTATAAAACGCGCCGTGAACGAGCCTTCCTAGATGTCGTCCGGTTAGCTCTCTTGCTCACTCCACGACATCCGCGCCCATTAGCGCTTACAGGTTTTTGGGCCTATGGCAAGACGCAACACTTTGTAAGAAATTAATCCCTAGTAACTTCTGACGTACTTTCTATTCTACTCTTTTTTTGTATTCTTCAAGAAGAAATGGACCCGGATCGTGTGAAAACTAAGCCTCTTTGTGACTTGGACGACTGTGTTACTTGGAAAATAAGAATCGAGGACGCATGCGAAGCTAAGAATCTTGATAACGTCTTATGAAGGCAGCCAAACCCGTATTCTGATGACGAAAAGAAGAAACAATTTATTGAAGACCAGAAAAAGGCTAGTGGTATCAGTGTTGCTGCGCTCTCAAACGAAAAACTGCGTATCGTCCAAACCGATGTATGAAAGCCGTATGACATGCTTGTGAAACTTGACGCTCGTTTCGACTCATCAACGACAGCGTCTTGCATTGGAACTATGTGTGAACTTGTATCCACCAAGTACAATAACATTCACGACCGGCTTGGGGCCCATATAGATCGCATGCGAAGCATGATGTCCAAAATGGAAGCCACCAACATGTCACTTTCCGAACAATTGCAAATTGGTCTCTTAGTTGCATCAATTGAAGCCCCCGAACTGTCCGCAGTGTGTGCTGCAATCAAGACGCTCTGTGACGACCAAACAACATGGGAAACTATTACGACACGCCTGTTGGACGAACATAGGACTCTACGACTCAGACACCCCGAAAGAGCCAACCCAACACACTCGTCTGAAGTTCAATGTGCTATTTGTCACCGTTCTGGTCACGAAACCGGAAAAGCTGGCTTGATCCTACAAATCCCGACAATCGTCTTGGAATTAAACTGAACGGGAAAACAAGAAGGAAGCAGAACAAAGGTGGCAAAGACGTAGCAAATAAGAAGAACAAGGACAAACAGAACAACGATAAGAACGTCAATGAAATGAGAGCAGCTGTTGCTCGCGGCAACGTCGTGCGCACACCGAAACTGGAATAGTGAATGTTGGATTCCGGCACAGCGACCCATATGACTCCTGATCTGGACTATTTAGAACAAACGCGAACCTGCAATGTCAATATCGCTCTTGGTGATGACTCAATAGTCAAGGCTAGCGATGAAGGCACAGGTACGGTGAAGTGGAACCATGGTGAACAAAATACAACTGTGCAACTCACTCGTACACTAGGGTCGGCAAGCTTGTCAATGAACCTGCTATCAATCCCCGTACTCACCTCCCATGATCTAGCTGTCCTTTTTATGCCTGAGCATGCGTACATAAAAGACCTAAGGGACAAGTTCGGAATCATTGGTACTGCACCAAAACGGAACGATGGTCTCTACTACATTTGTCCTCAGACTACTTGAAAGCAGACGTGGACGATTAACAATCCACTTTCATATAAGGCAATGATGGCATCAGTGCGGAGTGTCCATCAAACCTCGCATGACTCACACACATGCACGAAGGAAAATTTGAAGGCAGAAGAAACGATACTGGACTTTCGTGGGAACCCTACAACCACCAAGGAGGCACGAGAAGGGTCAGAACTTATTCCACCCAGGAAGGTAACTCAAGCTGATGTCGACACCTGGCATCTCCGCCTTGGCCATATATGTCCTAAGAAGAAAACCCGTCAAATGCTACTGAAGGGTATGCTTCCATTGAAACCAATAATCAAACATGAATGCGAACCTTGCATTAGCGGCAAGTTTCGACAGTCATTTAGAGGCTCATTGAGTGCTCTTACCCCCGGAATTCTTCATGCGGATGTTTCACCTCTCGAGACAGCTTCGTTGGATGGATACAAATGCTTCTTGGCCGTAGTTGAAGCTATGTCGCGTTTTTGTACGTGTTTCCCATGCGCACGAAAGGCCAAGCATCTGAGCGACTTTGAAAACTAAAGCCCTACTTCGAACGTCAGACAAGACATCCAATCATCACTCTGCACACCGACGGGGGCGGAGAATTCTTTAAAGCGGCCGACTTATTCAGGGCGGAAGGAATTGAAGTGAATGATACAACAGCCTACACTCCGGCCTCAAATGGACTTGTCGAGCGAGGACATGGAGCCCTTCACGGTGCAATTCGGGCGTGCCTGAAAGAAGCTAACCTACCTATGCTGTACTGGCCGGAAGCTTTGAAGCATGTGGTGAGCTGCAAAAATGCAAAAACTCATTTATCGACGAATGAAGTACCTTTCAAAGCATTATTTAAATCAGATCCTAATTACGTGAAGCACGCTCGTCCTTTTAAGTGCAAGGCACTAGGGATGGTGGGAAACCCAAAAGCCAGACACAAGCTCGAACCTCGCCTACATTCTAGCGTAAATTTTGGACATCTCCGCGGCGGGCTTTACCAAATTCTATTGAACAATCGTCGCCTCAAACCGAAACATGTCACATTCTACGAGTCAACGTTTCCTGGGCTACCGTCTCAAACGTCAACTGGCTCGCTCCCAACTCCGAACGCCGGAACCGATGGATCTGTTAGCAACGACGAGGTCTCTCTCCATGACACACCTGACCTTGGTGATGCTGGAAACAATCATGATGAATTTTTTGACCCTTTGGAACACATACCAGATAAGCCTTCCGACTTTGATGGCGAAAAGTATCCTGATGATTACCAAGAACCTAAAAACTGTAGTGCTGCACGTCTGCTACCATAAAAAATCAGCACCTCCGACGAACCTACACTTGAAACTTCATTGAAGTCGGTAGAGTCAGAGTAATGGAATAACGCTATCAAGGAAGAATTAAACACACTTCAACGCAACGGAACATATGTTGATACAACCGCGCCTCAAACCGAACGACCGCTTCCAAGTGGTTTAATTCTACGCCTCAAGCGGAATGAAGACGGAAAGCTATCACGCTTCAAAGCGCGACTGGTGGCCAGAGGGAACCTTCAGACCTCCGAAGACAGTTCAAACCACTACTCACCGGTGCTTCCCTTCTATTTTTTTGTGTTTCTACTCACTTTAGGCCTTCATTACGATTGGATACGGTATCATATTGATATCAAGGCAGCTCTTCTGCATGCACCATTGCCGCCAGGATTTGACATATGGATTCGATTACCAAATATACTGGAAATTCCGGAAGCCAATGGACGCACCGTTAAACTCCGTAAATCTCTCTAAGGAATAAGGCAAACCCCAAAGCTGTGGTTTCGATATCTGTCTAGATATTAACTATCTCAAGGCCTCACTCAACTCCATTCCTGTGAGTGTATATTTCAACTGAAGCAAGGCATCAATTGAGTCTTCGCATTAATATATGTCGACGATATTGTACTCTTTGGACACAGTCAAATGGTTAGCAACCTAAACCAAAATTTTGATAACTATTTTCAGGTTCAAGACCTTGGAGAAGCCTTATTGTACCTCGGAGTATCTATTAAACGGTTTCAAGACGGACTCATGCTGCACCAGAGACCACTGGCGGAGAAACTGTTATGTGATGGTCGTATGGAAAATTGTAAGGTGACAAAGCATCCTTTACCGCTCGGTCACGTTCTTTACGAGCCTCGCTTAGATTTAAGTGAGCCCGACGCCGCAAGAATGAAAGGAGTTCTCCATCGGTCAATCTTAGGATTACTTTTGTTTTTGAGTACTCGCACAAGGCCTGAATTGGCGACCTCTGTGTCCCTACTTGGCAAGTTCAGCTCATCTCCCAATCCTACTCACTGGAAAAAGATGAGGTACGTCCTCCGATATTTGAAAGGAACATTACAGTATGGATTGACTTTTTGTCGATCCAAGGTATTAACGGCGTATTGCGATTCTGACTGGGGAAGTGACACAGAGAACCGGAAATCAAGAAGTGGCTACGTTTTGTACCTTGCACAAACGCCATTTTGCCGGAAATTTAGAGTACAGACTACGGTCGCTCTTTCAACCCCTGAAGCTGAATTTCATGCTCTTGTGGAAGGCGTTAAGGAAGTTCTGTGGATACGGGACATCATGGAAGTGATGGGTTTATAATTTGAGCATCCAAAAGATATATAACAGGACAATCTCGATTCTATCTCATGGTGTTATGAAGATGGCAGACTGCGCAAAGTACGTCACATTCGGCTGATGTATCACTTCGTGAAGGAAGCTGTGTCGCTCGGAAAAATATCTGTCGCCTACATACCTTCAGATGAAAATGTGGCCGACTGTTTCACCAAAGCGTTAACAGGTACTGAGTTTGAAAAACATCGCAAAACCCTACAAGTAATCATTGAGGGGGAGGGGGTGTCAAAGATAATCAGATAATCCGACCGTGAGTGAGTGAACGCTGTTGTAACTCACTCTGACGCAATGCTATTACTTGACACTTGGAGTTATGGACAGGTAATATTACGTAGATGATAAGTAATAAGTAGATAATTTAACTCTCCTACAATATCCTGTTTGGGAAACATTTATCTATAAAAGGCGCCGTGAACGAGCCTTCCTAGGTGTCGTCCGGTTAGCTCTCTTACTCACTCCAAGACATCCGCGCACATTAGCGCTAACAGATAGGTCTTGTTTCAAAGATGAAAGCATTTACAGTAACATGCAAATTAAGTTTGCCATTTCCTGTCGCTTTCTTGGCCTGGGAGCTTTCATAAACTGTTCCTGTACGTATATAGAGATTGGGTGGTCGAAACTAATTTTTTCCTTGCCGTCTTTGTGAATAGAATCCAGAAATCTATTGAGCGCAGTAGGATACTTGTGCTGTGTTGACGGATTGATTGTCGTGGCTACGAGCGGATTTTCTTCAAAAAAATGATACCCGCGAAAAAGAAACGAACAATCTGCGGTGGCTTTGATGAATAGTGCGGTACCAAGAGAACTTAATGAGGAGTAAACACCTGCACTTGAACTTGGTTGTAACGGGGGTACGAGGTTCACATGCTGAGCTTTGTTGTCAAGGAGTTTCGTTCTCGGTGAAAAGCACGTTAAATAGGGATTAATTACGTAGGAACGCAACATGGACGAAACAGATGGAGATAACGTCGTTTCTGATCGGTTTATGAGCAGAATAAAGGCAGCAAGAATCAAAACAACGACAAAGAAAGAGAATGGAAGCCCGAGATGACGTACCCGACTTTTCCTGGTAGCCAAGTTGCGATCTCGAAGGAGTCGACGGCCGTATCTTTGTCTAGCTACTATCCAAATCGCTCAAAATAAATATACTTTCACGGCGCGCTCGAAATGACATAAAGGATTTGCTTCCCCTGACAGCCACCAACAATAAACCAATATCTTTAGCTCCAATTACTGCAACACTTAATCTACTTTGTTTTTGTAGAAGTATTAGATCATCTTAATATCCCGGGGACCACAACTGGAGAAACTTCAACCGAAAGAAGAAACTACTATGGCATCTTTGTTCGGTGTAATTGCAGCTTTGTTGAGATCAAGTATTCGTTGGAGAGCATTGTTATTCTCAGCCACTAGTAGCTTTTCTGCTGTACCAAAATAGTGCGTTGGCGTTTCCTCTTTTTTTTCTTCAAATGTTTCTGCGACAGGCGGCGCCAAAACGACAGTATACTGTCATGTGGGGTTTTCCAAAGCTTTGCTTTATGAAAACTGAGACTCCTGGTATTTAAACGAGAGAACCAGGTGTTGGTAATGAAGAAGATTTTCGCAGTAAGCTTGGAAGGATCTGCATGCTTTGTTCTTGGATTAATATAACAGATATGATCTAGCTACAGAAGAACAGCAAAGATGGGCCGGATTCGTTCAGTCGTTTTTAATTGTTGCAGGGTTTTGCCAAAAACATCAAGAACGTCATAATGCATTTTTTTCTCTTCTCATTAAGAAAGTCACGGCTTCTCGGTTTGGCATTGTAAAACGTAATCTTTTTTATATTAAAATACAGCTCGAGCAAAACCAGATTTACGCGAGACAGACTGGATAGAAGAACTTTATACTAGTACCGCTAGAGCTTGTTTTACTGCCAAATCAAGAGAGTAGTTCGTTGGAATTGCCATGGCTTTGATACGAAGTCAAGGTTTATTCGATCCGGATGAAAACCTTTGAAAAGAACCTTCCAACAGGAGTGATTTACATCTGATTGTTACATGTCCCATTTGAATCTTTGGAAAAGCGCGCCATACATGGAATTGTGGGTGCTGAGTCCAAATATATGATTTACTTTTTAATCTATTCACCAGTTTTTGAGAAATCTGAGTGTTTTAAGTCGAAATACGAAGAATTCAGTCCATATTTAGGGGACATTTAAAATAAAAACCATTACAGTATACAATTTTAGAGATTTTTTTTAAATGCGTAACAACGGCTCTCTATAAATTAAAATTTAGAGAAGGCAGAATTCCCGCAGTTCCCTGCTTGAATTTGTTTCGTGTCCAACCTATGTGGCAACGGAGATGAGCGCAAACTGGGACAAGTTATCAATGATGCAACCGTCCGTTTGTTGATTATGTGACATTGCCCCCGCCACTGTCTCTTGTCGATGCAGTAGTAAATGTGTGTATATGTTTTGTCTCAATAGTTTCTAAATACATTAGTCTCTGCCTGTTTCAATTTGTATAACCGTGTGGTAGCGCCCGAAAATTCGATTCTACAAATTGCACCAAGGATATCTACTAGTGGGAGTCCCGGCTGCAGACTGACCTTACTTTGAAGGTCAAACCAATCTCCAGAGATACATACATCCCTTCATTCTGACAATGCGTTTCTACTCATCGCGAATGGCTGTACTCTGTCACTCTGTCATTGTGTTCATTTTTGGATGACCCCATGGAAGAAAGCAGCTTCATTCGTGCAAAAGCAACTCATTTTTCGCTGGGATTTGGGCTTTATTTTGTCTAGCATACAAACTCTGTATATTTTCCGAAGAGAATAACTCATTTTCAATACCTTCTCACAAATGTTCTGTAAGGTTCAATTTTTTCGGTAACCGGACTTGGACAAAAAGAGAACAACAATAAATGATGTGTAATGGAAGGACCATGCCTTCTTTTTGTAAAGACAGATTCTCTTATGTCGGTATGTTCAGCCTAAGCATCTTTGCCTATGCTCTTCAGCACCAGACTGCTTTATGCGCTTGGCGCACTTTGGGCAGTACGCAATACGATGTGCAAACATCATATGATCTACAAAGTCCGAATTGAATGCAATGAAGCTGCACTTTGTACAAAACTTAATTTCAGAAGTGTTATGCACTTGTTTTATATGTTCAATCAGAGACACCCTGCAGCTGTATTGTCGAAGGCAATATCCGCATTGAGGGCCCTCCTTTGCTTTGTCTTGACGAATCATATTGAAATTTCGCTCTCTGATATACTGAGCACAAACTGCTCGTCAATTTTCTTGATGCACTGTTCCGTGAGAAGTGAAGCATACATCTTACTCGCAAAAATGTGGAAAGCCTCTATTGTTTTTAACAGAGTCAACAGAAATGAGAAAAACATCAGCAAGCTAGAACAGGTCAAAATTGATGTATGTATGAACTGCGATATCTTCAAACCGTTGGGAAATTGTCACTTTTGTTTTTGGCATATAACAAAAAAGAACCAACATTTATGAATGGTAAACGTGTTTTTGCATTGAAAGAGTTTGGATTTTTCGTTCCAAGATCACTCAGCAGAATACCCTTCGGAATTGGAACAATACGTGCATTTGGTGTTGGCGGGGCAAAATGGCTTCATATAAAGTTGTTGTGGTACAGAGGGTATTGCGATATACTGCTACCTCCGTAAAAGGGCATGGGTTTAGAACTATACTGGAACGCATATTATACAGAGAAGTGTTTACTTCAACGTTTATGTCATTAGAAGCTGTGTAGAGCGACAAGAATCCTTACTCTCTTCCTCTTATTTTAAGAATCACCGTTGGCGGGATTGGCGCTCAGAGTCTGGCGGGTCAACATCCCCACTTCGGGTACGGTTCAAATTGCGCCTATTTTGTTCCACGTGAATCCAGTGGCACAATATATTTGGTGGCACTATTCAATTGAGCACTATATCACGACCTCTCCCTATAATCTATTTCGCCAAACTCGGAAGTCTCTACGGCGTTCAACGTAGAAGTAGGGGTTTGTTCAGAAATACGGTCGTACAAGGTTTTGGCTCAGTGCAGCATAGCAGGTTACCATTCAAAACGAAGTACTTGTATAGTTGGACAAAAAAGAGGATTTACAACGAAATGCAAACGTGATTCCAACAAAGTAGCAATCATGATTTTAGTTTGAATGCTACTGCATCAGTGATATGGAAGTTAGCCAGCAGCGGAAATTTTCAGGATGATAATAAGCGAGGTGGGCAAAAGTGGATAATGAAATGATTTGGATGTGATGAAAAGAGTACTGACGTGGATAGTTGTCTCATAGACAAGGACTGTAGTGTTGTGGCTTAGAAAGCACGAGGCGTGGTAACATTGCCTGACGCAAGTTAGTGAGAGCCTGAGAAGGGTTTGAGTGGGAGGATGGTGAGAGAGACAGGCGCTGAAGGGGGTGAGTTTGACTACAGTGTGATGGAAGCTGCCACGATGGCATGACGGGGCTGGACCAAGCTTCGTCGCTTGGTGACGATGTCCACGGCGGAAAGCTTTGCGCCCTCCGCGCCGCGGCAACGCCTTGGCAGCGCCCAGCGCAGCGGGCGCAGCGGGCGCAGCTGGGGACGCGCCAATCCGCGCTGGCGCGTCGCCCGCGCCGTTGCCCTCAACGAGTTAATTCGTTACGGCACGCGCCGTCACGCGTTGCCCATTGCTCACGCCCTCCACCACTGCGCTCCGACGTCACGCCCCCTCCCCCATCGCATCCTCACCTCCTCCAGTTTCTCCTCTTCTCTTCTCTACAAAACCCCCACCACACACCCCCCCCTCCCTCCCCCTCTCCCTCCCTTCTCCTCCAGCCCTCCCCTAGCCCACCTCCGTGTTTCACCACTTTTTTTTCCTTTCAATTCTCCTGCAATGGCCCTCGTCAGTCTTCGCCCTCTTTCCCCCTTGCCGCCGCTGGCTCCAGTTCTGGATGCCAAAAAGAAGCACCTGTTCGAGACTCTGCCAGCTCACATTCTCGCCGAGCTTGAGAGAACTTCCGCTGAGTTGGAAAGGATATTCACTCCGACTCCGCTTCAAGTGAATGATATTGCGCCCCTATTCACGCTCGACGACGCGTTGGGTAATCCTGTCAGTCTCACAGACCTGCTCGACACGCACACCGCCGTCGTCCTCACCTGGTATCGAGGCGTCTGGTGCCCTTATTGCAACGCAACTCTAGACTCGCTCATCCTGGCACACGACCACATCGAAGCGCTTGGTGCCAAGCTTGTCACAATATCAGCCCAGACTCCAGACGAAAGCCGCGAAATGATTGAAGAAATGGAACTTCCGTTTCATGTCTTGAGCGATGATGCGCTCAACGTTGCTGAAAAGTATGGCATCGCGTACACAGTACCCGATGGAATGAAGAACGTGTACAACGACTTTGGCGTGGATTTGGAAGTCATCAACGGAAATGAACAAAAGCGGAAACCCAGACTGCCCGTTCCAGCCACTTTTGTACTTGATAGGAGCGGGAGAATTCGGTTTGCGCACACAGATATGGATTACACTACTCGCGCAGAACCGCAAGATATTGTGGAAGCCATTCAGGCCATTGCCGAGTCTTCATAAGCGCTCTGAAAGGAAGCTGTCATCAAACTGTTTCGCTCTGAGTCCCATGTAAAAAAAGATCACAACAGCCCACACCATCAATGTGGTCACTATTTTGTTTTCAAAAAGTTCGTGAGCTAGAAGAACAGCTTCAATTTGCCTTCCCTTCGTTCAATTCCGTCCCTAAACCAAGAAGAAGAACGAAAGGGAAAAAGTACAGCGCACCGTCATTACTATTTGGTACATTTCATCTGTCTTCGACTGCACTCTGCACATAGTGCCAATCGGCAATGAAGCCCAATGAATCTACCAAGTGAGCTTTATCTCATTGCTGTTCTGGGCTTCGTGGCAGTCGTGCCCACTTCGTGACAAGGTTGGCATTGGAGTGGCGTGACCGTGACAAGTCCAACCCGTTGCCATATTCATACACCATGGCACAAGCTGTCTGACTCCCGTCACAATTTCGAGTTGTAGGTTGTGTAACCACAACCTTCGCCATCCTTACTATTGTTGGTTGAGCTTGCTGTTGTTTATGATACTTCTTCCGAGGTGAGGCAACGAACTTCTGCACAACCTTGTTTGTGTAATCCAAGACCTCGATCCACAAAACAGTTTTCTTCAATTTCTCCATTGTGACAGTCTTTATTAATTAAAATTACTACCACCATATATCTTGGTTTGCCCTTGTTGGAGATCAAGTCGATACGGCCAGTACATCTGTTATTCGAAAATCATCTATATGATGGTTTGTTTCATGACTGCATACTTTTCCTCGTCTCACACAAGAGTAGCCTTACTCCAAAATGATCAACCATATGTGTGCTCACTTTTGGCCTTTTTCTTCTAATTCGACTTGTTTTCTGCTCTGCCTCGTAAAGTGCAAAACTACAGATAATCTTGAAGTTTAAGAGTGACCATGGCGCTGGGGCCGCAACTCGGAAGCAACAAGCGACTCAAAAAACTTGATAAGCGTGGTTCCAAATGAGCGGTGGTCGTTAAACGGGTGGCGACCCTTTATATACCGCTGAAGATGATTGATGGTTAAATGATTTCCATCTGATTGCTCATAGGGGTACACTTGTGTGGCAGTCTCTGAGCCCGGGAAACACACATCCAGAGCCACTCGAGGTACGTTTAAAAGCAATCACTGCATTCGGATATTTCATGACCAAAATATCTTTGTGGAGATAAAGGTATCAAAACTCTTAGGCGCGCAAACGGCTTGTTTTGTAATATTCATGCAAGGATATCGAATAGAAAATATCTATGGTTTGTAGAGGCAAAACAGGAGCAGTTGACCACCTCTTCGCCCCTCGCATTTCTTCGGAGAAATGAGCCATTCTGCTCCATTGTATAATAGATTCTTTGAGCACTTGTGCCTTTCTGATTTTATTGTCGGGCTAGCTGTTGTACCTGATGGTTTTATTGCATGAAGTAGCGAATGCATGCGATACGTTGAAAGGAAGGGCGAGTATCGGGGCAATAGACCAAAACAAAGAGGACCCAAAATCGAAGAAGAACCAGTTTTTTCTCGAGTACCAGAGATGAGTACCCTTTTAACAAAACTTGGCTAGTAACACTGCTGGCAATCTTTGGCCAATTACTCTTCAAGTTATAGCCAGTAAGGCCTTGCGACAGTTACCAACTAATTGCGCAGAAACCCCATCACATCACATATACTACGCACTACAGAACGTGTAAACTCCGTTTCAAAATTATAGTATATTGCTTACAAAGCCGAGCAGTTTCGTTTGAGGCGAGAAAAATGTACCGTGGATGTTGGATTCCAAACAGAGTTTGAACGCGAAAAACCCCTTAACAGCGTTAATAAATAGAAAAGTCACGTTGGACAAAATACATTCTTTCGTTCAGAAGTAAAGCATAGTTTTGTCTTTCTTTCCCTTTCGCCGGAATTCGACTACATACCGTCTTCAAAAAATTCCCTTCGGTTCCAAAAAAAGATAATTTTGGAATACAGCCCATAAAACGAGCAACAACTGTCGAGACTACCCAGTCCCGTTGGGTAGTCAATGCCATACTGGGCAGCAATGCGCAGCGGGAAGCAGTCTCCCAGGCACTATTGTGCCTTCTGTTTTGTCTGACCCCACTGCGCGCGTAGGATCTCGTCCTCCGTAGCGTTCGCGAGCAACGAAGCGCTTAGATTTTGCAAGTCGTATTGTGGGCGCCATCTTTGGGTGTCACGCTGTGGGCCAGACTTAACAATAAACTTCGGCAAAAATAAGCCTTTTTCGTTACTGAACGGCCCAGGTAGATTTAACGAGATATAAGTATTCCAATATACACTTCCTTTTCTTGATATTTTTTAACCAACGCAACCAAAGACTTACTTCAACAATCATTAATGGTCAGACACCCCTGCTTTTCGTCAAACACTCCAAATGTGTAACAATTTTTCAGCGTTAACCCTAAGCAGATATGTAAAAACCCTACAAAGCTTTTCGAGAAAACGTAATTAAAATATATATATTCAATATATACCCAAACCTGTTCTTTTGCGGGATATTGTAAGCGGCTTTTCCGCCCATGTTTAGTTCAGTACTCGATTCCAGATCGCCACCACGTCTAAATGGCCATTACAGGCTTTTAAATCTGTGGAGGACTTCTAGACAGACCCTGTACCGTTACTATACACATACAGTTTTTCATTTACGCCAAGGGCGCCTCAATCAGTACAATAGGCTGACAAGGGTGCCGTTTCAAGCATCTAATGCTTAAATGGTCTCCTGTATAGCATTTTTCATGCACATGAGTTCGACCGTTCGAAATATTACGAAGTCGTGATATGGCAATCATAAGTTATTGATTCGGCTATACTCGATTACGAGAAGTTATGAGAAGAATTTCTTCAAGGGAAGGTTTGGACAGCATATATGTAATAAAGAACTACTGTATTTATTGTACGCTGTAAGGTTCCATCACCAAATTTTTTATATGGTATTATTTAGAAAATTGTGTAGTGGCACGCTACGTGTTTGCCTTACTGTGCAGTACCTGCTTTTCCTCTTGGCAAATTAAAGGGCGCAAGGCCCACGTGAGGATAGCAGAAGGCCAGCCAACAACCAACCAACCTAAACACCATTCTGGTGAGTCCGAGAAATCTTGAAGTGGTTTACCAAAAAGAGGCACCATAAGTAGTTCTTCACCGCTCTGATCTATAGCTCTTGTTCCGATGATACCCTTCACTGTTGTGCATTTACTGCTCTTTTTTTACAGCATACTGTGTGTGTTTGTGTTGTTGCTTTGTTGTTTTATCTACTGTTTCCTGGTTATTTGTGTTGTCACAAGGGTTGTCAAGCTGATCTCATGTGCATTACGTACCGCCGTATCTGAACATCCGCCTCGTGGATAGACGTATCATTCCCATTGTTCAGTCACACTTGGTTGCCTTCCGCACACTCCCTTCTTATCGAAGGACCGTCGCTGGCAAGGCGACAACCACTCTTCGCGATTCTTTCTGTGGATACCCACTGCACAGAGACCCCTACAGTATTCAGTGGAATGCCACATAAATTGTTCTCCAGACTTAGAAACAAGTACACCTGTGTGTGGAGTATTGGTCGCTTGGAACAACAAAATCGTGTTTCGCACGTTCGAATGATCCTCGTTGGAATTCCGTGCGTTGTACTGAGATCAGTGGACTGAAGCTTGAACCTTTATCACGGAATCTACATTGTTAGAAGACATTTGGAACCGGATCTAAACGTTCGCCACGTTTGTCGGTCAACCCGAATATTAGTTGTGAATCTTCACTGTTTTTGGTTATATTTGCTGGAATTATCTATTGTTGTCGATATTGGTTGTATTGATCGCGATATATATATTGTTTTCATTGAGAAATTGTGTTTGCGTCGTTCGCATTTGTTATCTGGATCGCCAGTGGTAATTTGCCGCCATGCCGAAAAGAAGCCGACCGGATTCGGATAGAAGTGAGTTCGCTGCACCAGGCTTAGCCACCTCTACAGAAGCTGGCAACCGCCTATATCGTCAGGCGAAAAAGAAGTCGAAATCGACAGGAAGCGCAGTTGCACCTTCGGAGGTTCCGACGACGTTCGCTCTCGTGGCTACTACCTCATCTAAACGTGATATCACGTAAGGTGCAGCCTTGCGAGCTGAATTACAGCAACTCCGTGCGGAATCTATGACGCAGAAGTTCCGTCTGGAGGAGATGGAAGGTCAAGTTAACTTGTTAGAATCGTCATTAGAGACGTTAAGAAGAGAGCACAGGGCTCTGAAGAATCGAAATCTAGACACGAATCGGATGGCCGAGATTGGTCGGACAATCCGAGAAAATCTAAATCAATTGCTAGAAGAGAAAAGAAATCCCGCAAGGGCCTTACCAGCTATAGCAGTTACTGTTGAAGAGGTCCTCTCACGTGTAAACCCTCGCTTAAAGCGATTGGAGACTTTGGAGAATGCACCATTGCAAACTCCGCACCCGGAAGTACAGGAGGTGGGACGCATCGTTGCTGATGCGCGGACTTGCAAGAAAGATTCGAAGAAGTTGAAGGTACAGAAGTTATCATCAAGATGCTCTAAATCGAGAAAACTCGCAAGAAGGCATGACACCGATGGAGACGGAGATGATTCCGATTATACGGATTCCGATATTTCGGATACGGACGATCCCGAGAATGGAAGTTCATCTTCTGATGATAACTCGAGCGAGGAGGACATTTGCCGTTCGAGAAAGAAAAGAATTGGTAGCTCACTACTGTCCCGCAAGAAGAAACCGCCCTACAAGAATCTGAAACCGCTTTGGTGTACGAATCCGCTCTACAGGAAGGTTACAAAATAATCGTGTATATCGGCTCAAGGTCCAAAAGGGGAAGCGAACAAGTCACAAGACAGCCAAAGTGAGAGATCACATTAAGCGTTTGAAGATTGGCCTCGGTGGTCTTACTTTTTCTGGGAAGGCTCCCATTCTTATATTTGAAATTTTCAATCGCTTTGTAATCGAAGCCAACACGCTGGGGATGAGTGAAGCTCAAGCAGCCGTGGCACTTCCATACTTATTGGTTGGATTTCCGTTGGAGCAATACCGTGCCGTGAGTGGTTCACTTACTGCCGATGAAGGTGGAGTCACTAGTTGGGCCGAAACCGTACAGTACTTTCTGCGTAGTTACACAACGTCTAATGCGATTCGTGAAGCTATTCTGAATCTCAGAGATATTACCCAAAAGCCTGGAGAAAAGGAGGTTGAGTACAGTTCAAGACTGAATAATGCACCTGCACGCTGTGGAAATGTCCATTCTACGGACAAGAAGATGACACTTTTTGTCAATGGACTCAATCCGACTATCAAGTCATTGGTATCCCTTCATCGGTAGAAGCACTCGAGAATCAGTTTTCTGGACTTAGTGCAGTATGCCCAGGCTGAAGGTGAAGCAGTTCGCGCTCGTCGCGGAGGTGGAACACGTCGTCTAGGGACATACCCCGTTGCTAACAGAGATATAAAACGCCCTAACAAGCGAGGCAAGGTTTTGCATCTGGAGTCGCCAGAGAAATCACGCATTTCGACGTTTACGCCTCATGATGCCAGTTATACTGGGGAAGACGCAGTTAATTATCTGGATGATCCAGAGGGGTTAGTGCCTACTACTAATTTGCCGTCAACTGACTCCCATGTGAAAGATGATATATTAGCTATGGAGCCACGCCTTTATCCTTACAAAAGGAGTCCGATGGTCCCCCCAGCGGGTGGATTTACTTCTAAGAAGCCTGGTTGGGCACATACCCGTGGTTCCGAACAGCCACAGCTGAGGTTGAACAGGGACGGCCTGATATTTTATGGGTGCTGTGGAAGACATTATTTGTCATCGGAGTGCACTTTGCTCTTTACACGGGTAGATCCAGTCGTCCCGGACTATGAAGCTCTCCAGGAGCCAGAACGAACCCGTGTACCGGGACAATCATATTGGAAGGCCAAAGCTCGGGGACTTGCGGGTATGTTACGCAGAACTCATGCGAGAGCTCAGAATTCTGAAAGATCACAGGGTTTAGCCCCAGAAGTACAGAGGAACGCCGATTTGGCGAGGGAGAAACCCGCCTCATCAAGAAATTAAGTGAGGGAGCCCTCAGGGGGTTGGGTGGATTCAAACACACCATACCGATCGGGGTATCGACATTGCCCCGCTCCCGGGAATTTAAACCGAAGGTCCTTCTGAGACCAGGAATATCTTCCAATGTTGTAAACTATGTACAGTTTGACTGTATGTTGAAACGTCCTTAGAGACGATATGTGTGCCCAAGTAGGAGGATGGATCAAGTCATGATTGTGGCCCTAAGGAACTAGAAGGTCTATGCAGACGTCTGCTCTTCTCAAGCGCTGTTATCGCGAAGACTCGTTGTATTGGATACGGGTGCAGGCCCAAACTTTATCATGTTGTCTGAATTGCGCGAAGACAAGCGAGCTCTAATACACCAGGCACAGATACCGGATATCCGGGATGCAAACAAGGGACCGATAAAGTCTATTGGAACAATACGACTTGCCATTTGCTTTGGAAACCATGTTTTCATGTTAACGTTTATTGTGTGTATTACATTGGCTGCACCAGTTGTGCTGGGTTGTGACTACTGTGACAAGTTTGTCGAATCGGTTCGTCAGAAAAATCAGGAATTGGAGCTAGAAGATGGCTCTACAGTGCCAATCGTGCGCAGACCTCTGCGGCGATCCCCTTCATTTGCACCATTACCACCGTCATTGGAATACAAAGCTCCACTGGGCAGAACATCTCCGAAGATTCCGGTGTGTAAACTAACGGTGATACCACCAAAAAGTCAAACATGGGTATCAGTCGTTGCTGAGAAGCACGGACTTATCGTTATTCAGCCGAACGCGGGCACTGTATCAAATTAGTGAATTGCTAGTCTCTAACGGCATTTCATAGGTGAGTCCAAAGATACCTTTCAGGATATTGCTGAGCAATGTTGACTTTGAAGAGCGTTGCTTACACAAGCATCAGTTCTTGGGCATTGCACTGCCACACCCTTCAGTTGCGATACTGACACCCATAATGACGGCAGACGTCTTAGGGTTAACTCTCACAGGCGAGAAGAAGTCGACAGCGACAGAAGCGGTCGAGAACATGAAGAACATGAAAGAAAAGAATGTCTCTGAAGAAGAGATGGAAGAAGCCCTCGAGGGCGTGAAGATGGAACACGTTCCTGAGGAGTATAAAGGAATATTGCGCAGATTGCTGCTGAAGATTTCACATATGTGGAGTGGCCACATTGGCCAGATCGCGGCTACAGAACACCATATTGACGTTGTACCGGTTACACCACCCATCGCTTAATTACCGTATCGAGCAGGCCCGCGAACTTGTCAGATCGAGCAAGATAACGTGGACTACATGTTGGAGAAGGGAATCATTGAGCCAACTCAATAAGCTTGGGAATCCCCAGCGGTCCTTGTTCTCAAAGGAGATAGTTCTTTACTCTTCTGCGCTGACTACAGAAAACTGAATGCAGCAACTGTGAGGGATACATACCCATTACCGCGTATGGATGAATGCATTGATAGTCTTCGGGAAGCCAATGTGTTTACTACGCTTGACGCAAATTAGGGATACTGGCAGATACCAGTCGCCCCAGAAGACCATGATAAGACTACATCTGCGTGTCACGCAGGACTGTATCTCTTTAAGCGAATGCCATTTCGTTTGACCAACGCCCTTCCGACTTTTCAGCGTGCTATCGATCTAATATTATCACAGTGTAAGTGGAAAACATGTCTTGTTCACTTGGATGACATCATCATTTTCAGTAAGAATATGGACGAACATTTCGGGAATGTTGAGGGAATCCTCGAGAAGTTAAAGCAAGCTGGAATTACCTTGAAGATGAATAAGTATGAATGGTTCACGGACCAATTGAAACACTTGGGACACATGATAAAGCCAGAGAAACTGGAAATGGAAGAAGTGCCGACCGCTGCGATTCGTGAGTTCAAACCTCCGCGAGCGCAGACGCAATTGAGATCTTTTCTCGGACTCTGTAACGTCTACAGACGATTTGTGCTGCGCTATTCGCATATCGCTGCCTCCCTTGATGCTTTATTGAAGAAGGAACAACCCGTTAAAATGAAGGAGTTCGGAGAAGCCGAAACGGAAGCTATCGCAATGCTAAAACACGTGCTGACCACAGCTCCTGTGTTATCTCTTCCGAGAACGGATCTTCCTTACTCCGTCGATACGGATGCTAGCGATTATCAGATAGGGTGTGCCCTTTTTCAAAAGCACGAAGACGGTATACGACATCCTATTGGATACTGGTCGAGAACACTGCACCAGGCAGAAAGAAACTACTCTGTGTTAGAAAAGGAATGCCTTGTTATGTTTTGGGCTCTCACGACCCTCAGACTTTACCTGCAGGGTGCTCACTTTACGGTCAATACCGATCATTCATGCCTCAGATGCCTCATGTTGATTACCGACCCGTCGGGACGCTTAATGCGATGGCGTCTGTGCCCTTCAGAATTTGATTTCACAATCAACTACAAGAAAGGAACTTCAAGCGTACACGCTGACGCGTTATTGCGACTCGAAACCTTGGGAGAAACCCAGTTGGAAATCGATGATGAGATACCATGTTTGGTGTAGTATCTGCTCTTACGGAGAGAGTAGACACCTGCGACAGCTTTCGGACTGCCGATGGGTGGCTTGCGGCGAAGAAAAAGGGGTGGTAGAGCTACAACACCAGCGAGCTGGAAGTGGGGTGTAAGGCCACTACTCGCCAGCGAGGGTGAACAGTGCAACTGTAAAACGTTGATGGAACGTAGGTACGAGACGGCTCGTGAAGTGGTTGGGGGCTGGCTATCTATTATAGCTCGTCCGGATCTCCGGTTAAGGAATTCTAAGCGAGGAACAGAATAGTCATGATGCCCATGTTGTCTCCTTTACTTGGAGTCTGCGCTCACCTCTGGTACACTATATACTGTGTACCAGGGTGAGTGCCCAATTAAATATATGAATAATACCCAGTAGTCAGCCACTTAGCCAAACCAGTGTATGGGTATGCTCCCTAATGGACGTCTAGCTACAAAGAATAGTAAAAACAGCCACGTGGAGCGCCACTACATGCGCCGTTGCAAGCCACTCCACTCGTGATACCACGTGTTCCAACAATGTACTCTGCCTCCTGGCATCCTACGCAGTGTGTCGCTTCTTATCCTAGCACTGACCAGGCCACTCAGTAATGAGTTCCAAATGCAACTTTGCAACAAGGAAACCATCGGAACGCCGAAGTAGTAGAATACTACATTTGGTAACGAAAAATTGGAGAACGAAAGAAGAAGAACTAGAAGATCTAGAAGAAGAGGATTGTCAAAAAGAATTACCTGTAGCCCAGACTACAGACAATGATCCAGAAGATCAACTCAGACGAATCTCTCTTGAAAAGCTATTACGTGAACAAGTCACAGATACCTTCTGTGCAGATGTCCGCTCTCGTCTTCACGGGGGGGAGGTGTTTCCTTTTCGTCTTGACGATTGAGGAATCTTTGTTCGAACGGTTGAATCGAATGAGCAAATCATGGTACCATACGCTATCAAGAGCAGAGTACTGCATTTGGCACATTATTCGCAAATTTCGTGTCATCCAGGAGGTACGAAGCTGTATCTAACCCTCAGGGGGGACTTTTATTCGCCAACTTTGGAAATTGATTGTCACGCGACTGCTAAGATGTGCGTAACGTGCGCGAGAAATAGAGTGAAGCTCTGGAAGAAAAAGAAACCACTGAAGCTGTTCCCAGCAATCGCACCTCTACAGTATGTCAGTATTGATATACTTGGGGAATTGATCCGCTTGAAGAGGGGAAACAGATACCTTTTGGTAATAACTGGTCGCTTCTCTAAGCTGGTCAAGGCTGTTCCGCTGAAACGGATTACTGCTTCCTGGATAGCACGAGCGTTTATCCACCATTGGGTTTATTACTACGGACCACCGGATACTCTGCTCTCAGATAATGGCAAGCATTTCATTGCACGCTTTTTTCAAGATGTATGCAAGATACTTGGAGTTAAGAACGTGTTCACCAGGACGTATAATCCGCAAAGTAACAGGCAGGTGGAACGGTACGGCCGTACACTACTCGCTGAAGTTCTGCACTACATCGGAGAACACACCAAGGACTGGGATCTGTATACAGACACTCTTTGCTACGCGTGCAATACGCAAGTGCATTCGAAGACGAAGCTAACCGCCTTTGAATCGGTAATATCTCGCCGACCAGCGGCTTTGCCAATCAAGGTAGATTCGGACAGAACCGAAGAAGGGTCAATGCTGACGCCGGCTCAGTTTCATTTACGCTGGAGGAATGAGTTGCGCATACGCACTACACAGGCTGAAAAAGAGATGGGAAAGGTCTGAACGCGCTACAAGCGTAATTGTGACGCGTCAATGCAGCGGGCAGTCCCAGATATCCGAGTCGGAGGACACGCTTTCGTGAGAGTGGAAAGAAAAGATAGCCGGAAGACAGGAGAGGACAAGGAATGGAAATGCCGTCATGAGTTAGCCCCGATCGCTACAGGACCGCATGAAGTTTTCGAATTCGACGAATATACCGTTGTAATACGGAGAGGTACTGAGGTGGAGCGCATTTCTCGCGATCGAGTAGTTGGTGCACCAGATCGAGAAGCTGACATACAGCGAGAGGAATTCACACGTGAAGATATTGAGGTGCAAGAGCCACCACAGCCCCTAGTTGTGCAGGAGCTTGCGGGCATACCGACGTACAACAGAATAATTCCAAAACTTCCCCATGGTGAAAAAAGTTCGGAAATCCCACGTTTAAGGCGGAACAACAGTTCTGCGACACACGAAGCATCCGCCCATGATAAAATCATAGCTCCCACTGTAGCAGTGTGAGGAGACACGGTGATCTGCACTGCGATCGCGCAGCAAACTGCAGTCTCTCCCTCAGAGCACGCAGTGGACGCGAAAGAAATTAAGGATGGAACCTCACGTATCAGAAGTCGTCAAGGCTTTACAGTGAGTTCTGATGACTGAACAGAATCGCCATTTGGCGTAGAATCAGAAGGAACCGAAGCTGAGATCAGCAAGCCAATTCCCCAAAACGGATTGAAGAGCATAACTCTCCCTGAGGAGCGCAGCAGGTCTCAAGAAAAGAAGAAGTCTATAAGGGACATTGCATTTATGGAGACGGCGCATGGAGACAGTATTACTGTATCGGCTGACCCATTTTCGGCGGATACGATGCATTTGGGAAGACCCCCCGAACATCCGGACACCTTAAATCCGAAAGAAAAGAACACCAACGGGGCAAGCCTAAAGCGTACAGTGGCAACTGAAACCGCGTTTTCGCCGCAAGGTTCGGAATAACCGAGAAGGAAGTTGGAAGCACCGGCCAGACCGGAAAGACAAAGGGAATCCCGACGACTGGCTTTGAGAACCCCGTAGGTGAATGAGATGACAGAACGTGATGACCCGATTCCGAACGCTACAGCGAACGCTACGGAACCTGTGGACAGGAGTGTCACCCCGACTGAGAATTCCGCAACCGAGGAGATGGAATACATCATCAAACCCATTCTAGATCATGGATGGCAAGGCAAGGACAACATTCTACTGTTTAAAGTGCGTTGGTACGAGTATCAACCCGACGATGATACATGGGAGCCCATACGCAATCTGCCACAATCACACGTGCTCGCGTACTGCCGACGTGTTAAACTTGATTTCTCTCAGACACTAGTCATGACGCTCTCGTCGGTTTGGTTGTGTCAGGAGAGCCTGATCGAATCTGACCCCTACAGAAGTATGAAGTAACTCCAGGAGGAGAAAGAATGAAGTGGAGGTCCACAAGAAGTGAGATGTGAAGCAAGGAGAGGAGAGGCCTTGCAGAAAGAAGAAGAAGCAAAGAAGTTGCAGAAGATCAAAACTTTTTATTGTGTTACCTCAAGATAACCACTAGTCGGTTTGTTACAGTGCCCTCAGGCAAGAATGTCAGAGATTCGGGTTATCCTAGTTAATATCCATCGAGGAGCGCAAGAGATTCAGCATTTGCTGTCGATTTCCTTGAACAAGGTGGGGAGGAATCCCAGCATCTTCGAGGAACTGCCACAGATTGCCAAGTTCAGCATCGTGGAAAGACACTGCTGGTCGAAGAGGCGCAGGCACAGTGCTCTATATCGCTGCAGGGACCACTGGATCTATGCCGTCGGTCTGACCTAAAGCGGGATCCTCGAGGATGACCTCCTCTGGCTCTTTGTCGTAATCGATTTCGCGCATCTCGTCAACGAGTGCGTCTGCATTTTGAGCAGTTGGCTCGGGTATGTAATAAGTCGGCTGGGTTGGAGTCATTGCTCGCGGAGTTTCCCGCAAAAATTTGGCGTGATCGCCGTCGATATGCTGGTTAGTCCAGAGGCCCTACCAGACGAAGTCACCTTTCAGACCGGTTCTTCCGGGTGAATAGTCACGACCAGGACGTCCTCTAGCCTGCTCTTCAGAAGGAACAAAGGTCCAGTCAATCTGGTCAATGACATCCATCAGGCGCTAAAATTTTTGGTGATTGGCACGTGAGCCCAGGACGGGCGACAGATCGAGTTCTCTCGCAAGTTGTCGGGCAATTAGGCTCATATACCACAAACAGTATGTGTCGTACACATCCCATAGGATTAACACGGCCATTTTCGCGATGAATTCACTGTAGACGACTACCCAATAACCGGAAAACGGTTCATTCGCGACTAAGGAACCTACGTAGATGATTGAAGGAGGGAGCTCTACAGGACAGCCACAAGGACTCTCGAACTCATGCCAATATTAAGGAATCGGGATGTAGCGCCCGACGCGCAAGGTATATTGAATTCGGTCCACTTCGAGCATCTGGTATGGAACCAAGTATCCCAGTCGATATCTGGTACGGCGTTCCCTCCGGGGGAATTCCCAATACGGATTATCCCGTTTGCGGAGATAGCGGAATTCCGCGCGTAATTGAGGACTGTCAGAACAGAGGGCCCCGTTGGATACTTCACGAACACCGAGCCACCTTTGGACATCAAAAGCCGCTAGGTTCTCGACATACGAGTATGCCTCGCCATTTGTTCTGGCCCACCAGGTATCGAATTGCCAATCCTCATTGAAAGGCACCAAGCCGATAATGCGGCGTAATCGCTGGTACACTAGACAGGTGAATTGTTCGCGCGCATCAAGCAAGCTCTCGTTTCTGTAGCGACTGATAGCATTGTTTGGAAGGGTGCAATGGCTCAGCTAATCCGTCGTAAACAACGCATGTCATGGGATACCATCGGGAAGGCGACCGACGACCACATACTGATTCATCAGAGCTTTGTCGCGGACCGCCGCATGGGAAAACCAAGGGGCTCGCGCGTATAATGCAGAGTGTTGCAGGGGGTTTGGGCCGACGAAGTCTGCATAATGCGGGAACCTCTATACGGAGGACGACGCAGGTTGCAAAACAGCTGCTTTGGAGGAAAACTATGCAGGACCAGGACTGGAAGCCGATAGTGGGAGTGGGGCAGTTCGGGAGATTGAAGCGGAATCTCTAGGCGTTGCAGAAGTCTGCTGAATTGGAGAGTTGTCGAGATCGTCATAGGACGTAGCTGGATTGACCTCGTCAGACGGAAGGTTGCTTATCGCGAGATGTCAGATACAAGAAAAGCTTGAAGGATGAAATAGCGAGATGATCGCGAGGTGGATTGGAAAAACACAAGATTTTGATACGAAAAGAAGAATCGGAATGTTGTAGAAGCGCGCTGCGATTGCTTTTACATACAATGGCTCGCGAATGCTCCGCTCTTAACGGGGGGATATGTAGCATTCTGGATGCACCTATGTTCGACCGTTCGAAATATTACGAAGTCGCGATACGACATTCATAAGCTATTGCTTGGACTATACTCGACTACGAGAGGTTATGAGAAGAATTACTTCATGGAAAGGTTTGGACAGGGGAAATTTAATTAAGAAGTACTGTATTTAGTGTACACTGTAAGGTGCCATCACCAAATGTTTTATTTGGTATTATTTAGATAATTGTGTAGTGGCCCGCCACGTGTATGCATTACTGTAAAGTACTTGCTTTGCCTCTTGGCACATTTAAGGGCGCAAAGCCCAGGTGAGGACGGCAGAAGGCCAACCAACAACCAACCAACCTAAACACCATCCTGGTGAGTCCGAGAAATCCTGAAGTGGTTTACCACAAAGGGGCTCCTATAGTATCAGTTCTTAACCGTTCTGGGCTATAGCTCTTGTTCCGACGATACCCTCTACTTTTCCGCATTTAACGCCTTTTTTCTACAGCATTCTGTGTGTGTGTGTGTTATTTCTTTGTTTTTTTCTCTACTGTTACCTGGTTTTTTGTGTTATCACAAGGGTTGCCAAGCTGATCTCATTTGCATTACATACTGCCGTATCTGAACATCCGCCTCGCGGATACGCGTATTATTCACATTGTTCAGGCACAAGTGGTTGCCTTCCGCACACTCCCTTCTTATCTAAGAACTGTCGCTCGCAAGGCGACACCCGCTCTCCGCGGTTATTTCTGTGGATACCCACTGCACCGAGACCCCTACAGTCTTCAGTGAAATAACAGACCCTGTACTGCTGCAAACGTCTTATTGATTTTCATAATGTAGGCGGTTGCTATTTCAGCGGCGGCTGTTTCATTGGACCCTTAGCGGCAGACGCCTCATCTTTTTATGAAGTTGGACGGCCCGAATCCAAATGTAAGTGAGATTTTGGGTCTCCATTGTCGCTCAAGAGATAGTTTTGAGACATTACATCGTCTTAAATAGAGATGTAGATCCTTCACAATAGATTTGAAACGCATTACTACTCGATAGTACTACTTTGTGTTTCTAAGTTGCTCTATTCGCTGCAAACAGAATTTATATCAGCACACTAACCAGTAAAAATATGAAAACTAGCTTATTTTTTCTATGTTTATTGCATATTGTGAGTGTAGGCTGGCGCTTGGTGAAACGCAGTTGTAAGAAGCGGCAGCGCTTATTCTCGCCTTTTTTTGGAAACAATCTCAAAGATTACGTGCGCTGGGAAGTCTGCCAAAATTTTTCGTTTGCACATTCTTTATTTAAACCTTTTTGACACAACTTGGAGGTGTGCCTCGTGTTTGGGTATGAAATGCGCTTTTTTTAACCCACATCTCCGCTTCACATCGAAGATTTGTTGTAACCTCGATAATCTGCGAAACAATTATCGAAAGAATGATTAGGGTATGGTTTTGCGCTTGGTTCAGTTGCGATTTCGTGAAGGTAATTGGCACATTGTCATGAGTTTTGTATGCACGTTCTTGGGGTCGTTTACGCGCTTAAAGAAGGTGCGTTTGCGCTTAGTTTGAAGATGGCTTCCATATCCGGAAACACGAAGCGTCGATATTCGTTTGTATCGTCAAGGGTTATGGACAATGAGTATGGTGAGTAGTAGGAAAAGCGAGGGCTGGCGCCACACATCTGAGCTAAAGAAGATGCATGAGTGCGTTTAGTGATGTAGGGAACACCTACCTATGCTTAAAGTTTTCAGGTTTTTTCAAATGACGTAAATGTCTACCTAGCAGTGCCATCGTCACAGCGTAGCTATAGTTCTGGACCTATGAATTTTATTTTTCGTAAAGAAAATCATTGTCTAGGAGTTTGTAGGGGTTTTAGGGGGTTTAGGCTTCTAAGGGCTTTAGTGGTTTTAGGGGAAGCTTCACCTATATATTACTGGTTATAAGTGTGGGCTGGCGCTTGGTAACACGCATTTGACAGAAGCGCTTGGAAATTAAATACACCAAGCTTTACATACTGCAGTCGACGTATGTGCGATTTCGACCCCCTGAATGGAAAATGCTGTGCTTGACAGCGCGTAGGACACATTGGCACGCTCAAAGAATCATGGATAGTCGCGCTCAGGCGCTTCCTTCTGGTGACGCAGCGCGCATCCTGCCAGGTATCGGCGCGCCGCCCCCATTTTCACAATTTTTCTTTTTGGAATATTCGCAAATTTTACATGCCCTGAGCAGTCCGTCAAGTCCTGCGTTTGCACATCCTTCATTGTAACATTTTTGTTACATAACCTGGAGGCATGCGTCGAATCTGAGTTTTAAATGCGTTGTAAGCTCGATAATCTGCGAAAATTTTGTAAAGTGAAAGGGTTAAGGTATGAGTTTGTGCTTGGTTTTATAAGTATCTTTGTGACAAAATCAGTATTCTTGAGTACGTACAGGCTTGTTAAGGAATCAATGGCCGCTGTCACCTACCATTGATTCCAGCGAAGGACTGAGGTATGTGTGGTTTTGGCACCTTAGCTGGAACACCTTTGAACCGAAATAAAATTACAAGTTTTCGGCCCTGTCCACCCCGCCAACGGCGTGCTGGTTGTCCGGGCTAGAATCAAAGCCTTTTGATTTGGACATCGAAAACCATTGAATCCCGTACATGGGTTTCTTTTCATTCTTTGAATTGAGACCCTTTCGTGCGCACAGGAATCAAAGGTTTGGCGGTACCCATTGATTTTTGCCCTTCACTAATGATCCCTACTTTTACGCGGCTGACATCTTTGAATCAAATGATAAGGCCCAGAATCAACCTTTGTGTAATGCAAGTGAAGTGGTCTGCACTGCACTATTCCTGCACTTCTTTCAGCAATGATATGTTACGCCATGCGTAGACTAAGTAAAAAGTTTTTGACAGAAATATGGACTTCATAAGAATCTTACGCACGCTTTTGCTGCACTAGAGTTCAACTGTAGTAATTTCAGGACCGAGATGAAACAACATTGGAGAGTTTGCGAAAACTTTTCGGCTTGCAATGAATCCATTTTGAGAACCACCGCCTACGTTATCATAACGTACAGCACCGGATCTCTGCACTGCTTTCAGCTACAAATCTTCAATGAACTCCTGCGCCAGACTCACCTTTTCCTCAGCGATAAAATCATCTATAGAGTCACTTGCAAGATAAGTGGAAATGGTATATGCAAGATATATTCCTCCGCAGAGTTACTAAATGGAGTACTCAGTACTCTATCTTCAAATGGAGTATTCTGTATTCTACTTGAGATGGCTTTTTTTAATCCATTTCAAAACGGAGTATTTTATCGTCTGTTTCGAAATGGGGTAAATGTATTTGTATCCAGTTTTGAAATACTCTGTAGTCTGCCTCGCAACGGAGTACTTTGTCCTCCATTTTGATAAGGCATAGTTTATATCCTTAGACGTCAGGGTTGATGTTTTTCGCTATTCTAGCATCAGTTATTTAGGTCGGCTGTCTGCCTTGCTAAAAGAAGCGTGGGAATTCCGTGTACCGCGCATGCACACTGGACAACGCTCCTTACGGGCAACGAATTGTACTGCGGCCCGGTTATAACGTTGCATTTTTTAAACGACGATCAAACCCAATCTTCACGTAGCCTGAGTATCTCATAAGGCATCAAGAATGATGCTGGGGATAGTTTATCCACAACGAGCCAAAATTAAGAAGGTTTGTGGTGTCCGACGTTTTCGTACTCATCCCATCAGTAAAGAGCAGGTCCATATTTGGCGAAGAAACTGTGAATCAGCAACGATTAAGACTGAGTTCTGTAAGGCGCCACGGTCTGAGTTATCTTACAGACGCCACCTGGACTGGCCGACATTTGCTGGACATATTTAGATAATTATTTTATTATATTCAGTGGAATAGGATAGCTTCACAGTGCCGCGGGGATCCTAGCGCCTCGCCATCGATACTTTCTTGGCTCGAGTGACGCTTCTCCCTTAGAATCAGGTAGGCTTCGTTAGGATACTGAATTACCCCCTTTGGTACATAAGTTCCACCAATTGGTCTTCAAGTCATCGTTTCCGTAGCTCCGACCTGTATGACTACGCGGTAAACGCCAGCCCATTGCACCAAGTACTCTGGGATTTCTGCCGTCAAGGATACAAACCTTAGGACCCGCATTACCACTCTCCCCCAGGTTGAGACCAGTACGCTGACCTACTAGTCATTGCGTTACATTTTGGTCTCCCGACTTAAGATCCCCTAAGAATAATTGAGCTGACTACTGGAAAGAAGAATTATACGGATTCTAGCCTTTGATTCAATTTCCCAACGGACCCGAAGTACGGAAGCAACCGCCAGTATGGATGCAGGAAACAAACCGAACCGACCCGACCATAGAACTCCTACGGCAGGACAGGTTGCCACTGCAAAGCTGACGATGTCGCCTGAACCACAGCTTGATACTGTTAGCGTCCGCAAGGGCACGAGAAGCCAGCCGCAAGAAGTACTGACTCCCCTGGACGACCCTGAAATGATTCGCCGAGAACCCACGGTAGAAGCGTGTTTAGGAGAACGCCTCACCAGAACAACCTCTAGGCCAGGGACACCCCAGATTATATCCCGTAAGACTGAAGGAATTAGGGAAAAAATTCTCGCAGGGCCTGCCGACCTTCTCTGGCCCCGTCTCCGTGAGCTCTGCTCAGCCCATGTGGATTCCATTGTGGAAATGCGACTCGCTACGTCGATCGCGCACCATACGGACTACCTCATTACGAGAAAAGTCCCTAAGTTAACGGACTCTGAGTTATTCGTAGACTTCCTCCTACAGGCCGTTCAAGGAGCCGTCACCAGCCGGTCAGGCGATGGGGTCCTTAGGACCACTCCACAAATCAACCATCCGCCTTCCATATGGAAACCCCCTACCGCACCCCCAGGAGCGGCGGGACTATCCGCATATCGCCGGGAATACCATCAGGAAAACCCCATGGTGGGACAATCTAGGAGCAGAAGAGAAGCTTCGCGTCTAAATGAGAGACAGATTGCCCATCAGAAAAATCCATGGGAGGAACAAGCGAGGAGCAGAACAGAAGCTCCGCGTCTAGAATAGAGACCGCTTGTACCACTCGACGGATTATATGTGGTTCAGCGACCTCAGGGCTCCATCAGATCTGATAGAGAGATCGATCCGTTAGGTCCCCATCCCGCTAGAAAGAAACGAAGTAACCGCAGGAGAAAGAAGAACAGAAAGAGTAGAAGAAGAGACTATTCGGACACGAGTGATTCCGATTCGGACTCAACCGAAACGACCGACACGAAAGTGGATGAGGCTGCCGTTCGTGGCCTCAAACCACTGACAAAAACTAGCGAACTTTTCCTTAAGGTTCTAGACTACCGGAAGTACCGGCTAGCCAACAGGTCCGCGAAGTATTCTGGTTCGGTGGCTTGCAGAGTCCTCAAATGGGCCAAACGGATGCAACTAACCATTATGGACATATTCTCGGGTTCCGATCCCATTACTGTTCTTAGGTTTCTTAGTTTGTTCTTTACGGCCTGTGATCAGAACGTTGTTCACGAGGGCGCCGCTCTGTACATTATCCATTTTCCCTCACAGCACAGGCATGTGACCGAGTGGCTTCGAAGATATCTGGCACAACTGACCTCCTGGGTGCTTAAGACCGTGAGCTCCTCCCGTCATATCCTTAGGTTTTTCATTGCCTCTGGGAAGCCTATGCCACGGATGACGTTATAATGGATGCCCACCAGGAAGTGATATCCTTTAGGCAGAGCTCCAACATGACCAAATCGGCTTTTGCAGACGACTTATGGAAGAAGGCTTACCGATTTGGAAACGTATTCTCCGAAAGACGGCTTAAACTTCACTACATCACTGGATTACTCCCTTCCATTTGGAGCCATGTCCGTAATTACTACACGGAAACCCCACAATTCTCCTTTACCGGCTCATCACCTACGCCGTAGGTTATGGCATAACCTACAGGACTTCAAGGCGCTATGCTGATATGTCCGGAGGACAAGCAACTTCATTGTGTAAACCAAACCAAGCCCGTTTGGTTAGCTCTACGGAATCGAACATGGATTCAACACTCAATTATGCCGACTCCGGAGATATCTTCGCGGTTAGCTTCAGTGGCTCTCCGTCTGGGCCCCCATCATATATCTCCCAGGGAACCACAGCGACCACTGGACCACCCACACCCAAGTATTCCCCCTTTACACCCGGCAAAGCCGTTTTGTTTCGCTCTCCAAGGGCCTGCTTCCTCTACCTTTTTATGGTCCAACCATGTGAAAGCACGAGCTATCTGCCTGAGAACGCACGCAAACATCTCCCAGCCTTACGGGAAGAGAATTAAAATGTGCGGAAATACGAAGGGATGTTTAATCGGGCACAGAAACGAGCCACAGGAACACCTGGAAGCTCCTGCTATGCCACCCTTCCTGATACCTTAATGAAAGCTTCACAGGTCGATGCGATTGTAGACCCTACGGACGACCCCAAAGAGGAACCTCATTCTCAGGAAGTAACGGAAAACCCATCGGAAAACGCTTAGAGGGTCGACGCGAGGCAACTCCTCCCGCTTTAAGTCCATGCCTCATTCAATTGGACGGTCAGGAGCCAAGGAGTTCCTCACATCCCAATACGAACCACAACCATTGTAAAAATCAGAATGGACCAGAACTGGAAGACAGTAACGAACATGTCTGTATCCTCAGGAATGAGAATTATAAAGTCATGGTAGACATGGGACTACGTTCCAACAGCTCCCAAGCTGCAAAAGCAGTATCGGACACAAGCGCTGGTCCCAATTTGGTCCATTCTAAGCTACTCCCATTTGGTTGGCAAGATTTAGTTCAAGCAAGGACGACCCACAGGATTACTGATGCATCACATAAACCAATGGACATTAAAGGGATAGTACCACCTTACATACACATTTCACGATTCACCATCCGCACGTGGTTCCTAGTATTTCCTAACTTGGGTTCTGTGGCAATCCTAGGGACCTTCTCCATCGATCGATACATTAAGGCCATATATCCAGGCCTTAGGAAAGTCGCGTTCTATCGCGCACCTTCTATCTACATAATTGGTTCCGCCCCAAGGCCAGAGCGACGATACTAAGTCCAATGAGGTTCGCTTATCGAAAGCCATAAAGGTAGCCCCGATGACCCAGATCACCGTATCGGCCCACTACCAGTCCTCAGGTCTCTTGGAGATACGGGACCACCCGAAAATGGTTCTGAAGCACTTCACCCCATTGGCCAATGGAGTAATGGATATCAGCCCCAATAGGCCCTTTTTGGGTACGGTCAGCAACTTCCGAGATAGGCCCGTACGGTTACCTAAAGGTACAGTGATTGGCGTCACTGTACATGCCCCTATGCCCATTATGGAGGCCCAATTGAAGAACTTTTCAACTACAACTCTCGATGACGACGTCGACTCTTGGCAGGAGACAGTCGCTATCGGCGCAGAATTAGAATCCTTTAGTCTCCAGGTAATTGATGTCCTCAGGGAACACCAGACCATGTGTTCAGGTAGATTGGGAAACATTAGAGCCACTACACACCACATTGACCTTCAGGACGATGCTAGACTACAGTTCCCGCTCCCATACAGTACAGGCCTGAAGGGTAGGGAAATTGTCGCCAACCTGAAGGACAAAATCGCACAGCTCACGTCATAGAGCCGGCGCCTTCTAACCAATTCGAATAGGCAAGTTCCCTGGTGTGCGCGTCTAAGAAGGATGGCTCCATCAGGTTCTGTGTCTACAATATGAAGCTGAACGCAGTAACAAAGTGGGACTCATACCCGATACCCCTTATGGGGGACTGTCTAGATTCCTCATGTGAAGCAGCCGTATTCACTACACTAGAAGCTATTTCCGGATATTGGAAAATCCATATGGCTGAGGATGAGAGGGCACTGACAACCTTCATCACCCACGAAGGTCTGTTCAGATTTACTCGTATGTTCTTTGGTGTAAAGAATGCGCCAACGACCTTCCAAGCGGTAATGAACATCATACTGTCCAGAGTCGAATGGAAAATCGCCCTTTTCTATTTGGATGACGTGATAATCTTCTCATGAACCGTGAAGGAACACTTTCGCCACGTGAGAACGATGCTAGCAATCCTACAGGACGCCTGAGTAACACTGAAACTGCGCTAATGCGCCTTCTTTCAGGCCTCAGTGGACTATTTCGGTCACGTCGTCCTCCCAGGAAAATTAAAGGTAGCCAAACGGACCACTAAAGCGATCCGCCAGGCTAAACTATCCAGATCCCACACGTAATTACGATACTTTTTGGGCTTGTGCAATTTCCACCGACGTTTCGTTCAATGATTTGCTAAAATCTCGGCCCCTCTCAACGCAATATTTAATAAGGAAACACCTTTGGAATTTGAGTAACTTACCGAGGACTAATACCAGGCATTTCAAACCCTAAAGGACAAATTGCTAAACCCACCCATACTGGCTTTACCAAAATCCAATAGGCGCTTTGTGATGGACACAGACGCTTCTGATGTCCAAGTGGGATGTGCATTGCTACAGGAACAAGATTCACCAAAGGATAATCGACTTATTAGATACTGGAGCAGAACGCTCACCAGCGCGGAGCGAAACTACAGTATTACCGAAAAGGAATGTCTCGCCATAATATGGTCTGCATCAACACTCCGACCATACCTCTAGGGAACTAGGTTTCCAAAAAAGACAGACCACGATTCACTCCGCTGGCTACTCAATATGACCGATGCATCAAGTCGCCTCGCTCGTTGTGGCCTCTATCGTTGGCGCTTTAGGCTTTCATAGTATGACTATGATATAACCAATAGACCAGGCATCAATCACCAGGAAGCAGATGCCCTCTCGCGAATCATTACCGACGGAACTGATGACACGCTATTGGACGACCTCATTTTTACTCCCTTCGAAGATGATGGACCTCAGGATAATAGGGAAACGGACTACCTGATGAGTACGGTCAAAGTGGATGATCCTGAGGTAAAGGAGAATGAAGTCTACTATTGGACTGGGAGACAATACCACCAAATTTGACACAATCGCATGTTAATGCAATAACCACAGAGGAAAAAGAGCTCCTTCCTACAAATATTGAGAAACTCCTACAGGCGCAGGTCAAAGTTGAGTACTGCAAGGAAACAGCCCAATTGGTAGGAACCCCTCGATGCTTATTCGACTACGACCGATTCGGACTATTGTGTCACCGCTCACCACTAGATGGCGCACTCCAACGGATAGAACCAAGGTCATTGAGGGCGAGATTCCTTTACCTCGAGCATTTCCCTCCCTTGGCTGGTCACCCTGAAGGCTGACGAATGTACCACACCCTAAGGAAGTTCTTTAAGTGGCCGCCAATGGCGCAGGACCTATGGCAAAAAGGTAGGAACCGCGCCTCTTGGGCATAGTTCCGAGGGTCTTGCGCCAACCATCAGGCCAAATCGAAACTTTTCCCCGCCGCAGGCCCGATGGAATTCGTCGCAATGGATATACTTGGACCTTTGCCCAAGTCGCCCCATGGGAAACGGTTCGTCTTGGTAATAAGCAATAGGTTTACCAAACTTACCCGAGCCCTACCTCTAGGAAAGACAACAGCTACGGATGTGGCCACCGCATTCTTGGCCCAATGGGTATATCTCTATGGCATGCCACTCAACCTCCTTATGGATATTGGCAGCCAGTTTGTATCCAAAATCTTTTCGCACTTTATTGCTACCATAGGTATCAAACATGTAACCACCACGGCATACCACCTCGACACCAATTGCCAAGCCGAACGCTTCAACCATACCTTTCTGGACCGATTGACACACTACGTATCGGAGCACCAATTGGAATGGGACGACTACGTTGAGCCATTGGATTAAGCCTACAACACGCAAGTGCACATTTTTACGGGGACAACACCTTTCGATTTAACGCTAACAAGGTCGCCACCACCGATAGCAGTTGACCTTCAGGAATCGATTATACCCCAGGAAATAACCGAAAGATTGAATCTTACTAAGGCAAAGCGCTTCTCTCACCGACGCATCGACAGCATTATCCAATCGGCTACAGCTGTACTGACCAATGCCTAACGGCGCGAAAAGGTCAATTTCGACAAAACCTTCTGAAACACACATAACTTTGGGAATGGAGCATTGGCTTACCTGGACAGGCCACGGAGAGATATTGATGACCTCGAGGATACTACGCGAAAACTTCTACCCTGCTCGACGGAACCATATAAAGTCCTTGAGGCCAGTCAACACAAAATTACGATACTAATTGATGGCCTACAGGACACCGTGTCTGTTGATCGGGTGACACGAGCTCCCGGTTCTTCCGGACCACCAATGTCGCAGCCCCTTGGCCCGTCAGAATCATCACGACCTCAGGTCGAGGCTCAGGTCCCCGTAGCTCTTAAGGCAATATCCGCAGACCCGACTATTTTCATGAACTCATTAGTCAACGCCAAAGAAGATGAACCATCTCTCCCGACCAACTACAATAAATTCGCCCCGCTGGGCCACACTATCCTTCCAGAGGAGGAATACCAACAGGAATACATCATTGAACGAATCATATACGCTGGTCGAGGAGAAGATGGGATACTGCGCTATAGCGTCGGTTGGTTTGGCTATTTTTCCGAGTAAGACACTTGGCACCAGCCTCAGACCATTCCAGCTAACCTTATCGTCCGCTATTGGCGCACAATCTGCAGCACGTAGCCCAGACTTCGAGAGGAGGCATATTTGGGCCGAAAATACCGAAGCGCCTCTCGATACGCCTCCTGACACGACAGTTCGCCGTAACTACCGCTTCAGGGAACAACGTCAGTCCTCAGGCGAAACCTGAGCAAGACCTCAGAAGCTCTTAAGGTTTGGAAGCCGTCTCGGGGCACACAAGTTGGAAAAATACAGGAGAAAATTTGAGAAACACAAGCATTACTTATTTGACTAACTAGCAGCCACTTAACAGCCCTCTCCATAACCTCAAGGTTCTCGAAAGCGCTCCGAATACCAACAGGACTCACTGGAGTGGTGCTGGAGTAACTTCGTCGTCCACATTGGAACATCCAAGAGCCAAACCGGGGCTTGGATCAATCGAGGGTCCCATTGTATCACTAGGACCGGCACCAGCAAGCCGAGCACGGTTCTTCGGCGGAGGTTCCCCTGAGGAACAATTGTCACCCTCCGAAGCCTCGCTGTCGCTCAAATAAAGACCACACAGGGCATTCAAGTCGGTAGTAACCCTCTGGGACATCATTTGGTCATTCTGCTGCATGATGTTGACCATGGCGGTATTGAGATCCTGACCCTGTTGGACAACCGCGGCGTAGTGCGCCAAGCGACGGGCTCAGGAGCATGCTTTCCTCAGAACTTTCGCAATGTCCATCGAGGTAGTAATACCAACGGTATGGCAGACATTACGCAGATCCGGGGCTGCAGCCGTGACCGAAGCGGGAAGATGCGGCAATGGAGAGGACGGAGCCGTGTCGACGCATACAGTAGAACTCTGATCCATCGCATCAACTACAGGAATTTAAGCTTCAACAATGACCTCGCCGGGAGGGATATGCGCTTGGACGATGGGCGGCTCAAATAAGAGTTCATCCTGAGGGGCAGGGCCTGGATGAGCTGGAGGAGGGGCAGCGGTCGGAAACATAACAGCGGGCTCGAACGGAGGATTGACACCCTCCACTAGTTAAATGGAGGGTTCTTCATCGAAGTATTTTCCTTCGGGCATACCAGCAGCAACCAACGGCTTGGCTTCCAAGTCAGGCTCGAAGCACAGGGTATCGAAACCAATGGCCTTCGGGTAATAGTCAGGCACATAAAGCCTCGGAATGTACGTTGGTTGGTTCCTCAAGGGGTAAGCGGGATAGGCATGAGTGACATCCCAACCCTGCGGATGTAGCGGAATTGGCGTGAAAGAGTCGGTATCGTGGTCATACACAACGAACCCAGGAGTCTTGCTCCAGTCCACCTGTAGGAAATGATCCAAAAGTGCTTCGGCTTCCTCGACGGCAAACTGGGTCCCACGAAAGATATTATGGATGCCCATGTTACTTTGGAAACGGATCATGATGTCCGGATGCGGGACTGGACGAGCTCGAGGACCGAGTATGTGCTCGCCGTGCCATACCCTCTAATCATCCGAACGGACATTCCCACGGATTCCGTACTTTGCGGTATCCAGGAAGGCTTAAAGGGACATCACGCCGAACTCAACGAAGAGTACCTGCTAGGGCAATGAAGACCCTCGGATATTGTCATCTTTCATGAATTTTGACAAATAACACACCACTACAGACGGCGTTGCACCCAAAAAAAGCGGCGAGATACGCCAGTACAGGACGCATTGGTTATCATCCACGCAGCGAAGCGAGAGATATAACGGAGGACGTTTGTCTGCGCTCATGTCGTGAAACTTTACCTGTTGCCAACAGAAGAAGAAGTGCAAGGATTTACGCAAACGACCATCAGGCTCATGCATCTCGGTCCAACAGACCCGGTTGGACATCCAAATCATGCGTTCATACGGCGGTTGGAAGCACATGAGCGCCAAGAGGTTGTGACCCGCTGGAGGAAATCTCACATTAGGCGAGGTGAATTCCTCGTATAGTTCTGAAAGGAGTTTGTTCACCCTGAACTGGTACTGGGCTTTCTCCTCATAACGGGCGTACGGTATGTCCGCTTTGATGAAAGTTCCACAGCGCGTCGCTGAACACGGATCCACAAGACCATGCAATTAACGGTTATACAACGAGACGTTTTGCGCGTTCTTACTGCCCCTCCGGAAATCGGGGATTATGGCGAACCTCCGGGCATCGAGATACACATGACAAAATCTCAGGTATTCTTCCAGAGAGGACGGCAGAATGCCATGACGCCAGGCCCGCGGATTTCGTCCGATAGTACAGTCCTAGCGCTCCCCGGGGCGCTCATAAGTCACGTAGTATCCCAAGGAACTCTCTGTTTGGTTATTCGAAGCCATGGCGCCGCTGCCCACAGGTTGGTTGGCCGGGAAATGGATAGGGTAACCGACGGAGGCGACAAAGTCCGGAGGGAGAATGGCGTATCAGATAGGAGTATGAGGCAAAGGCAGCATCGCCCGCGACCAATGGAGGTATTACAAGGCGACAAAGAGGGGAGATGAAACCGAATCGTGCAGGATGATCGACGGGACCCCGAATAGTATAAGCGCTCACCGTGGTTCATGGCGGACGAGCGCGTAGGGTCGCCAAACATATAGCGAAGGATACGTCTGTGTTCTCGGAAAGCTAGTAGTAGCCACTAGTTTAGTAAGCGGGAAGATATCCGGCAAAAAATCTGCGAAAAATGACGGATCGCGGATGAAGAGGTAATTTCTGTTAATTTTTTAGAGTGCCAGCTAGTTTTGGCTTTCGATTCTATATCAAAATCCTGCACATTATGAATGGGAAACGAATGCAAAAGCTCCTGCTAGTTTACCGCCTATGTTTGGATGCCAAACGCTAGATGTGAATGACAAAAGCCTGGCTCAAACTCCCTCACACCAACTTTGTGTTCTCGGAATGCTAGTTCCCGGTGCTAGAAGCGTAGGGGGCAAAGAAAATCGTCAAAAATCTGCGAAAAATGAAGAATCGGCAATGTGCAAGCAATTAATTCAGATTTTTCGTATACCACACCTTCACGCATTCACGCGATTACTAGCAGTGAAGAATGCAGAAAGGAAGTGCACTGAAGCGCTAGTTTGCATCTCATTCGATGGAAGTGAAACGCTAGTTTATCTACCTTTAACAACCACCAATAAACTCTTCAATCATCCTACCATCGGCACTACACCCCTACCATTCTTCCCTTCCGAAGCACTCCAAACCCGGTGGCGGCTACTTGTCCGTCTCGAGGAACGATTGCCACGCCGTGAATACTTTCAAGCATCTACTTCTCCTCCTCAACACCCCCCGCCAACCCCAACGGATTCTCTACATCTCTTACATCACTGTCTTCAAGTCTCTACGTCGCGCTTAATTCGTCGGCGACATCGTTCTCTGCATTCGAACATTGCTCGACCGAGTCGTATCCGTCTTCTTTGCTCACTTCCTCCTGGAATGTTTCAAGCCCTCCTCCTTGACCTCCTCCACAGCCGCCCCTCCCCTAATTACCAACACCTTCTTCAGCACAGTCTTCATATTCTCTGCTGTCGTCAACTACGAACTGGATTACAAATTCAAGCGCTACATCTCCGCATCCGGGGTGTACTCATTATCACATACCAGACACCTCCTTCCGTTCGAATAGCACTAACACTTACACTAGAACACTTACAGACTTTATTCTTTACGGCCAAGTGAAGAATAAATAAAAACACTCTTCACTTAACAACTCAGTTCCCCTTCTCATCATCCCCCGCATTCACCCCTTTCAAAGGTTTATAGCTCCCACCCTCTTCATCTCCCTTTTCTTTTCATTCGTCTACCACCTCAATCACTCCCTCCTCATCCTCTCGGCTCTCGGGCTTAATCATCTACTGCCACGTCTTCTTCCTATTCATTCACGGAATTCTCTCTCAAAACGCAAAGTCCTTTCTAAACCTTGGCTTTCAGTTGCACTCCATCAGGCAAGTTCTGGTTCTCTGGAACCACATACATATGGTACGGAAACAGCTTCTAATCCGACATGACACCGTCCGCACTTCCCGCTCCAGCATGAAAGACATCACCCCTCCCAACGAATATTGACATCGGTGGTATCGTGTGCTTTTTCACATACATCCGTTGCGCGACCCACTCCAATTCCGCATTGCTCTTTGCCTACGGGGTATGCGATCTTACACACAACCACATTGAAAACTACTACCTTCCAGTTGCCATCATGAAATGGCCCGGGTTCTTCCCCTCCATCTCGTCACGGTTCGTCAACGTCTGAAAGTCAGTATGTAGCTCTTTCCGCGGGCATCCATCCCCATTACACATCACCCTTACCCTATTATTGGGAGCGTACACCTTCATCACCGCCACTCGGTTATCTTCCGAACCAGAGCACACACATATCCGTCCCGCTCGTGGATCCAACATCGCATGCTTCTTCACCCACACATTCCTATCCACTTTCAACTTCATGTCGTCCAGTTTCCCCCTCGTCATCGTCATATAACTTCCAAGCCCCATCCTACTATCCGAGGGGCTCTGCTCCTCCCCAGCCTTAATGATTGCATCCCAAAAAAGCCGATACTCCGGATACCGGAATTCATCTTCCTGCCTAAAAATGACCTCGAAGAACTCCAGCATTCACACACTTACATCCCCATCCATAAATTCGCTCTTCTCCCACAGCTTCTTCACAGTTACTCCATCCGTCGCAAACCCTTCTATAACACAGAACCCAAGCAATTTCAGTTCCTCTACCCTCCTCGAAAAGTGCACAAGAGCACAAAACTCTTCAGTCATCGCCCCCTTCCATAATCGTTCCTCCTCTTCCTTCCCCACCACTACCTTCTTAACCGCCATCGCCCTCTGCTCTTCGTACGACGCCTGCCCAAACACCGCATAACGAAGAGATTTTATGTCGTGCGATTTTAGAAGATGGCCACGTTGTTGTTTTCGGGAGTGCCCCATATCCATCCAGGAATACATGTCCTTGATCGCCTCCTCAGTCCCCTCCGGCCATCTAATCTTCAGCTACGTCGCATATTCGAGCCACTTCTTCTCCCCTTCCACCCCTACTTCTTTCGCCTTTCTGAACCCAGGCTCTAGTAGCGCCGGAACCAGATCATCAAATGCCCGAATATTGGCACTCTCCTCCTCTGCGTGCTCGGACTCACCAAGAAGGAGATCGTTCTGTCAACTGAAACACTCCCGCAAATCCCAAGATCCTATCGACCGGAAATAGTTTATCAAATACTCTGGGACAGGGTCTTCTAACCTGGCCTTTTTCGAATCCTGTCCATTTCCACCTTGCTTCACACGCCTATTCCAAACGCTCCGCGAAACATACACCTCATCATCTTCATTATCCTCATCACCTTCTTCCGCAGCTACCTTCTTAGCCATCTGCTTCCTCGAACTCTTCTTCACTAATTTTTCTCCTCCGGTTGGCGCATCAGCCTCGGTTGCGCTCGACGATCGAATAACAGCATTGGTGGGCGTAGTAGCACTACGCTCAACATTTAGTTGCTTGTTGAGCTTCGCTGGCACCAGCTACACCCTCTTCGAGATCTTGCAAGCCCAAATCACCTTCGTCGTCGCCATTCCAGCTGACCCGGACCCCGAAACACATACTACTACAATGGGTGGAATTGCACTTTCGTCACCTCTACTGGCTCCTTAAACATCTCCTTCAACGTTTTTTTCTTCAAACCCGTCAGCTCCACACATTACTTACACATCTGCAAGCAGCATTCATACCGAGACCTTCTCATGTCCTAAAACCTTCCCATTATACCTTTCGCCTTCCGCCTCCTATCCATATATTCTGCCAGGGTTTCCAACGCAAATCAAGTTACTTTCTCCTCCATGTCACGGACGGTATCGCTCGATAAGTGTGTCAACCCTAGCTCCTCATACTGAACACACATGCATTGCACATACACCAAATTAGCATCTGTCTTCCCCAGTTTCATCCCAATCCCCACGAAACGAGGCTAATGTCGGACGGTTCAGTCTCCAACTACACAACTCATCTTCAGAGCCCCAGAAATAGCACTGACTAATATCATCATCTTCAGATCCCTGTTCTCCGACTGCACAATCAGTCTCACCACCGACACCAGAGTGTGTAACTTGTCCACAAATGACACCTTCTTCGCGAGCTCCACCGTGTTGTTCAAAGAATTCCCAACCGCCAGAATCTCCCTCCTCGTAATCATACGCCCTTCTTTACGCTTCAACCACGACACATTCAGCTTCAAGCACACCTGCTGATTGTCCCGTAGCGTCGGATTCAGGTTGTTGAGAGTGGCGTGTCGATGAAGGCCATCAATTAGCAAGCTTCACACCAACATTCGTTGTCCACCACCCATTAAATCTCTGGCCTCTCGGATTCCGACACAGCAATGCTCAAGCTACCCACCCCTCCTAGGAATTCCGTCCTTCGTACAGACTTCACCAAGTTCTGTATATGGGGTTCACGAACGCCCCTCACAGTTACTTCCGGTAGCTTAATCCGATCGACATCGATGACCATCTTGACATATTCATAGTCGCTCATTTCAAATTCCGTCTGCACATACGTCTGGTCCACATTTTCCGACGACACCTCATCTCCGTCATCACACAGGTCATTCGTGGGCTTTGATACCTCCACGACGTCACTCTCCCAATTGTCGCCATCCAGAACCACCGCTATGAGCCCGCCTCCACTGCTTCCTGTTGCTACAATAGCCGATGCCGTTGCTCTGCTGCTATCGGTATGGCTTCCACCAATCCCTGAGCGTGCCACAGGAGCCTTCGTTCCCGACTTAACAGAAACAGGCGGTTTTGTTTACCCCGACACCGTGTCTCCGGCGTCTTCAACTTCTGCACGCCCTCATATCCACCCTAAGCGGAGGGCCTCGAAGGTTTCACACTATTATTGCCCCCGCCCGTCGCCGCTTTATTCGATGCAACGACCTTGTTCCCCTTGGTTCCCTTCAAAGTGACGGTTTTTGGGTTCCCATGCTTCGTCCGAGTCTTCACGTTGCCAATCGTACCCCTCTGCTTGATGTCCTCACATCACGACTGAGTCTGAGGAGTGTTCTCAGCGCGTGGGAAAAGGCTTTGGCTGCGGCTTTGGCTTCGTCTTCGCGTTCGGGATCGGCGAGTCTCGGTAGCAGTGGTCTTTGCGGCTGTCACAGGCGGAACGTTGCCATGAACTTCGTCTTCCAAGTGAACAGAATCATTTCGTCGATATTTCCCAGCTTTTTCGGCACAGAATCTGAATCAAGATAACGAAAGGGATACATTCAACCCCTTCTCGTCTGTCATTCTTGCGTTGTAGATTGCCAACAGATCCTGACTCCAACTTTGCTGCAGAGCATGACCATGGAAGTATTGCTGCAACAATATTTTTCTCGATAGCAGCTTCACCCACATAACCACCGCCGTACCAATCACCTTCTTCGTCCGAATCGGTTCCTGCACAAGAAGCTTCACTCGCCCTTAAGCCTCCAGTGTCCAACTCACTTCACTCGCATCTTTTGCACCGCATCTCATTTTCGCCATCTCGCTACATTCCGCTTTTTAACGATGCCTTGATTCCTGCCGGGAGGGTTACCCTTCGACTTTCGGGTTTGCCTCAGGCCACTGCGGCGCATTGTAGCACGTAAAGGCGAGCTTCAGCTGTTACAAACGCGCTAACAGTTGCGAAACACCTAGCGAGCGCAAGAATCCCTGGCTGAATTCGAAACAACAGCTTTACAGCTCTCGCCAGGCACACAGTACTCTTCTGCGTGATTTCAAACCTCCTAAGCGGGCGATAGGTGCTTTCTAAAGCGCGAAGGTGGGTTACTGATGACATTTAGGCGATCCTCCGCGAGGCTCCCAACCCCCCTCCGTCATTACAGAAAGTACACCAATTTTTCTTTCCTAAGAGACTCCCCGACGTCATGGAACTGTCGCTCCGCGTTGAGTCATCGACCTCTGTCAATTACGAAATGCCCTAGCACGCGCGTTTCCTTTGGCTTTTCGACGGTTCTGCGGCAAATGGAAGTGGCGAGGGCATCCTGGTGGTGCGGTGGTAGTGTTGGTATTGCTTGCATAAAAGAATCTCTCTTCTCACTGTGTAAAGCTGCACAAAGCCCAACCTTCGCCAGAGACAGCGTGACAGGCGGCGGATCTACGTCTTCTGAGGTTTCTGCATCTGAGAGAGAGAGAATGGTGTGTTTGGTACTTTGTCGAAGCTGCACAAGAGATTGAGGCGATTGGACATCCGGAAGCGAGATTCTGGGGTCTGGGGGCGTGAGGTGGAAGTGGCGCAAAAGGCAGCGAGCCAAACGGCGAGTGTTGTTTCGTTGATGAGGAGAGAGGTTGGCCTCGGCATTGGAAGAAGGGAGGAAAAACTCGCGTCCTAAGAGAAGGTGCGGGGCGAAACCGCTGAAGAGTCGACACAGCAAAATTCACTGGCGCGTGGATTGCTCGAACGAAAGACCAGGGTCCATCAAGTGATGGCGAAAAGCCAGGCGGATAAGGCGTTTGCGATTTGGGTGCGCCACACGTGACACACTTGCAGCGCGCACGTCGCTTTTGTGCAATGTACGTCCAAAATAGGGCGTGCGCTGTTGTTTCGAAAGGGAACCGATGTCCGGCTATCACTGCATACGCGCACGTCTCTTTGTGAAGGTTCAAAACGCCCGGCAACCGCGATGCTCAAACCACCACCACAACCACCACGAACCCCATCCCTCCCCTTCCCTGGACCCTCCTTCTCCCTATCTCTCAACCCTAGTCATCTTTAAGCCCCAGCTCGCCGCGCACCAAACTTTTATCGCGCTGCTCGCGCCCCTGCATACAGCCGCACCCCACCATCGCCATCCCTGCAGCCCCACATTCCCCTCCTCCCTTCTCCCTCAGCGCTTTCACCGAGGGTGCATCCAACGCTGCACGTTACGCACGCACCTTCCGAAAGCCAACCCTCCAACTCGCCATCTTGTTGGGATCCGCGCACCGACTGCTTCCAAACTTCATTTTACTTTGCCTCAACCGTTGTCACCGTGATCCACATTCTCTCTAGCGGCCTCCACAGGGCAACACCCTTTCCCCGATCTCTTGCTGAATCCAATGTAAACGCCAACTCAGCTTTGGCAACCCACGTTTGTACCACCATCACAAAACATCATCTTCCGCTGCAACCCCGTCCGCAACTAACCGTAACATTGCCATTTCCTCTCCACCTCCCTTCTCAGTACGACATACCTTATCCGACTTCCTGCAAAATACAATGCCACACCCAACTCCGTCTTTACAATCAACATTTGTACAACCACAACCAAAACATAACCTGCCGCCGCTACCTCGTCTGCAAACCCGTCCGCAACAAACCCCCGCACCAATTTCCCCTTCACCACCGCCGCACCCCTGTCCCCATCTAACCCCTGCAATAACTCTCCCTCCACCACCGCCGCAACCCTGTCACCAACTAACCCCCGCACTAACTCTCCCTCCACCCCTGCCACAACTAAACCCCAACTCACCCCCGCACCAACTTCCCCTTTACTACCACCGCAACCCTCTCCCCAAATAACCCCCGCACTAACTCTCCCTCCATCACCGCCGTAAACCCGTCCGCATCGAACCCCCGCACCAACTCTCTCTCCACCACCGCCGCAACCCCGTTCGCAACTCACCCCCGCACCAACTCTCCCTCCAACACCGCCGCAACCCTGTCCTCACCTAAACCCCGCACTAACTCTCCCTCCACCACCACCGCAACCCTGTCCCCAACTAACTCCGCACCCGGCTTGTCGAAGAATCACCAATCAGAAAGTTCTCACAGACAGTGCTAGACGAAATGAGACCTCGACCAACATCAATTCCGAACATTTTGGACAGAGGTAACTTTTTTTTATATGGAATGTGCTTGCATGAAGCGAGGAATTGGCCTCCAACTTGTGTGATTTTGTGATGTCTATCTAGTTATGTAGGAATTCGGGATTGATGAAGGGTAAACTGCTGTACTGCTTGGACGGTTCTCGGAGAATGGAGGGTTCTTCGCGTCGCGCGAAGCGCGACGCGATGTGAAGCGCAACGATCGGGGGACGTGACGCAAAGCGGGTAACCGCATGCGATTTGGGAAGATCTCATTTCACGTGCAACGGGGACCCGTTTCAGGTCTCAGTTCTGGCATCGATGTATTATGCACTGGCCATTAGGGTGATTAGAGGAGAATAAATTAAATGTGCAGGGCATTTGAGAGGGTCATACTAGCTACGATACCTGCGCAAAATGAATGATCATGCGCTAGATAGCGTTCAGTATTTCTTTCATTGTCGGTGGAATTCATGGTCTAGAATTAATGAGTATTGAAAGATATCTCCCAAGTTCTCTTCCATTCTTCCTAGTGTGCGGGTGGTAGTACGGATGTTTGCTAGTTTTCTAGATTCTCCTCAAAATTCACTTGGGCTAGTATTTTTGCGCTAGATATTCTGGCATCAAAATTCTGCGTATTTTTGAATGCTAACCATAGACATTCTAGAACACACAAACTAGAAATCTAGCACCTAATACTAGCTTTCCGAAAACACAGACTTTGTAAAAGCCCCAAGGACCCCCCCCACAACGCGCGTATAGTAACTCATGGGAATTAATTGCCAACCTGGCGCCAAAAGTCAGCTCCGGCGCACCGGCACCCCCGAGGATGGTGGCGATGCGACGCCCCACCGCGCCCACTGGGACCGAGAGCGACGAACTCCCAGATTGGTCATATGACGCCGACGTGTCGGACACGGCATCGCTTGTTTCCAGGCCATTAAGATGCTGAGGATCACGACGACCCGACCCCAAAGCCAAGATTGGAGGTTTACCTAAAGGTTCAATTAGAGCCAGACCCCTAGGAAGGTGAGAGGCAATTTGGACTTTTCCGTGACGGTCGAATCCTAAGGAAGGAGATATGTGAAAGAGCAATGATTAAGGCGGAGTTCTGTAAGCCGCCAGGACGTGAGGTATATAACAGACGCCATGTGGACTGGCCGACCGTTGCTGGACAAATTTGGATTTTTATTTTATTTTATTTAGTGTAATAGGATAGCTTCACAGTGCTACGGAGATCCTAGCCCCTTGCCATTGATTCCTTCTTGGCTCGAGTGACGCTTCTCCCTCAGAATCAGGTAGGCACCGGTAGGATGTTAGATTACCCCCTTTGGTACATTAGTTCTACCAATTGGTCTTCAAGCCATCGTTTCCGTAACTCCGACCTGTAGGACTACTCAGTAAACGCCTGCCCATTGCACCAAGTACTCTGGGAGTGCCGTCGTCAAGGATATGAACCTTAGGACCCGCTCTACCACGCTACCCCAGGTTGAAACCAGTAAGATGACCTACCAGCCATTGCATTACAGAAACCTCTGTGCTGCTAGAATTCATCTCCAGAAATGAATTGCATCGTTGTGCAGCATCGTCGTCAAAAAGAGAATCTACAATTCTTTTCCTTATCACCTTTGCCTTATCATCTTTGCCTTTCGCCAAAGGCACCATACAAAATCGCCAAGAATATTCAACTTGCTGGAGATTCCAAAACCCATTTCCTCAGTGCATTTTGTGTCCGTTACTGTAACTCATGCCGTAACGAAAGCACGTTCGAGCAGTGTTGCAAGTCTTAATGGGGCATCTGCAGGATCAGTGATATGATGAATGCCATCGGAAGCATATGACGGACGTCTAAGGACACTTTGAATGATCAATGAGACGTTTTTTTACTGTCTGTCGAAATAAAGAACGGATGACGCCGCACTTTGAACTCACGAACCATGGATTTGCACTGCATAATGACAGTGGAAAATGATGCAGCATAGCAACTTGGTCCATGTTAAAAAATCATAGAATGGTACGCTCTGAGTATCACCTGTAGTAGGAATCCGGATATCTCCGCTCTGGCTCTAGATGTTCCTATGATAGGTCTTCCGCTGGGAAAAGTGAAGCGATTGCAATGAATTATGGGAGATAGAAATATCTTTCTCGGAGGCATCGTTAAACTTGCGTTCACCAGTGTCGCAGTTATTCGAAATCGTACTAAAAAAACAGATACCAGGGTGAATGCTATCCATTGCGGAGTAGAGCCAGTTCTTTCTGCAAACTGCATGGTTTTCCATCCACCTATTCATTTCCAACCACTTGATGAGTCTTTTATGCGATTCTTCGGAATGTGTTACCGTTTCCACATTGTTTAAATGTCGCTGAAAGTAATTAGCATTTGCTCTGGAGTAAAGAACGAGACAACCGCCAACATCACCATCCCGTCCAGCGCGCCCCGCCTCCTGTACATAATCTTTGAGAGATGACGAGTTGCCAACGTGGAGAACAAGGCGCACATGGGGTACATCAATTCCTGTACCAGAGGCACACGTACTGACTATTACTACTACTTCTGCTTAGTGAGACGAATCGTTCCGTCGTCGAACATACCGCGGAGTGCCCCACAGATCTTGCATTTCTCCTTAATTTTGGTACACATTCCTCCATGATATTAAAGCACAACCAGCAACAGATCTAGGTTAGATCGTTCTTTTGGATGTAAGGAGGATAACGGAATGTAGGAGGTACTTATAACGTGTACATAATCCTCAACATCTTGCCTTCGCATAACGTAGATGAGTACTCAGAAGTATGGAAGAGGATTACCATCATGGCTGGAAACGATAACTTATTGATGAGATGTCTTTTCCAGCTCTAACTTAAGGCGATTGACAGTGTCTTGCAGCACGTGCTGACGCTTGTTTGAATATCTTCTGGAGGTAGTGCGACTTTTTTCATTTACAGGATCAGCACAGTTCTGCACGAGAAACTCCAGGTTAGCACGGACCTGGGGCATAATAAACAGGCTGGCAGACTCCTCTCCGTGAAATGAAACCACAGTTGCCCTCTTTGATGGGGGAACTGTCGCACTTCAGAACACTCTTGGGACGCTGGACGGCACTTGCAGCAATGCGTATCTTATATTCCGTAGAGACTGACGAAATCTGGACCACATGGCCGTAAATGCGCCTCATCAGCCGCAACACTAGCGAGAGAGCCTGAACTGAATAAAGACGAAATGAGTTGGAGGAAACCTTCGCTTCTCAATTTCCATGGGTGATGATGTAGAGCTCTCCTTGCTCTCCACGAGGTGCATGAACGGTGATACATGTGATCAGATTAAGATCCGTCACCCTCCTTTCAAACTATTTTGCCAAACATAGCAGTAGGAAGATTAGAATGGCTGAAAACAATTAGCGAGTCATGAAGGTTGGGAGCAAGACACAGAGGGACTTTCCCGATGCAGTTGGCATGACAGCTAATACATTTCCCGCCTCTCCGTGACAGCGGCTGTGACATTGTATTCTGTTTGGGATTTGAAGGTTCCCAATAGGTCTCTCAACATTGACCTAAGGTTGGGCAAGAAGAACGTTAACATATTTTCTTACAGGTTGGATCGCCTTCAATGAGCGAAGTAAGTGAGACTTGCGAGCGAGCTGTTTTAGAGATCAAAACGTTCTTGGGGCCTTGCGTCTGACCGTAATCAAAGGCATTCTAGCTTTCTAACATCATACTATTGTTCTGACTTCTTTGGAAAGAGATTTCATTCCAAGACGGAACGTTCTTTTCCGGCTGAGTTTTTTGAGAGCAATTGAATTTTGAAGCACTCGTGTCAGCAGGATTACACACTTTTTGTTACTTGCTCGTAGTCTAATCCCCAACGTTGGTGTGCAATAGTTGAATATGCTCCTGTAATGGAAACGGAAAGACTCTGAAGACCAAGACGTTTCTGACACTTTGTGGAAAACTGGCATTAGGCTTGAACGGTAGAGTGACATAAGTCATAAAGTTCTTCTCGTATTCTAGTGTAGACTCTCTCTGAAACTTCAACACTATGACCAGCTTGTTCGTGCCCACGTTTCAAAGCTTTCCGTCGAATTTTTCCAACAAATCCTTTTGCCTTCCTTTCGGCCACTATAGGTACGATTCCAACAGATTATTCATGGTTCTCGTCGAAAATAAGGCGCACATTGGGGAACAAAAGCCCCTTGGAGATGAAAGAACGTATCTGAGGTTCCTTCACAGGTACACCGTTGTGAACGACCAAATGATTCCATTGAGAGGCTGCAGCCTGTTGTCCGTAAAACATTCCAAGAAAGGCACCTTCTACACGTCTGATGAGCATGATGTACGTGAGCAAAAAATGACTGGTCTTCGCATCTATAAATTTCGAAATTGGACGAGCAAATAATTTCATTGATATGGTTTTAAGGTACCTTGTAAGTATCATATCTCTCCTCTGCGAGAGAAGTATGTTTCGCATGCAATTTATTTCGTATTTCAATCGCAAGGTACTGAGTTCCAAGTCACGGTCCGGAGATCCGGATAAAATGTGCACGCAGAGAAGAAGGAGATGTTGAAGCACTTGGCACTTGTTCATCCACTTGACTAAGGTTGACTTTCTAACGTTTAGACCGAAAATACTGATTATCTGCTCGTTTGCAAACCTTGTTAAATCTTCCCCATGCCTTGCTGAGGTCTTCAGGAATTTCAGAACGTGAGGATAGTTGGATTCAACCCAACGTTGACTCTGCTGGTAGCTGAGAAAATAGAATCCGACCATTCTTGACCTGAAATCGTCGCAAAGGGAGTGGATCTGTTTAAAAAAACCCGGTTGGCACTATCTTTGTGAAAAAGTGCTTCGCAGAGATCAATTCTTCCATTTTCGTGTGAGCTCTTGAGACCTTGTGGCTGAGAGCGCTCAGTGATATATGAACGTAACGGACTTTGTCACAGTTTGAATTTTGTAAGCAGCCTTGAGAAGAAACATGACTATCCTCTTGGTAGACAATCGACATGTTAATGTCGAGCATTTTTCTCACAAAAGACGCCACGTTGTTGTGGTCGATCATCAAAGAGCCCCGAACTCTACCACTACTTCGTCGGACTCTAGCTTTGTTTTGGTACCAGATTTGTATTTCCCGCTTTCGCAATCGGAAAGGTATATTTCCACGATGATACAGGCACTTATTGCATAGTCCGAAGCTTCGAGACACTTTGTAACTTTCCACGGTTCATAAAACCTATGCTTTTCTTCTCCATCCCACTTAAGGTACCTAGTACGAAAGGTCGTCTTCATAACCATGTTACGATTCGTTTGTCGTTCAGACCAAGATCTGAGAAGCGTGGTATTGAGAAGATTATGCACAACAAAGCTTCGTTTCAGTCCCGCTCGTCTTTGCGAACATTCTTTGAGGACGATAGAGGCGAGCAATACTCCAGATATTCATCCAGAGCTTCTTCGCTCCTTTCATCCATCAGATCTGTGTGAAGTTGTGTCGCACGACAGAGAAACTTCACAAATCGTAGTATTTCCGAAGAGTATTGCTCACACGCCCTCGCAGCCATTTTTCTGAGCAGTTGTTGTCTTTCTCCGCTTGATCTCATATTACAACATGTGAGAATGAAAGGAAAGATGTCCAAAGTGATATCAAGTATTCTCATGAGATATGAGAGGGCATACTCGGTTACGAATGGAATATCATTGATGCTAGATGTGTTGCTCGAGCCAATTGTATGAGCTTCGGCAAGTTCAAGCTTGCGATCCTTTAGATATTCATCTACTCGAGAAAGAAAGACAAAGGTAGACTTGAGCTTGTCATTAATAACATTACTGTTTGCATCTCGATGCAAGTTGGATAAAATGTTGGAGATTCCTGCGGCCCCCGTTGTAACCTTCTGAGTATGCACACTAGAAGTGCGGTTAGTATCTGATGCATTTGGTAAGCAGGGATGTGTCCTGATGGAGTGTGACTTCGCGTCAACGTTCAACACCAGAATCAATACGTCGACAAGTTAGTTGAGAGACAAAGGAAAGAAAATTCGAAGTCTCCACGACTGGAAAAGAGTTTGAAGCTTGATTATACCTGAAAGTTCAGCTTCGACCTGACATTTGGTTGCTTCGTCCAAAATGTGGGCTGTACGAAGATACATCTTCAACGCCTTCTTCTTTGTATTAGAGGATGAGCATATGAGGCACTGCTACCCATCATAAACTTCAATCGCAAGGATTGGATCTAAAGCTGCAGAGAATTGTAGTTGGCAATCGTCAGGAGCCGCAAGGCTGGCATCGAGGAGAGGTGAACACGGTAATGTTTAAACCATCTCTATCTTCTTCTCCCATAATTTGTGTGACTGAATACGAGAAACAGCATCAGAAACAGAGTGTTTTGCCTTTAGATGCGCTTGCAGACCTCGTTCGGATGGAAATCCACATTTTCATAACACGCAAATTGGGCGGAATCCAATAGTAACAATTACATTAGCAACTGTTTCACGTTCAACAGTCGGAGACGATGGAATTGTGGCAAACGTCTCCAGGGCTTCGCTTAACACTATGTTGGTGAGATAAATTTGAATTCCAACCCTAATGGAAAATCGGACGCTTGCCAACTGGTGCTGAGAACACCCTCACAAGATGGGTTTTCATAGTACGTCATACAGATATAAAAGATGGCAAAAGTTGTTATCATCAATTCGCGGGAATCCACATAAATGTAAACTTATATCGTTCTGAGGAAGATCTATGAGAGAGATGAATGCATGAGGACTGACTAAACCGCTAAGGCTCACTTGTGTAAACCGTCGACACCGCTTTGAGCTCCGAAGTTGAGCTCAAATCCTGGAGAACCACAAACTACACCGAGACCAACAGCCAAGTAGCCGAATAGCCTTAAAAAGGTCAAAGTGAACGTTGGTGAGCTTGGATAATGATCCATTAAATGCTGTATCATGATAGAATGCGCCGTGGTGGAAATTTTGTAAGGAGTATTACAGGTATGAGAGCTAGGAGCAGTAGCATCCCAAGAAAGCACGACAATACCATGAATATACAAGCCACCACGTGAACGTGGTCTTCATGCCAAAATCGAACGTAATAAAGCACGGGGATCTCATAAAACCAATTTGGAATTGTTAAGGAGCTTCGTTACCAATGTCAGAGTGCGTAAGCTTAGTGTTTAATATAGAGCAATCGGTCTGGATTGTATGTCGTACGATATCCAGAACATTAATTGTGCATGAAATAAGATTCTATTTACCTCACGCTGGTTTGAAGGAACTAAAATGCACCAACGCCCTGTACAGGAAACTGGTATCACACCGATATTATCGGTTGGAGGACTTTTTATTGGATCGTAACCCCCGTGGAATGGGTAAGGTGAAGGACTGCAAAAGCGTATGCAGCTTTTCCTTCGTAACCATTTCTTTTCTGGAGACGACGCCGTTTTGGTGTTGGATCTTTTTGCACGCTTTGCTGCCGAAGCCGACATACTTGGTATGAATAAGTGTCAACTTTATATTACGCTATGGTACCTTCTACGTGGCCTCGCTGAGGATTCGTGCAGCTCTGTAAGAGGTTCATCCCAATCCTCCGAAGGAGGAGTTACGTGCTGCCCGAAGCCATGCAATACATCTTATGGTTCTACGTTAATAATCAAGCGATTCAGTCGGCTAACCTCGCTCTTTGAGACACCGGCGAGGAGCCTGGAGAAACAGAAACAGAGTTCTCGGTACGTCTGAATAACTCTTTTCACCGTAGTAGTAATGTTTACTCCGCTGAAAAGCGCTCCACCATGTACATAAGTGGATTGGATCCCGGATCCCGTACGCTGGTAGCCCGATGTCGAGCAGGTCGAAGGAGAACCACGTACTTGGAGTTTGGAAAAACCGCGCAAGCGCAAAGCGATGCCCCACGAGCTTGCACCCCTGGGCAGAACTCCCGTTCCGCCAAGGCGTTGATGGCGGAAGCGAATTCGCCATGCTTACCGCTGGTCGCGACTGGGTACCCCGAAATTGATTACGATAACGTTCAATTCTCTGGCAGCAATATACAATCTTTTCCAACCACAGAAGTCTCGTCCATTATTGGTGCCTTTTACGACACGGCTCAAGATCAATAACTGCTTTATGCAGATGCACCCCGCGTTCACGGCCGTCGTATTCAGTATGCAAACTGGGGTACTATACAATGTCGTTCTGGATGGAATGATACTCGCCCTGCAGTGAAGTTCACGGATACTCGTTCCGGTTTTTCCCCCCAAAGGACTGGACTCATATGACACAAATCTTACGAACACGGTCACCTTTATACGAACTGCATTCTCACCTTGAAGTAATTCGCCCGTTTGATCTGTAGTTATGAGGCGCTGAACCCTCAAGTGAAGCGGATCGTCCCCATGGCTTCGCATCACCGAGCGAAAACGGACATTCTACGGAATATTCACGATACCAACTCGCAGAACGCGTTGCTTAACCCTGCCCGGCCGATCACCCACCCCCGTCCTATTCATAAGAACAACGCCGCTGGAACCCGCATGCTAATGGTTCAGGATTCTAGGGCCTCACCCCAGGCGGTACATAACGAAAAAACTGAGTACGGGAGTTCCTCTTTGGGAGAAGCGTTTCCGGCAGTGAGGTTGTCGACGCCCGAGGCGTCCCCGCCTCTCTCAACGGTCACAATCCTTACAAGGAAACAGGCCCTTCAAGGCGTGGACTCCGTATAATTTGGTGTTCTGCATCGACCGTAGAAACGGAGTAAAAATAACGGACTCCCGGGTAGAGTCATGGTAATGGCCAAGTGCAATCACAAGGAGTTTGCTGATCTTTGCTTTTCAACCGAAGTTCTGGTGCGGGTTCTCACTATCTTAAACACAAATTCTGGTCCTAAATTCATCGTGGAGTGGCTATACCCCGCCCTTGGGGTCCCAGATCCGCCTTGGCCTAATACCAGGGGTCGCTGACGCGAACAACAACCCTTTTTCAACGCTCGGAATTATCGACGTTGTCGTTCGCTTAGGTTCCTTCATGGTGAAGATTGTTTTTATATTACGACGAGAAACGTTTGTCCCCGTAACACTGGGATGCTACTATAGCGACCGATTCGTTGATTCGATAAGGCCCTGCCTAAAGTGTGTCGAACTCGACGACGGGTCTTCGATCCCGATCGTCCGTTGTCCGTTAAGGCGAGCCTCAAAGAAGCTCGTACGCTTACCTGCGGCCCAGGAACCCCCACCCGGTTCTCGGGAATCTACTAAGCTTCGCGTGGCAGCGTCGATACGAATTCCCCCTGAGTCCCAGGTCTGGATGCGTGTCAGCTCCCGTCAACACGGTTTACGGATTATTCAATTCCTTCCATCGTTATACGATAAGTGTCAACTCGCCGTAGCGAATGGAGTTGCTAAGATTGAGCCGAACCAATCGTTCGCGGTTTTGGTTGCAATTCTTGGAGCTACACCGCAATCGCTGGTGTAAAACCAGGTTATTGGATCCGTAGTGTCTCAACCCATCGCTAAGGTGTCTAACAGTTAATAAACGAGTTTTTCCAAAGGCACTTGGTGAGACACACCGATAGTTGACTTTCTTGTTTCTATGTATACTTAATTCCTGAGTCACGATAAACCTCCATAAAAGCGTAAATCCAGTTTCCATAGACCTATTACATAGCACTAAGTCTGCTGAACTTCATACTGCTACGGATGACCTCATAATTCAAATTATCATCTTCATACGGTGTCACTCTGTCTGACAATTGAAAGATTGAATTGTTACCTTGTTACCGACACGAAATGGCAGCAAATCTGATCATCAAAAATACACGCTTTCGCACTGCCTCCATATCATCTCATACATGGTCATTTAGTGATGGCGAAGCACCAAATACCATTGCTACTAAGCTAACTGTTGCCGATGTTCTCGATCTCGTTCACTCTTAAGAGGAAGAGGACACGGTCATTCAATCGGTCACTCAATCGCCAAATAATTTATACCCGCAACCTGCCGAAGCAGAAAAGAAACCTGTTCCAACGTGTTACGATCGGATAGATCCCGTGAAATAACTCGAGGAACTCGACCTTGGCTACCTGCCGGAGTTGCACCGTGAACGTCTCCATGACATGTTGCGAGAGTTTACTCCAATGCAAGATGGCTCTTTTAGTAAGATTATTACAACGGAACACTGTTTATAATTTTTGTCGGACGCTGGGAAAGCCCCAAGGCTCGTGACGAGGAGCAATTATAATTGCATATAATGGTCCAATCAAGAGTGATCGAACTAGTTCAGTCACCGCGGACATCTCCAGTTGTACTGGCTCCGAAAACCGATGGTTCCTGGCACTTCTGTATCTACTACTGTCGCTTGAATGACGTATCCGTCAAGGAAGTGTATCCGATTCCACTCTTGGATGATTACATCGATTCGCTCGGCACTGCTACCGTTTTTTCCGTTTTGGACGCCAATTGGGAATACTGGAGAGTTCTAGTCAGGGAAGAGGACAAGTACAAGACTGCTTTTGTCTGTCATTTGGAACTCTACCGTTTCAAACAGATGCCTTTTGGTTTGATCAATGCTCCTGCTACCTTTCAGCGGGCCCTTGATATCCTACTGTCTCGCTTTAAGTGGCGTACATGCCTCATCTATCTCGAAGATATCATTGTTTTCTCAGATAGTCTGTATGACCATCTCACCCATGTCAGGGATATTATGAGTACGTTACGTGAAGCTGTAATTACCCTCAAGTTGAGAAAGTGCGACTTCTTCACAGATACTGTCAAGCATCTGGGTCATAATATCCCTCCTACACAAATCATGATCGAAGAAGCTCGAGTGAAATCATTTCGCCTAGCGATAGAAACCACAACTCAAAAGAAACCAAGCTCCTTTCTAGGATTGATCAAAGACTACCGATGGTTTATACCTAACTGCGCGGACATGGCGGAGCCCTTATAAACTCTTCTGCGGAAAGGTCAACCAGCCGAACCCTTGACGTTCTCCCAGACCGATGCTTTTAATTCTCTTATTGAGGCTATCACATTACCACCGATCCTATCGTTACCGAAACTCTGGCTACCGTTTACCGTCGACATGCACGCTAGTGACTACCAAGTACGTTTTCTTCTTTTTCAGACAAATCACAAAGGGGAACGGAAACCCTTTGGGTATTGGTTACGTTCGTTGATTGTTCACGAACGCAACTACTCTGTGTCAGAGAAACAGTGTCTCGCCATCTTGTAGGCCCTCTCTAATCTTTACCCCGATCTCATGTATGTGCACTTTACTGTTTACACAGATCAATACATTTTAAGATAGCTCTTGACCATTTCGGAACCGTTAGGCCACTTAATGCGGTGGAGACTCCACCTCGCGGACTATGACTTCGAAATGATCTACAAGAATGGCACGCACAACGTGCAAGCGGACGCGCTATCACGGTTACCTGCTAAGTGAGAAGCTCTATCCGTCGATGACGAGGATATTCCTTGCTTCGTCGTAGTCGATCGAGCACCAGACGAGCCGGATTGGACACACGATACGTGACATGAAGAAACTGAATCGGATGGTGAATGGGACGAGTTTCTCGTCTCTTATCGAAAATGAGAAGCCCCCACCGATTAATTTTGTACCGATAACCCCGGAGAAGATGAATAGACAAGAGCAAGGGGACCCCTTCTGTACGAAGATCCGCGCCCGACTTTATGGTGGTGCAACACTCCCTTTCGAGGTAAATTACATTAGATAACTCGTTAGAACAGTGCAGTCATCCCCACAAGTCGTGGTGCCGCAAACTCCAAAATATAGGGTACTGCATCTATCGCACTATGCGAACCTTGGTAGACACGCCGGTGGACAGGAGCTCTACCTCATTTTGGGCAGAAACATTTACTTGCCTACCATGGCTGTGGACTGCTTCGCAACAGTGTTGAATTGCACCGAATGTCCTATAAATCGCTGAAACTATGCAAAAACCCAACGAAGTTGAAGCTTTTCCCTGCGCGGGCCCCACTCGAGTTTGTCGTAATCGACATTATCTGTTCGCTACTCACCACCAGGGGTGGAAACAAATTCTTACTCGTTATCACAGATTTTTTCTCGAAGCTGGTTGGGACCACACCCTCACGAAAGATATCCGCTTTCACAGTTGCAAAAGCTTTTGTAACCCATTAAATATTTGTCTACAGCCCGCCGGTTCAGCCCCTTTCCGATAACGGAAAGCGGTTCGCAGAGCGATTCCTCGAGGACGTGTGTCAGATTCTGGACATCAAGAATCTCTTCACAACGACCTACCACCCCCAGTGTGATGGACAAGCCGAGCGGTTTAACCGAGAGCTACTTGCATCTCTCCGTTCATACATGGCTGATAACTCCAAGCGTTGGGACCTCTGTATTGACGCCCTAACGTTTGCGTACAATACGCAGCTACACCGTACAATGGGTTAGAATCCCTCAGAAGCGATCTTGTCGCCCTCTCCGCCCGCTGTCGCGTTGGAAGCTCAGCCTTCGTTGGCTGCCTTCCATTCTGCGAAGGATTGTATCCACAATTGGAAAGATTTGCTGACCAAGGTGATCCCAGTTTGGCGCCGTTCGATGGCCCGTGGTCAAGCCACCTACAAGCGTAATTCTGAATCTTGCATAAGTGGTAACGTGCCAACCATCAAAGCAGGTGACTACGTCTTCATCCGGAAATAGTACTGGAACGCTGGAAGAGAGAAACCTTTCAAACTATAGCCTACTGCAGACGGACCTTATAAAGTGAAATCCGTCAAGAACGATACCATCGCGGTGAAAATAGATGACGTTCAGGAGCGGATCTCCTGTGACCGCGTTTTCGTGGCCGGGTGACCCTCAATGAAAGTCACTGTGGATGGTGGTCAACACAATTCAGTGGCTCAGCCCATCTCAGTGGTTACAAGGCCTCCTGCCTCGCCACACCCTACTCGAGGACTTTCGGAATTGCAGCTCTTGTTGGATGCTACCCACACCAGGCCCTCTCTCACGCCCACGCGCAGTGCCTACCCGCGCCGGCTGGGAATCTCTAACACTCCCCCTACCGTTCCATCTGAGGAAAGGGAGGAGGAAATTATGGTCGAACCGGACGACGTCGTTGACGACAAGGCTCCTCAGAGATCTCATGTCCCTCTCAATGGTTGAAGTAGATATAATCACCCGCGAGCGGAGTTTGGAGTCTTGCTGACAGTTCCTGCGCCCGGCCACTGGTGGCACGCCCACTCTGCGCGAAAGGAAGTGAGTCCCCGTCAACCTGGTCGATGAAGTCGAGAAGTGTCACCACCTCCTGGGCGTTGGTTTCGCCACCTAGTTAAATGCCCAGATCCAATGCACAAATGCCGGCGTGAACTTGCAACGGAAGAAACCACAGTCTGTACCGGTCATAAACCTCCCAGAGGATGAAAGTCGCTGTGTAGATAGCCCTCTCGGTGACGAAAACAGACCAAAGCTCGGAATCAGGATCCCCAAGGAGAAAGAAACCGTAAAACGTGATGACCAGAGGTACGTCGACGTGCCAGCTCCGACAGACCTCGAGATTTGGCCACCGAGATGGAATAAAAACATACCGACCGCCTCGATTAGCTGCGCGAATGCGTTTGATCTCCAGGTTTTGGTACGAGACCATATAGCCGAACCGCGATCGCGCTCGCCGCTCAAAGAGGATCATCTCCAAGAAGTTCGCTCGCGCGAGTCTACGCATAAAGCGGAATTCAGCCTGAATAATCGGTCAAACCCTGCAAACGGAGTTCTGGCGCACAACCAGATAGCCCCTCCACGAGAAGGTTTCCAATCCCGCAAGGTTGTCTAGAGGTCCAATTTCACTTTGAACGCGATACAGCCGGAAATCAGAGCTGAAACTGTCGGGGATTGGATATAAGAATCAAGTCCGGCGAAGCCTATGATGACCAAGGATGACAGGAGCAGATTGGGCGAAAGCTATCGCCTCGCTCCAGCAACGACTTACTGTGAGAACAGGAATCGCCACAAGATGGCGCCCATCTTACGAAGCGGTTTGAAAGACGGGAATATCGCCCGGAAGCATCATGCTTACATCGGTTTACATCTCTAACAGCGCTGCGTTGAATTTTGCAGTCGGGTTGAACCACGGCGCAAGCCCGAGAATCGGTACGTGGATAGTAGGTTGAAGACTGAGGAGCATGTCATACGACGACCACGCCACCGGCGGATAACCTCCCGAACGACTGACGCCTGCGTTCGCGACCGAAGCAATCGGCGCTGCAGTTGCAGCCCCGCTCTGCGGCAGAGGCACAGAATGACATCCAGAGAAGTACCTCTGCGCGGTGTTGTTGCTGTGATTGGGGCTGGAACCGTTTTTGTTGACATCCATCGGATGGGACATTGACCAACGACTTGGAGAAATTACTCGACGGATCGATAATGAGAGCCGAGGTTTCGTAGAGGTTGACCGCAAAAGCACGTACGTGGTGGCAAGCGACTTAAGAGGTTGTTCACTGCTATAAGACTCGTGTTTCGCTTGTGCGCGTTGGATACTCCGACTGGGAGACACGAACTGAAATCCGGCTTTTCTTATATGCGGGGTTTTTGCTGCGTTGCCCGCCATCGCGGATGTCCTACTCGAAGCTGAGGAGGGGGTTATGAGGGGCACACCTCGATAGAGTGTTTTTCTACGACTAGGGCATTTCACTGTTTGGCCGTTGTTATGAATCTTTCCGCCACTAGTGGAGCATCAGTCCCTAATGGACTGATTGTGCACGGGAGGTGTACATGTGTACACCAAGCATTGCTGGTTAGTTTTACATATTTTATCTGCATTATTTTTAGTAAGGTATGGAATTTGTACTACGGTATTTTACACTACAAAGTGGCTCGAGCATCTTCCCTTGCCATTCCATAAATCTTTCTCAACTGGGTTCGTGGGGCTCTAAGTCTTATCTGCTTTGGCGTGCTGCTACTCTCTTCGGAAGTTAGGCCGCATTATCTATGGTAGACTTACACACCCCGCGTTTTCAGGAGGACTACTTCCAGCGTTAACGTCTGTTATTTACCACTTTTTGTGTTCCCGCCCCTTTATAGGGTTATTCCTATTCATTCCCCTTTGGCTCCCGTGCCCTACGCCCCGTTCGCCCCACTGGCTTTCACCCCTTTCCTTTACCCACTCTTGTGATACTTTTCCTCTTTGTTTGTCGGTGGTCGTTTCCGTCATGACGGACCATACACTCCGGCTCACCGTCTCGTGGCTGCTTACAACCTCTTTGAACCACTACCGTGGACCTAGCCTTCCCCATCCACTCTCCCCGCTTGTCGTGCCGGTTTGCCTCGGACTTACACCCCTCCTTCATCGTGCATTCCCGTAGAGGCTCCGTTGATGTGCTACTCTCTAGAGGGGAAGATCCCGAACGTTTTCGTGTCCCTTGGTCTCCTGGCCTTGCTCCACAGATAGCTGCCAAAAGCGGGGGCCTCTGGCTAAGGAATTAAGTTTGACTATCTGGTATTAGTCATGACACCTCAAGTTCAAACTCTGCTCAATCTGCATTGAACAGGTGAAGTTAAGAAGTGAAGAAATAAAAGAAGTAAGGATACTAAGAAGAGTGAAGAACGTCGGAGGATCTTACGACTGAAAAGACCTCAAGGCTATTACACTTCGCGAATCTAAGTTCGCGATCTTATGCATGCTGACGAAATTTCGCATGTGATGTATGAGAACCGCCCCGACGAAAGTGCAAGTCAACAAGCAGGCCGACGTTGGGATGAACACGATCGAAAAGTTCGTTTTACCAGTGTTCGAAACCCCGGTTTGGAACAAATCGTAACAATTAGCTCTATTATTGAACTGACTTCTTTTACAGGTATAGAGCTCTGGCGAAAGTTGAAGAGTACTTATCAAAAGGCTAATCTTCAATCGAAAACGAAACTTCGTCTTCAACGACAAGGATGAATTCAACCAGCACATTACGAAGATTGTAAAGATCTTCTTCGAGTTAGCACGATAGAACAATCGAACCCTCTACATAGAGAAAACCGCTGTGCTATTGCGCTACTTACCTGGTTCACTCATGGCCATCATTATTTTGGCTAATGCGAACAGCATGTTGTGTAATCAGGTCGTGGCCATGGTAAGGTTTGAATTGGATCATCGCCGAACAAGGGATCAAATCCAAACCTCTGGAACAGTCCCATCTAACATTGAAGAGCCAAAGCCTCGACTTGGGGCACGAAAGGCTGGACGAAAGAGGAATTTAAGAAAAAAGTTGGGTGTCAGGTGTTGGTCTTGCGGTAAGATCGGCCACATTCGCATAAATTGTGGATCACGCCATTCTAACAACAACTCCAAGCACCAAAACCGTTATCCCTCGTCAAGGCGAAAGGATTATTATATGAGTACCGCGTGAAAGAACTGAGACAATCAAGGCACTGGTAGGAACAGCACCCATAACAACCACAATACTAATAGACGTGCGGGATTCTTCGCTCGCAGTAAATCTCGTTTCACTGCTTCCGACCATGGAAAGAGGATACAAATTTGGCTATATTCAGGTGCTTACTCGGTCTTTGTCTTCGACAAGAGTTTTTTTGGGACTACCTTGAGGAAAAGACTGTTTCAGTCGAGACCTCTGACGGCCTATGTCCTATCATAAGAGCAGGTACATTCAAACTCCCTTTTCGAGATGGATTGTTATTTCATGCAAAGCACACTCCTAGTTTCACTGAAAATCTTGTCTCACTCCACTAAATTACGAAGTTGGTGAAGATCGACTTCGAACACACCGACTCTTTTGATGGCGTGAAGAGTTGGGATAAGGATCACAAGACTTGTCTCTACGAGTCTGAATCTAACGACAGATTATATTCCTTACCCAACCCGGTGGAAAGGAACAATCTCATCCCGGCTCGAGCCTCTTTCAAGTATGACGCCAAACTTTGGCATGAAAACCTGGGACACCCTGGATAAAATCGAATGATCGCAGCCTGTCAGTCTACACGCGGTATTCCCCACCTGACTAGGTATGATATTGAGACGATAGACTGTACCACTTTCAAGGAAGACGAAAGACGTCGAGCTCCTCTCTACGAGAAGCATTCCATTAGTGAAAAACCTCTCGAAATGACTCCCATTGATATCTCCGGTCCGATCAGTCCAGTGTCATCTAATGGATCATCTTACTTACTGGCCATTCTTGATGAAAAAACGAAGCAATCAACTGTGTTCTTCTTCTCCAACAATTCATGGAACTTCTCGTGCATCAAGCGCTACAAAGAACTTGCCGAGAACGAGCTGATCTACTGTTGCATGAATCGTATTCGCTTGGACACAGCTGGTGAAAACAGCTCAAACGAACTTGTCACCTTTTATGAGGACAATGGTATACTCTTAGAGTGCTCACCGCCTTATGCACATCAATGTAATGGTGCTGCTGAGAGACTCATCCAGGATCTCTGAAAAACAGCGAGGACCCTTCTGTTCGCCATAAAACTCCCTGCATCCCTGTGGGAGGAAGCGATTAATCACGCAAATTGGTTACGAAAACGACTCCCGTGTGCAAGAGTTAACTTGTGCACTCCATGTTTCTTTTGGTTCGGAAAACAACCAAACGTGGAACATCTCCTAACTTTTGGTCAGCAAGGCCACGCCTACATATATTGGTCCGACACGACTCCGCCTAAGACGTTTTTACAACGCGCTGTGCTTGGGCACTTCGTGGGTATGGAGAGTCCGATAACCCTATTGCGCATTCATGTGCCACAGTGGGATAAAATCATCAACACCGGCTTCTCTTATTTCCGGACTTCCACACCGGATCGCTTGCCTTCCCTACCTGATATCATTGACTTCACTTCTCGCCATCGCCAAGAAGCTGAACAGAAAGAGGACGATGAGGGTAAAGATCACATGGATGCTTCTCTTATACAATGTATGGTCGCAAAGGCAAGGTCCACTACCAGTACGGGCAACCCAAAATGGTTCGAGGAAGCCCGGAAGGTCAAAGAATGGGCAGAAGCTATCGACCGAGAATTCGACGCCTTAAGCGATCGTGGTACAGGGGAATACGTAGGCCGCTAACCTGACATAGAGCCCATAGCACACTTGTGGACATTTATTCGTAAGGATACGGCTGATATGAAACAGCAGCTTCACAAAGCTCGCTGTGTGGTACGAAGGGACAAACCACTGTCGTTCTTCGACTACAACCCCGATGAAATATACGCCCCGGTAGCCCGTCATGAAATCATTTGTCTACTCATTGCAAAGGCTGCTGCCCATAACTTGCAATTGGAAACAACGGATAATAGCATTGCATATCTGTACGGCGATATGGACAAGCCATTAATTATCGAACAGCTTACTAATTTCAGTGGATCATTGTATCAAACTGGAAAGCTCTGCTTACTAATCGAGTCAGTATACGGCTCCGCACAAGCAAGTAAGATCTGGGGATCTCTTTTCCTTATAGTTCTTGTCTAGATGGGTTTCAAGAACTCGACGAGCGTTCACAGACTTCACCTGTGCGAGTCCGACGATGGATCCCTTCTAAACTTGGTGGTTGTGGTTGACGAAATCATGTTCCCTTCTTCTTCAAATTCCCTTATGGCAGATTTCAAGTAAAAAATGATGTCAACGTTCAAGATCAAGTGACTTAGAGCTGCGAAACTCTTCATCGGTTGGAATATCAGTCGCTTCAGGGATGGAATATTTTTGAATCAGTCCAAGTACATTGATGGAGTTGCAATGAAACAAGGACTGCGACACACGAAGTCTGTTCGTACTCCACTACCTACTACAAATGAGTTTAGGAATAAGTATGAGGATGAACTCGTACTTCGATGAAGAGAGCACAACTTACACCGCTCTTTCGTCGGATACATAATGGAAATAGCTGTATGCACTCGTCCTGACATATCCTGCACCGCTTCACATCTCGTAAGACAAGTGCAAAAGCACACTCAACGTCAATTGATTCTATTGAAGTGAATGGTTAAGTATCTATTAGGAACTAAGCATTATCGACTTTCATTTCCGTCCATGAGCAAGGGGTCAATGGAAGCCTTTTGCGATTTTGATTAGGCTGGCTGCAAGGAAACACGAAGGTCAACCACAGGGTATCTGGTACTGGTGAACAACGCTCCGATTATGTGGAGCTCAAAGAGACAGAGTATTATTGCACTCTCGTCTTGAGAGGCTGAGTATATGATCTTCCACAGAGAGCAAGAAAAATTGTCTGGTTTCGTAGAGTGTTTCGGGAGCTTGTTTACGATGTTAAATTCAGCTCGGACCAGAACTGTATCCGGTGAAGGTGCATACTGATAGCTCGGCCGCGGGATCCATGGTGAAGAATGACAAGCTCAATGAAAATAATAAGCATATTGCTATTTGGTTCCACCATGAGAAGGATCTCGTTGATTCTGGAGTTGTTGAACCCATTCAAGTTGAATCTTCTCAGCAACCTGCAAACTTGTTGACCGAGTCGCTGCCATGTCAGGACTTACAAAAACTTCTTCCTATGTTTGGAATTTTAATGTAGTGTTTTGGCCACTAACCCAAACTGACCTGTCCTGTGTTAACTTTGTTTCTTTCATTCATTTGTTTTCTCTATTTTATGTCATCCTTGAATTTTTCTTTGTTACTATGTCACAGGTTCTTATGATTTTGTTTTATTCTTGAGGCCCTACCTTTTCCTTCTGTGAAGTATTTTATTTTACATGGGTTTGACTTCCTTCGAAGGGTTTTAACGGTTGCAAACGTTTGTGTATTATCTTTGTATTAGTCGCTAGTGTCTTAACGAGAATAGGTCTGTGTTGTTTCGAAGATGCTCATGTCTTTCAAGAAGAAATTCCTGAGCGCACGGGCGATGAGCTAGACTAAACAACTTGTTTGCTCGACGGTGATGCGAAGAGAGTTGATATCATCAACGATCTCTTCGAGGGATGATGTTGCGTCATATAACACGCGCACCCCGGGTGCTTATATTATCAGCAGATCACCAGGCCACATATCAGTGGCGGGGCCGACACGCGGACCTGTTTTAGGGTTCAAAGAAACAGCACCGGCGGCGGTGCCTATCGGAAAGGGGCCGCAACCCACACCGACCGATCCCATTCTTACTTGCTACAAGTGCGGCCTCCTCTCCCGAGCTGCACCTCAGAAAGTCGCCTGCCTGGAACAACTTAAAGCAAAACTTGCAAGGGTGGCACAAAGGCGTTGCTCGTGTCTCAACATCTGCTCACATCGCGCGCGGAACCATGTCCCAATCCACCCGGTTTTCAGTCATTCTCGCTCTCCATCGCCTGGCGGTCTGCGCAAGCGCCGAATCAGTTGCGGTTACCACCCCATCGAACACATCCTAATGTTGCTCAAAAATTCGCGAGAAGCTGCTACAAAGCCACCACATTGCAGTTCCCCCAACCACAACCATTTCACCTCTATAAGCCTTGTCCCATTCGATCAGCATTTTGCAGAGTTCGTCACTGCAGTCAAGTCAACATACAAGTAAGGAAAGCTCGCGTGTGGAAGAGCAAACCCTTCCATCATCGTTACATTTCGAACCCTCATCCAGCGAAATCTCCTCCCCAGACTACGCCCTCGAACGCTCCATATACTTTTTGATCAAGGAGCACAACCGCTTCAATGGCGAGATATAATCTGTAATTCGCATGGATAGCAACCACGTACAGTTCAAGATTATTGGCGACCGAAAGAAAACAGTTTCGTCGAAAACCTGTAAATATCAGTAAACAGTTTTATCTATAGAAAGGTGAGTAATCTCTAGAAAACTATGATTAGCTGTAGAAGGGTATCTTACTACATAATGAATAACAAACTTTTAAATATCATCGCACAATAGTATTTCACTTCGTATTCTATATAGACTTTAAATATTGTTTCGCGGCGCAAGCGTGTCATCGTCCGATTCGAAATGGTCCAGTAACGAATTAGCTTCAGCAGAATTACGCGAAGGTGCCCCAATATTTTCGGTAGCTCGGGGAAAAGTATTAGAAATATCACCAAGAGTTCAACGACGCTTTCTTTTCTCAAACTGGAACCTTCTAGAAATCTGCAACTGCGTTATAGAATTTCCAATAGAATTAATTCGAGCTCTATAACTTCGTAAAAACTCTATATTTCATGCATGTAGTAGATTTTTCATAGCAGAAAAATTCGTATTCCCAACATAAACTTAAACAATTTTCCTAAGTTCTGCCGATCCCACCTCTATTGACGACCAAAAATTTGCCGACAACAGCGAAGCCGACCAAAAACATTTTCCGCGATGACCTGGTCCGTAGAAATCTTAGCATTTCGCACATGATCATTATGAGGGAAAAACCCATTCAATGGTTTTTTCTTCGTGAAAATTGCCCTCACTTTAGAATCCGCTCCAGTATACCCCTTATCATGTTGTACTGCCCATTGACTTTGATATTTTTCAGATAAAGATGCACCATCAGAAATATCAGTGTCATTATTTCTCTTGACCAAACCCCTTTTATGAAAACTAATATTGTCATAAAATATCTTTAAATCAGAATCTAAGGAAGGATTTGATAAAGAACAGTTAGTTGCCAACTCAAACGGAAGAGAGGAGACTTTAATCTTGTGCGCATATGATTTGGGCTTCCCTCTAAAACATGTTTTAGCTTCTTCGTGTGTATCCAAGGGGCGCTGAGAATGCAAGAAAATTACATCTGTTGCTTAGAGCATCCGCACCAGTGGTGAGTGCATATCAGCAAAATAGCAAATTAGGCGTTTACCTGTACGTCTCCCATCGGAAGATGTATAATTACTCGTTTGCTTTTTTGCCTAAATCAGCGTGTGCCACACCGGTAAACTCTTCATCAACACCAATCCCCGCCGTTGCACGCAAAACATGGATTAAATATGGATTCAAGATCATGCCGATGATTTCCTAGATCATCTATGATCCAAGATTTTCCGATGGCAGCATCTTCCAGCGGTGTAAATTTAGCTCCAGGTGAAGCTTTCTTTAGTTCATGTGATTTCATCGCTGGTTTTTCTGCTTTGTGCGGTGTAATAGATGAAGAGAGTGGCGTCGATGCTGGGATGCGCTCTGCCACGAAAACAAAGTAGTGAAATAGCGAGGGGAGTGTTTGTAGTTCGTTCAGCAGGTTCTGCTTCCAAATTAAGTCTTGTGCTGTGTTTGCCGCAGAGACATACTCTGCTTTGCAAGTCGACAAAGCTAATATATGTTGTTGCCGTGATTGCCAATGTAAAGCGCTGTCTCCTATCAAATGCAGGTTCCCTGTCACGGACTTTCGTGTCGTCTTGCATCTCGCGAAATCCGCGTCGGAGTAACTGTTGACATTGATGCTGTTTTTGGAAGGGGAGTATAGTACTTGCGATTGTGTGCTGTTGAAGTATGTTACCACAGCTTTCAGTAGTTTCCAATGCCGTTCCGTGGGTCCAGACACTGCTATTGCCAAGGCAGAAGTTATGAATGCGATGTCAGGGCGTGTTGAGTCGGCAAGGTACTGTTTGTCTCCCACTAAATCGCGGTAAACGCATGAGATGTTGCATTGCTCATTCTCATCGTCGTGAGGTGCGTCGGGTAGAATGCCCGAAAGATATGATATAAGAGAAGGGTTAGTTTCGGTCATGCGAAGCTTTTCACATACCCGTTTTGTAAATAAAGGTTGTGAGATGTGAATTCCGTTGCTTTTTTTTTCTATGTACCAGTTGAGGTACAATGTCGGGTTCCCAAGGTATTTAAGCTTGTAATTTTAGATAAGATTTTGTGTGTGAACTGAATAAGTTTCTTGTTGGGCGCGGCTACGAGAAAGTCGTCCATGAAGATGGCTACAATTTCATAATGGTTTGCTTTCGTTAAAATGAATACAGAGACATCCGATCTGGTTTGTTTGTAACCGTTGCTCTTGAGATGTTTCTGTAGCGCGTCGGAGTATATGTGGCCAGCTGGTGGAGTGCTGTATACGTTTGCTTTGAGCTGCCCAGCCGGCTGGGGGTGCTTGAAGGTACCATTGAATCGCGCTGGTTGCCATACATGTACCGGGCGGTCGTGGGTGTAAGGCTAGTGTAGATATGCGCTCTTGATGTCAAAATGCTCTAGGTGTAGCTGTTTGGCTGCTGCAAGTGTCAACGTGATCCTGTTTGCCGTCTTGTCGACCATATATGAAGTGATTTTGTTGAGGTCGAAGTGTAGGTTGGGTATCATACTGTCCCCACGTATGGAGCATCTCGCGCGTCGTTCCAGAGGAGCTGAAGGCGTTCGTTGCTAATAGCTGTAGATCCAGGTTGTGGGTATGATTTGACTTGGGGGGGGGGGGGGGGGGGGGGCAGTGTTTTGGCTTTCCAGTCAATTGCGTTCTGTCCGTCGAGCATGTCACCTTCATTGTTGTGAGTTGCTTCCCGTTTTTCGGCATCTGGGTGTTCTCGGGCTTGCTTCAATGTTTTTGGCGGCGGTTTGTTAATGGATATCTTCGTTCCCCTTACAGTTATGACTGAACGTCTTCTTTTACTGCGTTGGACATTCGTTATGAAAGCAGTAGCGTGTTTTCGGCAAGGATCGTTCTCCTCGTGATACGGGTGGACGTATGAGGCTCTTGTCACCTGGTATTGCCTCGTTCGTAAGTTGAGTACAGTAATGTGGTGTTCGTCGTTTCCGTACATGTATCGTAAGGGTTCTGCTCGTGCTTGTAGTTTTGTTTTGTTGGATAGTAGTGATTCAATGGAACCGAGTTGTCCAAAGGCGAGGATTTTGGATATTCTGGGTGGTGTTCCGTGCCAAAGCGTGTGAGAGATGTTCCCGATGGCCGGGTGATATGTTATGTTGTACTTAAATGCGGCATCAGGCAGTGCCGCCCCCCAGTATGTCTCATCCAGATTGCTGTGCGCCAGTGATGCTCTAGCGGTTTGCATCAGTGTTTTGTTGATTTTTTCGGCCAGTGAGTTCTGTTATGGGGTGTATGGTACTGTTGGGGAGAGCTTTGTTGCTCGATCTGCAGAATACTGCTTGGCTGCTTTAGATGTGTTCTCGCCTGCGTTGTCGCATCGAAACAACTCAGGGTACTTGCTTGTTTTTTTCTTGATCGCTTCTGTGTGGCGCATTGTGGAGATTAGGACTTCCTTGTGATTATGGAGCAAGTCGAAAAGTAGGTACCTTGTTGCTGTGTCTAGAAAATTTTATGGCGTATTGCTTTTTCGTGATGCGAGCGGTCGGTTTGAATGGCCCCATTACATCAGATGGTATTTATTCATCTCTGTGGCTTCTGTGTTCTGTTCTGTGGTGTGGGGACGGTCTGGTTTTCGCAGTTTGGCACGCACTACATGTTAGTTTGGGTGGTGTTGTGGATAAAATCGGTGGGAGTTTGGGTAAAAAGTTGTGTTTTGCCATTGTTTGAATCGTTCGCGAGTGTATGTGTCCAATTCTTTAGTGCCATTTGTGGAATATGTGCGTTTTTGTTGGTGATGAGGGGCGTGTTGCACGAGGTGGTTTGTTAGTGTTGACGCTGTGTAGGTTTATCTTCGTCCTGGTGGTTTTAGTTGGTACATGCATGGTGTAAATTTTGGTGTCGTGTTTGCTGGTGTTTGGAGGAGTATGTCGAGGTTGTTCGGGTATTGTGGTGATGTGGGTGTGTGTGTGGTTGTTGGGATTCTCGCATGGTATGTATGAAAATGCCCGTGCCATAAAGGCCGTGTGCCGTGTGGGCTTTAGATTCGGAGGGATAACTATTACTCTATACTGCCCGTTACGGTAGTGTGCGGTAGCCGTTATGCGGTCCACATTTGTGTTTGTGTGAATAAAGGCTCTATTGGCGAATAATGATACCTTTACATACTGTTGCGCTAAGTCGTGTGCTGACAGAAGGTTGTGGCATATTGTTGGCGCATGAAAGACCTTGGAGACGTGAAAAGTTTTAGGAGTCATTCGGAGTGTGATCTGTCCAGTGTGTGTGACGTTTTGGATTTGGCCGTCTGCGGTTTACTTTGGTTTTGTTCGTGGTGTATGACGGGTGTGCTGCAGAGTCGAGTGCGTATGACGTACCTTCACCATGTGGATCGTGGGGGGATTCAAAGGACTGCTCGGGAGTCGCAAGACGAAGGGATAACTCTTGGAGTTCTGTGTTGTCTGGGGTGTGGATTATAGCATTAGCACGGTACTGTTGTGTCTGGTTGCGTGGTGCACGCCGGCGAACTCTGCATTCATCTGTGTTGTGAGTGGTGGACGAATGAAACGTGCACCACTTACCGTTCCAGCCTTGGGGTTTGGGGCATTTTTTGTCGGAGGGTGTGTATTTGCGTCGCATTGGCCGTTGAGGTGCTCACCATGTGGGCGCAGGGGGGTGGAATGCAGTCTTTCCGAAGTCCTCCTGGAGTAATATGGCTTGGCGAACGTGGTTCGTAAAAGACTGAATGCTGCCTGCGGGGTTTCCGGTAAGTACAATTGCTAGTGTAGTGAATTCTGGGTGTCGACGTAACACTTGTATCATAAAGTTGACGGTTGTAGCCTCGTCTTCAATGTTCGGGTCGAGGCGTTTATCATTTTGGTAGGGACAGACTCGTGTAGTTCCACATAATTGTCTAAATCGGTACCTGGTAGAAATAGAATACCCCTAGTCTCTGCTTCCAGGACAGTGTGATTCTGGCGGTCTTTGTTTGAACTGTGATTTTCAATGACTTGCACAATTTGTTTCGGTGAAAGTTCCACAAAGTTGAGGACAAGCTTGTTGGCAATTGTTTCCAGTATGCTTTGAATGATGATGGCTTTGAGCTTGATGATTTTCTGTTCATGTGTGCTGGAAGCGGCATTGTCTGGTAATAATACGATTTGATTGGTTTCGAGAAGTAATTTAGCATCGTAAAGAGCGGCATTGATCGGAAGTGCAGATTTCCTGAACGGGAAATTGTTGTACGATATTGTAAGCAGTTTTGCGTGTTCTGTTGCTGAACATGTTGTTTGGATTGTGTTCTTGTGTTACGTGTGTATCTTTGGCTGTACTTGTAGCTTGCGTGTATAGTTGTTGGATGTATTGTAGTTCGTCCGGCAGCTGTTGTCTACGGAGGTGACGGATTTCTCGGTCGGTTGGGGTTGAAGCGTTAATGGTGGTTTGTAGGGGTTTGAAATGGTGGTGCTAATTGCGAATGAGGGCCGATAACCTGAGACGGAAGTGAGAGAACCGCTGACCTTCCCCCGGGGTTGAGGTTCCGGATCGGTTCGTGCTTTACTTATGTACCCTACTGTGCGTGCGGGCGCCGCCGGTGCTGTGCACTGTAATGGTTCGGCGTCTCAAACAACACATGCCCCGCGTCGACGCTTGCTTTCTCAGAGTGAAGTTAGGAACCATTGTATCCATTATGGAACGGAAAAGTCGCGAGACTCTCTTAATCGAAGGAGAAGGCGGGTGGTTGGGAGATGGCCCTCGTGTCGCTGGAATCTCTCGAGTTTTGTTTTCGAATCAAGCTCGCGACGTGCAGTCAGGATGACACGATCGTACTCGTGCCGTGGTAGCCGATGGCGTTTCTCTAATATGGCGTGTGACTCCTTTGTGCTTGGGCGAGTGTTTTAAGTGAACACAGCCGCGAGGGAGATGCAACCATGTCTTTGCTCACAACGATTTTTAATTTGCTGCTGTGTGAATGCGTTTGGGAATGTGATAGAGCGGGCAGTTGCGCTTTTGATGACATTCATCACTGATCATCAGTTTTTTGCGTGTGGGTTCATTGCGCATCCTTCGGAAATTGATCGATCGCCTCTCCAGCCAAGACCTGAAGTGCACGAGATACGTTTGTACCCTTGGGAACTTTATTCTGCTCTTTTTAGTTTGTACGTAATGAGCTGGAGGAATAGCCAACAGATTGGAAATAAGACGCCCCAGCGCAGATTGGTGGAGCATCAACCTTAGCTGTTGAAGAAACTAGAAAAAAACAATTCTGATTACCGGACCCACGGACGGCAACTTGAAACAGCAAGAATGCTTGCCGGCCTTGGACATTCGCTACTCATACACGGATGCAAACAAAACCAAACCAGCCAACACGCAAACATTACCATCATGCATTCGCGGCGTCAGGGAAGAGAACAATTTGCAAATATTTCTTAAGTGAAAGCGATGGCCGAACGCTGTCACGGGGCAGTCCAGTACCATGTGCTCCACTATTGCCAAGCCATGTTAACACCGTGCCGTGGCAGTGGGAGATTACTCCTACTCGTGGCGATGTCGCACAAATGGGTCGCTCCAGAAATACCAAATCGCAAATAGAGTACACTCAAATTCAGCGATTCAGACCATTTGAGTGTACTCAATTTGCTCAAAGTGGTTATGGCTCGGTCCCGCCAGAGAATTTGCTGCTGGATGCAAACGTCCCAACTGGCGCCAACGCAGCGACCGTAACCTCTATCTGAACGATCAGAACGCCCCATCTCCCAGCTAATATTGCTTAGCTTCACCAATCCAAGCCAAACTTCCGCGCCTGCCCGACAGTCCCTTGAACACTAGCGCCAGAATGTCTGACAATTTACAATGAAACAGTACGCCACATCTACTGTCGCCTATACGACATATCAAGAAGACGTCTCCCAAAAAGACCGCGAACAAGAAAACTGAACAAAACACCTGATGCAGCCAAAACGAAACTCCATCTCCCTACTTGCGTCACTGGCTTTAGTCAACAAGAGACAAACTTCCTCCTCGAGCTCGTAGAAAAAAATCTACGGCTCTGTCGCGAAGTATAAAACACACCGCTTAAGGCAAATGATACGCTTTTCGCAAAAGAGCAGCGCACTGTCGATAGTCTGCTATGCACCGCCGCCGCATGCCTAACGAAGATCCATTTATTTTCGATTAAGTGAAAAATGGCAAGCGGATTCGTTAAATATTAACTGAACGCACAGATATGGGTGAAGGATTGAACCTATAGGAGACTTTGGATTCCGCATTTTAAAGTGGCTATGACAATGCGACTGATGATTAGAAACCTATCGACTCTCGCACCGATGCGAATGAAGAGAAAGAGAAAGCTGTCGAAACCTCCGTTTCATCTCGCTCGCTAGTGTGCCCTCGTTAACAAACACCTGCTGCTACGACTGAGAATGTTCACATGGAAATTCTTCAAATATCTACGCTTAACGATCAGAAACGTAAGGAAAAAGATATGGAAAAGCGCAAGGAAGAAAAGAAGATAATCAACTACACCGTCTTGACGAGAACAGACGCCATGATGAATTGATGGAAATAAGGTTGATGTTGGTTGCAAAGTCTTCGTCCAAAACCGACTAGATGTTGAATGTGTCCTGTAGATATTTGTTTGCTTCAACGCAGAGGTGTAGCATATACCTCGATAGTATTTGGTTCACAACAACCATTCCAGTTCGCACATTAAACAGGTGCACAGGGCACGATAACAACACCCGTTTTTCCCCTTTCTCCTTGTAAGTCAATCTGTTCTACATTCTTCGTAACGTCCCCTGGAAAGCCCTCATTCCCCTTTCCGATGCTTGACGCACCAATATGTCGTCTGATTCGAATATGATCTTCGGGGCCTTTTGCGCTCGTCACATCTTGGGCTGACTTTATTAGAAATGGATACGATCCACGACAAAAAGGGCAAAATATACGACGCATGTTCCTCCATGTTTCGAATGCTGCCTTTCAAGCTTCTCGTAACCGTTTCCCTACTCGACTACTTGTAAATCATGAATACTATTAAGTGCATTGACCGCACAATCTATAATAGTACCCTCAGGCGCAAATAAGAAGACATCACTTACAAAATGATGGTGTTTTCACTCATTGTAGAACATGTTCTCTATTAAAAGTTTCCTGATTTCTGTAGACGCAAATTTTGACCATCTGCTACCGCATAAACGTCCTTTAATGTGTGACATTTGGCACCAAACGCCTCCTTAAAATCTTTGACCTCCGCGTCGCCCTGCACCCGCACCTGTGCGTCCGCATCTGCTGCCAACAAACGCAACAAAACTTGCCTACCGATTAGCAGAAAGATAGCACACACATTGCTTGATACACCGAAGAGCAAACTTAAGTGTCAAACTGCACCTCTCGTTCTATGCCAACTAAGAACAAAACCTACGCATTGTAGTGCATTCTGTTGGAGAATTGATCGTTACAATCGGACAAGAACGGATACAGTTTTTGGGAACTGTATCGGAATAGTGGCGCAGAGTTTGTAACCAAAACGATTGGAACTAGATACAAAGTTTGAAAAGCCTGTGACCAGTGATTTGAAGCTGGAGGATAGTTTGGCTGCCTATAAAGGGCAGCCTGAACAAACAGTAAACCCTGGGAACTGCTTAGATTGGTAGATCCTTGAACAAGAGGTTATGGGCCCAGCCCACGCGACGAATACTCCGTAGAATACCACACACCTAACGGTGCGCAATGAACGAAGACTTTACTGACGTTTCGAAGCTGCCAGTTCCGCTGCTCAAAGCAGACATCTAGTTCATTTGGGCGAAGAAACTCGAACTCGTTTTGCGCGCGAAAGAAGTCTGTCGCATCGTAGACGGCACAGAACCCCCACCGAAAGAGGAGTAAAGAACCGCATGGAAGTACGATCAGCGATCAGATATTGCGTTGTCATGTATATTGCTATCTGTCCACGAATCTTGTGTAGCACCAGTTATCGACATAAAGGATCCCACTGTAGTCTGGACCAAGCTCAAGAATACCTTCCTAATGGTATCGCAGGCGAGCGTGGATGCGTTACTAGAAATGCACCAAGACTTATCAATGAACACCAATGAGAGTGTTTTGGAGTACATAAGTCGCCTAGAAGCAATTGAGTCTAAGTTACGTGGCATTGGCTACAGTAGAACAGATGCAGAGCGACTAAGGGCACTCTTGAGAGGTCTATTGAAGTAATTTAAGGTCACGAAGGAAGTCGTCAAGGGCACAGGGAAGACCTATGATGACGCAGTGGCGATGTTGATTCAGAATGAAGCCGAACGAACCAAGAACGAAGTAAAGGCTGGAAATGATGGATCGAGAGCCCTCAAAGCAAGGAGTGGGGGCAGAGTTCAGAAGAGGCATAGAGATTCTTCAATGCATGGAGGATCCTCAAGGGGCAGAACATGCTACTTTTGTGACAAGAAGGGACACTTGAAGTGCAACTGTTGGTTTAATCCAGAGAGTAGGAACTGCAAAGGGTCCAATAAACACGACAAAACCCAGAAGAGCACACGTGAGAGTGGTGAAGAGGACGATGTAAGTGCATGTTTCACTTTCATTGTAAGCAAAACCGCATTCAAAGAAGACCTGGAGACACCAGTAGATGTCAAGGACAATGATGAACTTGGCGCCGATCATGGATTGGTTGCAGGACAGAAGAAGTTGAGGGATCGGCAGGGCAAGTGGTACCTGAAGCCCGGCGCATCTGTTCACATGACGAATGACCTCAAGAACTTCTGTGGTCCCGTGAAGAGGTCTGAAAAGAAGTTCATCTCGGTTGGTAACGGAGCGAAATTGTCGGTTGAAGGCAGAGTAGACGTGCGATGTAGCGTGAGTATGCGAACAAATGATGAGACTTTTCATCTTGAGAACGTCCAATTTATTCCAAAGCTCATGTTTAACCTTCTCTCAGTAAGCGCCATCAGACGAAAAGGTTTCTCTATTCTGTTTACTACGGATGAGTTTGACAACGGCGTTGCGTTGATAGGAGGACATAGCAGTAACAAAAAATTGGCTATTGCTGTAGAGTGGGACGAAGGGCTCTATGAACTACTCCTAACACACCGATCAGAGAATAAGGATTCTGCATTGATTGCCAATGATGATCAGAGTTTTACGAAGGTTTGGCACAACAGATTGGGCCATCCCAGCCACCAGTATCTACGAAAAACGCTCATGATTGTGAAGGGCGCATCGTTGGAAGGAGTCAAGAAGATGGTTCATTTTGAGCCATGTGCGTTAGGCAAAGGAATCAGAGTACCCCGACTCCCAATAACTGAGAAAGAACGAATGACAAAGAGCATTATAGAACTCGTTCATACCGATGTAATGGGTCCAATCAAGGTACAGTCTCTCTCTGGAGCAAGGTATATTGTGACGGCATATGAAGAAAAGAGCTGCTTGTCCTCCGTGAGGTTCTTGAGGAAGAGGTCCTCCTGTGAGGATGCGTTGAAGCAGATGATATATGAGTTTGAAACTCAGTCGGAACTGAAGCTTAAAAGATTTCGGTTCGATAATGCGGGCGAGTATGAGAGCAATTCATTCACGAAGTGGTTACAAGACAAAGGGGTTGTCCTTGAGCCTTCACCAGCGTATAGTCCAGAGTCAAATGGCAAAGCCGAACGTTTGAATCGTACACTCAATGACAAAGCGCGGACAATGTTGCTAACATTGGCTGGAACTTTTCGCTACACCCAGTTATGGGATGAAGCTGTACGTACTGCAAACTACCTGCGCAACTGAATGTACACGAAGCGAAGCGATCAGCGCGAGGTTACTCCCCTCGAAGCGTTCACGGGCAATAGGCCGAACATATCCCATCTTCGGACATTTGGAACAGAATGTTTTGTTTATATACCCAAGGAGAGAAGAAGAAAAAGTGACAAGTACAGTGCTCGTTCCATGAGAGGAGTGCTTGTGGGTTACGACAAGGGAACCTGTTTCAGAGTGTATCTACCAGAAGCATCGAAGATCATTGTCTCAAAGGATGTATCGTTCAATGAAACTGTCGTAGGTTGGAACAGGAAGGTGATGAACTGTCAAGAGCTTGATTTGTCTACAGTCGGCTCTATCATTGAAGAATTGATTCCACTGGAGGAGAACATCACAGGTTCTGAGGTAGAAGTGTCCCACGCTGATGAAATGATAATTGCGGAAGACAGAAGAGGCACTGAATATAAGGATGAGAAACAAGAGGCCAAAGAAGAGGATGTTTTCGGTGATGCTGAACAAGATTTTACTTACGACCCGGAGGACGTCACTCACTATCCTGCGGAGCTACGACGATCTACTAGAACTCGTGAACGGACGTCGCGCTACACGCCGGACACTGCGCTTGCATTGATTGCACAGAGCGTGCTGATTGATTCGACGGCTTATGACCCCAGCACTCATGAAGAGGCTATGCGTGCTCCGGATGCAAAGAACTGGGTTCAATCAATGGAAGAAGAGATGGGCAACATGAAGCAACGGGAAGTATGGAAACTTGTCGCGCGCCCGGCAAACTGCACTCCGAATGACAAACGAAGGGTATTCTTCAAGCGTGATGAAAACGGTCAAGTGACCCGGTACAGGGCTCGTTTGGTCGCGCGCGGTTTCTCTTAGCGATGGGGAATTGACTACGGTGAGTTGTTTGCGCCAGTAGCCAAGTATGATACCATCCGCACACTACTATCCATGGCAGTAGAACAAGATCTTCTCTTGATTCAGTTTGATGTCCAAACTGCTTTTCTCTACGGCGATCTAGAAGAGGAGTTGTACGTGACGCAGTCCAACGGATTTGTCATCCAGGGCAAAGAAAGTCATGTGCTACGCTTGCTGAAGGCAATCTACGGCACAAAACAAATTTCACGTGCCTGGAGGAAGAAGTTTATTTCTGTGATGGACCAAATCGGATGTACTCAATCACAAAACGATCGGAGTTTGTTCTTCTATGGCAAGGGATCGAGAAGAGTTTTTATTGTGATGTATGTAGATGATGGTTTGGTTACTGGGAAAGAAAGAAGTGACATCCAGCAGTTCATGAGGAAGTTGCAAACTTTCGTGAAAATAAGAATCACTGAGAAGCCGAAGAAGTTTCTAGGTGTGATTATCGAACGCGAGGCTACGAAGAACCAGATTTACATTCATAACAAACCCATGATCTTGGAGCTCTTGAAGCGCTTCAGAATATCTCATGCGGCCGATGCGTACGTCCCTTTGCAACACTCGCACTTGCCGGCGACGAAAACAGAAGGGGGAGAAGGTCTACCCTGCAGGGAACTAGTTAGATCACTGATGCACTTGGCCAACACAGTTCGACCTGACATTGCATTTTCTGTTTCCTACTTGGCCCGTTTTATGCAGACCTACAATAGGGAGTATTGGAATGCTGCAAAGAACATCTTGAAGTACTTGAAAACTGCAGTTGATGCAGAGATTGTCTTCAAGAAAAAAAAAGGTGTACTGGTAGGGTATTCAGATGCGGATTTTGCTAGTGATCGTTCAGACCGCAAGTCGACTAGTGGGTACGTTTTCAAGTTCTGTGGGGGAGCCATTGCATGGCGTTCGAAGAAATAGACTCTAGTAGCGCAGTCAACACTTGAAGCAGAGTACGTTGCGATGTCATTTGAAGTGCACGAAGGTTTATGGATACGAAGACTTTTTGCTGAGATTTATGGCGTGGCAGAAACACCTTTGAAAATCTTTGGTGATAACGAGGGAAGGTTGAAATTCAGCAAGGAGGAGACCATCAACGAGACGAGCAAACACATCGACGTGAAGTATCATTTTGTACGCAAGGCTGTTCAGGATGGCTGCGTTTGTTTGAAGTACTTGAAAACTGCGCAAATGACAGCTGATGTTTTCACCAAAGCGCTACCGAATGAAAAGCACATGCTTATGTGTAATCTGGTGGGGATGATTGTCAGGAGATTGGAACGAGGGGGAGCGTTGGAGAATTGATCGTTACAATCGGACAAGAACGGACACAGTTTTTGGGAACTGTATCGGAATAGTGGCGCAGAGTTTGTAACCAAAACGATTGGAACTAGATACAAAGTTTGAAAAGCCTGTGACCAGTGATTTGAAGCTGGAGGATAGTTTGGCTGCCTATAAAGGGCAGCCTGAACAAACAGTAAACCCTGGGAACTGCTTAGATTGGTAGATCCTTGAACAAGAGGTTATGGGCCCAGCCCACGCGACGAATACTCCGTAGAATACCACACACCTAACGGTGCGCAATGAACGAAGACTTTACTGACGTTTCGAAGCTGCCAGTTCCGCTGCTCAAAGCAGACATCTAGTTCATTTGGGCGAAGAAACTCGAACTCGTTTTGCGCGCGAAAGAAGTCTGTCGCATCGTAGACGGCACAGAACCCCCACCGAAAGAGGAGTAAAGAACCGCATGGAAGTACGATCAGCGATCAGATATTGCGTTGTCATGTATATTGCTATCTGTCCACGAATCTTGTGTAGCACCAGTTATCGACATAAAGGATCCCACTGTAGTCTGGACCAAGCTCAAGAATACCTTCCTAATGGTATCGCAGGCGAGCGTGGATGCGTTACTAGAAATGCACCAAGACTTATCAATGAACACCAATGAGAGTGTTTTGGAGTACATAAGTCGCCTAGAAGCAATTGAGTCTAAGTTACGTGGCATTGGCTACAGTAGAACAGATGCAGAGCGACTAAGGGCACTCTTGAGAGGTCTATTGAAGTAATTTAAGGTCACGAAGGAAGTCGTCAAGGGCACAGGGAAGACCTATGATGACGCAGTGGCGATGTTGATTCAGAATGAAGCCGAACGAACCAAGAACGAAGTAAAGGCTGGAAATGATGGATCGAGAGCCCTCAAAGCAAGGAGTGGGGGCAGAGTTCAGAAGAGGCATAGAGATTCTTCAATGCATGGAGGATCCTCAAGGGGCAGAACATGCTACTTTTGTGACAAGAAGGGACACTTGAAGTGCAACTGTTGGTTTAATCCAGAGAGTAGGAACTGCAAAGGGTCCAATAAACACGACAAAACCCAGAAGAGCACACGTGAGAGTGGTGAAGAGGACGATGTAAGTGCATGTTTCACTTTCATTGTAAGCAAAACCGCATTCAAAGAAGACCTGGAGACACCAGTAGATGTCAAGGACAATGATGAACTTGGCGCCGATCATGGATTGGTTGCAGGACAGAAGAAGTTGAGGGATCGGCAGGGCAAGTGGTACCTGAAGCCCGGCGCATCTGTTCACATGACGAATGACCTCAAGAACTTCTGTGGTCCCGTGAAGAGGTCTGAAAAGAAGTTCATCTCGGTTGGTAACGGAGCGAAATTGTCGGTTGAAGGCAGAGTAGACGTGCGATGTAGCGTGAGTATGCGAACAAATGATGAGACTTTTCATCTTGAGAACGTCCAATTTATTCCAAAGCTCATGTTTAACCTTCTCTCAGTAAGCGCCATCAGACGAAAAGGTTTCTCTATTCTGTTTACTACGGATGAGTTTGACAACGGCGTTGCGTTGATAGGAGGACATAGCAGTAACAAAAAATTGGCTATTGCTGTAGAGTGGGACGAAGGGCTCTATGAACTACTCCTAACACACCGATCAGAGAATAAGGATTCTGCATTGATTGCCAATGATGATCAGAGTTTTACGAAGGTTTGGCACAACAGATTGGGCCATCCCAGCCACCAGTATCTACGAAAAACGCTCATGATTGTGAAGGGCGCATCGTTGGAAGGAGTCAAGAAGATGGTTCATTTTGAGCCATGTGCGTTAGGCAAAGGAATCAGAGTACCCCGACTCCCAATAACTGAGAAAGAACGAATGACAAAGAGCATTATAGAACTCGTTCATACCGATGTAATGGGTCCAATCAAGGTACAGTCTCTCTCTGGAGCAAGGTATATTGTGACGGCATATGAAGAAAAGAGCTGCTTGTCCTCCGTGAGGTTCTTGAGGAAGAGGTCCTCCTGTGAGGATGCGTTGAAGCAGATGATATATGAGTTTGAAACTCAGTCGGAACTGAAGCTTAAAAGATTTCGGTTCGATAATGCGGGCGAGTATGAGAGCAATTCATTCACGAAGTGGTTACAAGACAAAGGGGTTGTCCTTGAGCCTTCACCAGCGTATAGTCCAGAGTCAAATGGCAAAGCCGAACGTTTGAATCGTACACTCAATGACAAAGCGCGGACAATGTTGCTAACATTGGCTGGAACTTTTCGCTACACCCAGTTATGGGATGAAGCTGTACGTACTGCAAACTACCTGCGCAACTGAATGTACACGAAGCGAAGCGATCAGCGCGAGGTTACTCCCCTCGAAGCGTTCACGGGCAATAGGCCGAACATATCCCATCTTCGGACATTTGGAACAGAATGTTTTGTTTATATACCCAAGGAGAGAAGAAGAAAAAGTGACAAGTACAGTGCTCGTTCCATGAGAGGAGTGCTTGTGGGTTACGACAAGGGAACCTGTTTCAGAGTGTATCTACCAGAAGCATCGAAGATCATTGTCTCAAAGGATGTATCGTTCAATGAAACTGTCGTAGGTTGGAACAGGAAGGTGATGAACTGTCAAGAGCTTGATTTGTCTACAGTCGGCTCTATCATTGAAGAATTGATTCCACTGGAGGAGAACATCACAGGTTCTGAGGTAGAAGTGTCCCACGCTGATGAAATGATAATTGCGGAAGACAGAAGAGGCACTGAATATAAGGATGAGAAACAAGAGGCCAAAGAAGAGGATGTTTTCGGTGATGCTGAACAAGATTTTACTTACGACCCGGAGGACGTCACTCACTATCCTGCGGAGCTACGACGATCTACTAGAACTCGTGAACGGACGTCGCGCTACACGCCGGACACTGCGCTTGCATTGATTGCACAGAGCGTGCTGATTGATTCGACGGCTTATGACCCCAGCACTCATGAAGAGGCTATGCGTGCTCCGGATGCAAAGAACTGGGTTCAATCAATGGAAGAAGAGATGGGCAACATGAAGCAACGGGAAGTATGGAAACTTGTCGCGCGCCCGGCAAACTGCACTCCGAATGACAAACGAAGGGTATTCTTCAAGCGTGATGAAAACGGTCAAGTGACCCGGTACAGGGCTCGTTTGGTCGCGCGCGGTTTCTCTTAGCGATGGGGAATTGACTACGGTGAGTTGTTTGCGCCAGTAGCCAAGTATGATACCATCCGCACACTACTATCCATGGCAGTAGAACAAGATCTTCTCTTGATTCAGTTTGATGTCCAAACTGCTTTTCTCTACGGCGATCTAGAAGAGGAGTTGTACGTGACGCAGTCCAACGGATTTGTCATCCAGGGCAAAGAAAGTCATGTGCTACGCTTGCTGAAGGCAATCTACGGCACAAAACAAATTTCACGTGCCTGGAGGAAGAAGTTTATTTCTGTGATGGACCAAATCGGATGTACTCAATCACAAAACGATCGGAGTTTGTTCTTCTATGGCAAGGGATCGAGAAGAGTTTTTATTGTGATGTATGTAGATGATGGTTTGGTTACTGGGAAAGAAAGAAGTGACATCCAGCAGTTCATGAGGAAGTTGCAAACTTTCGTGAAAATAAGAATCACTGAGAAGCCGAAGAAGTTTCTAGGTGTGATTATCGAACGCGAGGCTACGAAGAACCAGATTTACATTCATAACAAACCCATGATCTTGGAGCTCTTGAAGCGCTTCAGAATATCTCATGCGGCCGATGCGTACGTCCCTTTGCAACACTCGCACTTGCCGGCGACGAAAACAGAAGGGGGAGAAGGTCTACCCTGCAGGGAACTAGTTAGATCACTGATGCACTTGGCCAACACAGTTCGACCTGACATTGCATTTTCTGTTTCCTACTTGGCCCGTTTTATGCAGACCTACAATAGGGAGTATTGGAATGCTGCAAAGAACATCTTGAAGTACTTGAAAACTGCAGTTGATGCAGAGATTGTCTTCAAGAAAAAAAAAGGTGTACTGGTAGGGTATTCAGATGCGGATTTTGCTAGTGATCGTTCAGACCGCAAGTCGACTAGTGGGTACGTTTTCAAGTTCTGTGGGGGAGCCATTGCATGGCGTTCGAAGAAATAGACTCTAGTAGCGCAGTCAACACTTGAAGCAGAGTACGTTGCGATGTCATTTGAAGTGCACGAAGGTTTATGGATACGAAGACTTTTTGCTGAGATTTATGGCGTGGCAGAAACACCTTTGAAAATCTTTGGTGATAACGAGGGAAGGTTGAAATTCAGCAAGGAGGAGACCATCAACGAGACGAGCAAACACATCGACGTGAAGTATCATTTTGTACGCAAGGCTGTTCAGGATGGCTGCGTTTGTTTGAAGTACTTGAAAACTGCGCAAATGACAGCTGATGTTTTCACCAAAGCGCTACCGAATGAAAAGCACATGCTTATGTGTAATCTGGTGGGGATGATTGTCAGGAGATTGGAACGAGGGGGAGCGTTGGAGAATTGATCGTTACAATCGGACAAGAACGGACACAGTTTTTGGGAACTGTATCGGAATAGTGGCGCAGAGTTTGTAACCAAAACGATTGGAACTAGATACAAAGTTTGAAAAGCCTGTGACCAGTGATTTGAAGCTGGAGGATAGTTTGGCTGCCTATAAAGGGCAGCCTGAACAAACAGTAAACCCTGGGAACTACTTAGAATGGTAGATGCTTGAACAAGACATTCATCAAGCGCTGACGATCTCTACTGGATACTCGTTTTTGGATACGACCGTTTCAGTTGTAAGAAGTAAATTGGATGTACAACGGCTTAAAAGATCGGAGAAGATAATCGAATGTAGTATGGGCAAATCCAGTTAGTGTTATCATGTACTGGTCGGACATGGATAGAAAGAGATAAATAAACGGGGAACAAGATGTACTTTGAAGTGACATGCGTGTTATTCGTCTGTCTCTACGGCGTCTGCCTTCTTTGTTAAGGCGTTCACGGTAGGAAATTTGGCGCTGATACTTCCTTAGAAATAATATGTAGAGATCGATGCTCATTGTGTTCATTGTGGACTCGTTGAGGCGAGTCCAAAGACGATGCTAACGTTCAGTGCACACTTTGATACTGGAATCTCAGTGACTATTTTTTTCGCCGTACGCCATCCTAGTCGCTAATTGCGATTTCCGAAGGGCGTGTGTAGGACAATGCCCCCAAGGGGGAAAACCTACGAAGACGTCCGGATCTTCCTCTCACGAGGTAACCGGCGCGGTAGAGCCCTCCCAAGGATCGGCGCGCAATGCCGGGTGTAAGCCGGAGCCGAACCGTCGCGACGGGCGCAGGGAGGCTGAAAGAAGCCGAGAATATCCGCTGAAGCGGTGCTTGCGTATCTTCTGAGGAGGCAAAACCCACGAGAGTGGCGAGCACGACAGGTGTCAGTGCGAGCCGCAAGAGCGGGAATTGCCCAATGAAGGGGACGAAAAGGGAAGGAAAATGGGAACGGAGGCAAGAGGGCGAGGTTGACCACGATTCGCAAGAGGGGACTCGGGAATAGCCGGCACGGCCGGGTGTAGCAAACCGTATACACGGGCGGAACCACGAAAGTGGGAATAGATACCCAACACACGAAGGCTGCTTGAACGTCCAAGGGGGTTAGGAAGCCGTGCACCACGGGAAATCCCTCCGTAAGGAGTTGTATATCCGCGCAGGCGGTTCGACCCAGAGCCAAGATCTGGAAGACCAAGATCACCCCTGTTGGGGAGACTTTAGTGGACCGGCGGCCGCGAGGCCGGCGGCCTAAGTACTGTAGTCACCGTAGAATAGAATAAATAAAGTCTATCCTAAATAGCTAAATGTCCGTCTAACAAAAGGGGCCAATCTGGCGGCCACGTGTCGCGCGGGCGCTGCGGCCACGTGTATGGCACCCGGTCCCGCCGGTGCATCACCGGCGTTCCGGCCATCGCCGTGAAACGGATTACTCCTACTCATAACGAGGTTGCACGCCGGAGGCTCCGGAAAAAACTTAAGTCCCCAAAAATCTCCCTGGAGGACGTTGCTCTTCATATCCCCCCCCTTAAGACAGGGCGAACACCTCGAAGAAGAAGTCGGCATGGCAGCTCGTCATGATAAGAGCGCGTCCGACACCGGGTCTCCGGAAACCAACACACCTTCACCAAGGATCCCACGCACGCTCTCCGCATCCGATTCCAACCACAGCACACCAACACGCACCATGTCCAACCCCGACCGTCATAACACATCCGCGAGTCCCGCCCTTGGCGGTTCCACCGGCTTCCGGTCCGCGCCCCACCCTGGGGATGTTACCAACCTCGCGTACGAAGACCGCCGTATTGGCGCCCGCTTTCGCGGACAGGCGGACCCACTGCAGTGGCCGACCTACGACGCCCTTGTGGGTGCAAATCCGAGAACTCGGCATGGCTCCGCGGGGTGGCGCTATGCGCCTTGGTTTCACCCATTGGCTGTCCGCGACGAGGATTTGACCCAATCCTACACCGATAATTCGGAGATGCTCCCGGGCGACCTGCCCGGCGTGGTGACCCTGTCCTGGGATTGGCGTAATCGTATCGCCATCCCGGTACACCACATACTCCGCCGACGCGGTGAATCCTCTGCGGAGGCTCAAGCTGTGCTTGTGCGGATCGCTTATCTCAGGCACCATCGGGCGCCTTTCGAGTTCCCAATACCGCCAGAGGTCGAATTCGACGTCCCCCTTTACCGCACTCGCGGGGAAATGTCGTACTGTGACCGTCTTAACGGATTGGAAATCCTCGCTTGGAGGGGGCACACGGATCGCTCGGCAAGAAGCCCTTTGCTGGGCACAACCGATTCTTCGGGCAGAGTTCCGCTACCAACCGCGGCAGTCGCGCTCGAACTTCCTTCAGAACTTCATCCGCGATGAGCGGCGTTGGCGGGCCCGGACCGGGTATTTCGTACCGTACCAGAACACGGAGATTGAGCGCATCGCGCCTGCTCACCGACGTGGTCGATACGTCAGTCTCCCAGACTGGTGGTCCTCCTTGGAGGCGTGCTGGGGTTGCTTCGTTGAGCTGCCCCCAGTATTCACCTATGTAGGGTCGTCGTTCTTGAACGATCCCCAGTCGGGGTGGTGGTCCGTCGTGGTAAGCGAATGGGCCGTCCGCACTGCGGCTTTTATCCTCGCTGAGGCGTACGACCAATACCGATTGTGGTACGTGCCACCGCGTGTGCGGGCTGCGATCCGTCGTTTGGACATGCGCATCCCCCTCGGGGGCGAGGCGAACGAAGAAGAGATGCTGGGCCTCCTCGACTTTGTGGAGGGGGTCCAGTGGGATGAGGTCCCGTGGAGAACTCCCAACGCATTCAACAGCGTCGCGGGTCTGGCCCCGGACTCGGAAGGAATACCGCGTTAGCGGGGGATTTCGTCTACTTCGACCCCTGGGAGTACCACGAGATCAGCCGCGAGGAAGCGGAAGCCAACCGGCATGCGCCGCGTGAAGTCCCGGCCAACCACCCGCGAGGGTATGTCGACTCGAGCGACTATTACCGCGACTATGCGGATGGTGACCCGATGGTCGACAACGAACCGGAGGATCCGGGTTACGCTCCGATGGAGGATGACGGGTCCGGCGAGGCCGGAGAGAAGTCCGTTGAATACGGTGGTGCGGCTCCATCCGGGGCTGCTGATGCCGTGCGAACGGATTCCTATCCGACTCCGTCGGTGGCGGGCCCGCCCGCAACCGTCGCTGGCGCGGAGCGGGGCGAGGTCATCGCGCGCTTCCTTCGGGAGGTGGGGCTTCGCCCTTCCGAGATCTCGGGTGATGTGGCCGCCATGCGGGATACCTTAGCCAACTGCCTGGGCGGGGGTCCACCTCGTGCAGAGGAATGACCGGAGCTTCCGGTAGAATGTAGGGCGGCGCCTTTAGGGCGCCCTTGCCAGTAGTGAGAAATAAAAGAAGAGGGTCGCCTTTCCGACGCCCTTTCCCAAGTCCACTTCTTTCTTTCCGGGGTACCGGCCTTCAACCGGGGTTCCGGCGTTGCAGGGAACCAGCCTAGCTAAGAGTCCCGTGTTTAACGGTGGGCGCTTCGCGCGCGGACCAGGTAACTGGCACGACCACCAACGAAGTTGGGATAGCGTGAGCGGTTGCTTCCTTCCCCGCGTTGGGGCATGGACGGAGATGGCGCGTGGCGCCATCAGCCATTCCATTCCGTGTTCACGGTTTATCCCTCTTGGGCGTTTACCAGCGTGGCTGGGAGTGCGGTCCCCGCAAGGCAGTGGTATCGCATTACCGCAGAGCGCGGGAGGTGCTCGATGGGCTCCGGGGTGTCCCACTCCGGCCCGTATCCGTACCAGCGGGTCTGGTACTGGAGCACCCCGTGCTCATCGTAGCTATGTCCGACGATTCGGTCGAGGACGTACTCCTGCACGTAAACTTGCCGGCCTTGCCGGGTGGTGATGGCCCGAGCCTCAGCGCCGCGTGGTGCTGGGCTCGTCGTCGCCTGTGCCGGGTCACCCGGTTTGTCATTCCACTCTGCGGTTGTTGCCGGGTTGCCGGGGCTACCGTACCACTTCGCGGAAGTTGCCGGCGCGGCCGGGTTGTGTTCCCGCTGGGCGGTAGGGGCTTCCCTGAAGTCCGCTCTTACCGCGAGATTGCCGGGGTCCTTCCGTCTTGGTGACGGTTCGCCGGAGGCCTCCGCTTGATTTGCGGCATGCGGCGTTCCCATTGGTGGGCAGTTTCCGCCGTGCAGTGCGCCGCGGCCGGTAAGTGGTTCACCGTCCCGGCGGTCCACCTCCGCGGGGTGACTGTCAGCCAATGACCGGGATGCCGGGTGCCCATTGGTCCGATCTCCCGCCCGGGTCACGTGACCTTGAGGACGGGTGGTTGGGCCGTCGCGGACGGTTGGCTCCGATTGTTCAGCAAGGGAGGCGGTTTTCGACTTGTCGTCGCGCCCCTTTTCCCCCATGGGGTTCGTACCATTCTCAACGGAGTGGCTTGCTAGACCTGCTTGCGCAGCGCCCGCCAGAGTACCGGTATCGACCGAAACGCTCGGTGTGCGACCGCGAATGTGCGGGGAGCCCTTAGTTGCTTCCGCGCGATGCAGAGCGTCCGTAGGGTCTCGCTTTCCGGCTTCGGGTCTTCGAGCGCCTCGGTTCCCCTTTTGGGGTTGCGTGGCGGTCGGATTGACCGCCGCGTGCCGCGGGAGCGGAGTAACGTCCGGCGACGATGCCGGATGCCCGCTCGGGGGCTTTGCCCGGGGTGTCCGGTTAAACTTCCGTTGCGACGGCGATGCTTCCGCGATTGAGCGGGTCCCTTCCCCCTCTTTAGACGGAGCGACGGGTGATGGTGGGCTAACCGCATGGCGGGTGTAAATACTGCTGCGCGGCGCCCGTAAGGGTAGCTGGCCGCGAGGGCCAGGTGTTTCCGGCATTGCCGGTGGTTCCGATAAAGTCGGTATATCGGAGAGACCCCGTGAGGGGTGCGGTACCACGGCGGGGCTTCTGAGCCATGGTGCCACGGGTACGGGTGATTCATTCTCGCGCGCTGCGAGTAGCTCATCCATTTCCATGGTGTCTTCCCCGGTTTCGGGCCAATCCAACTCCGTCGGTGTTTCCCCTTCCAAGGTAAAGCACGGGATCTCGTCGACCTCCGGGTCGGTAAGTGCTTCACCTGTAGTAGGTAATCGAGAGAGGGCGTCTGCTTGGGTGTTCTGGACAACCTTTTTGTAGACGACCTCGAAGTCGAATTCCGCTAAGCGGAGGCGCCACCGCATTAAGCGGCCAGAAGGATCTGCGATGTTCAGCAGCCACCTCAACAAGGCATGGTCCGTGTACACGGTGAAATGAACGCCCATGAGGTATGGGCGCAGAGTGGATAGCGCCCAGACCACTGCGAGGCACTCCTTCTCGGAGACAGAGTAGTTGCGCTCGTGGACGTTCAGCGTGCGGGACCAATAGCCAATTGGTTTGCGTTCCCCCTCGGAGGTGGTTTGGAACAGTGCGCAGCCCACCTGGTGGTCGCTGGCGTCGGTGTCGATGGAGTAGGGAAGCCCAGGTTTGGACAAGGATAGGATGGGAGCTGTCGTAACTGCCTTTATCAAGGAGCGAAAAGATTCCGACTGATCGGTGGTAAATGGCGCAAGCTTCGGTGGCTGGCCCTTCCGCAGTAGCGCGTTTAGCGGAGCGGCGATATCCGAGAAACTCGGTATAAACTGTCGATAGACGTTGACCAGACCTAAAAAGGATCGGAGCTCCGTTTGAGTACGGGGCTCCTTCGCCTCACAGAGGGACTTGATACGAACTTGTTCGATCATTAACCGTCCTGGACGGATGACGTGCCCGAGATACTTCACCGTGTCGGTGAAGAACTCGCACTTCCTCAACTTGAGGGTTATTCCTGCATCTCGCAGTACGGTCATCACGTCCGGCACGTGGGTCAGGTGATCGTCCAGGTTTCTGGAAAAGACAATGATGTCGTCCAAGTAGACAAGGCACGTACGCCACTTGAAACGCGACATCAGTATGTCTATTGCCCTTTGAAAGGTGGCCAGTGCATTGGTTAAACTAAACGGCATCCGCTTGAAGCGGTAGGAACCCGAGTGGCAAACAAACGCGGTTTTTTCTCGGTCCTCTTTCCGGACTGGGACTTGCCAGTAGCCCCAGTTAGCATCCAGAGCCGTCAACACGGTAGCGTCCCCGAGCGAGTCCATACACTCGTCCATGCGCGGGATCCGGTAGGTGTCCCTCACGGTGACGGCATTGAGGAGGCGGTAGTCAACGCAAAACCGCCACGTGCCGTCAGCCTTGAGGGCCAGCACCACCGGTGAAACCCAAGGAGATTGGGCGGGCTCGATGACTCCAGCACGGAGCATCTTGTCCACCTGAAATTCTTCCTCCTCCCGAGCTTTCGGTCCCGCCCTGTAAGGGGGTTGTGCAACCGGACGTGCGTCCGGTAGCAAGTCTATCCGATGTTCGGTTGTATTGATCTCACCCAGTGAGCCGTCCCACATTGTGGTAAACTCGCGTAGCATTCCGCGTAAGCGGTCCAGGTGTGAGACCGGTACATGACTCAGGTCCAGGTCCTCGAGGGCCTTGATCGGGTCTATCTTATCGTAGCTCGTAGGCTGTGCCCTGGTGTCAGGTGTGGGAACCGACGAGGTCGGAAATGCATCCGTCTTGACGGGTTTATCGAGCGCCAACTGCTGTGCCTCCCCGGAGGTTTCTGCAGCGGATACCGGAAGACCATCCTCGGTAGAGGGAGTTATTCCGAGTACTTCGGCAGCCGTCACCTTTGTAGGGAGCATCGCGAGCGGGTGCGGCGTCACAGACCCAATGACTTGGTTCCTTGCCAGCGTCTGGGGAGCCTTTCCCAGATTGGCAACCAACCTGAAAGGGGAACTCGGCGTGACTTGCACGATTCCGTTCGCAACGGTTAACTGAAATTTCTCGTACAGCGAGGGCAAGGGCTGAACAACCCGAAGACCGTGTTGACGGGAATTGAATGAAACAATAACCTGGCTCTCCGGGGGTATGGGGACTGACGAGGCAACGCGTAGCTTCGTAGAATCCCGGTTCGCCGGTGTGGGTTCCTGCGCAGCAGGTAGAGGAACGTGTTTCTTCGATGCTCGCTTCAGCGGTTGACGAACAATGGGGACGGTCGATCCGTCTTCAAGTTCCACCTGCTTAAGAGGTGGGCGGATGGCGTCGACAAACCTGTCGCAGTAGTCACATCCGAGTATAACTGGCGCGGCCAGCGAGCGGCACACAATAAAAGTTAGTTTAACCACCATCCGCCCTAGCCTGACGACCAGGTCGATCACACCAGCCGTTCTCAACGGGTTGTTATTGGCGTCCGACACGTCGGGTACCGTTTCAGAACGGATGAGTGACCGCAATGGCGGGGGTAAAACCGATTCCACAATAAAGTTCGGCCCAGCACCTGTATCCAGGACAGTGAGACATCTCACCATAGACTGCGTGTGCAGACCAAGGTCAGCGTAAACCTTGTAGTTACGCTTGGCCATTACCAAGACTCTATCCGGGATCCAGTTATTTCTAATCCGTATCCACGGTCGACGCAAAACACCGAGGTGTTTAGAGTCCGCGTCTGCGGTGTCCTTCCTTGTCAGGATTTTCACCTGGGAGCGAGGCATCGGCGCCTCGGGCGTCGTCAGCCTCAACTCTGAAGACGCCTCTCCCGAAGGGGAGACTCCCTCTATTCTTTTCCCTGTACAGGGTCCTGGTCGGGCGAAGGCCCGACTTCCTCGGCAACGAGTGCATGATTCCGTTGCACGGTAGCTACCGCAGGAGCGGGTTGAGATCCACCAGCGTGGTTTGGCGCTGGTGCGGCGCGTGCCGGCTGAGCCGGTTTGTACCGAGAATTCGGAGTGTGAGCCAATGCGTTGGTGAAGTCCGTCTTCGCGCGGAGATATGACGTGAGTGGCACGGAGCCCTTCTCCTGCGGGGAGAGGGCTTCGTAATTATCCACCACTCGCGCCATATCTCGTAGCGATAAAAGGCATTGCGGGGAGGTGTGCCCGCGCTTGTAGCACAAGTGGCACACCAACGTCACTCCCGCGTTTCGCGGTACGGCATTCCGAGCATCGGTGTATCTTCCGGGTTCCCGGTTTCCAACCCATACAGGGCGCTGACTTCGTGTCATGCCGTTTGAGTACGGCATACGGGGGGCCGGAGTGCGGCGGTCATTTAGATAGAAGACCTGCCCGTTCTCCGTGTCCCTTGCGGTTGAGTCAACCGAGCCATCCGTCGTAGACGGTAATTCCGTTGTCGGAATAGATAAACCATCGTGATGGATGACATTCATATTGTCATAACTCTGTTTAGGGATGCCATCCGTCGCAAATGACGGTGAAGAAGAGTCCGACTCAAGCAGCAAAGCCTTAGCGGCCTTCGACCGGGTTTCCGGATTGCGTGCACGTAGTGCATCTCCCTCTGCGCGGGCAAACTGTACGAGTTCAAGGTAGGTCCTCTTCGGCTCTTGTTCCCTGTAACGGGCGACAACAGTCTTGATGGCTGGATCCAAGCCATCAATGAACATCATACAGCGTTCCCCAGCGGGGTATACATTACCACAACGGTGGAAAGCCTTATTCAGGCGTACCGAGTAATCGGTCTCGAGCTCGCCGGAGCGTTGTCGAGTGTCTCGCAAAGCGAGTATCGCCGCTTGTATCGCGGAGTTGGTTGCGTAGGAACGGAGGAGGTACTGCACGGCCTCGGGCCAGCAGCTCACACCTCCTTCGGAGGCTCGCGACGAGCCCCGAACCGACAAAAACTGATCTTCAGCGACACCCCGTAGAAAGTAGGGTAGCGCCACGTAGGCTTGTCCTTCGTTCATTCCGAGTATATCGGCTTCCGCTACAAAGCGGTGTAGGAAATCCAAGACCAGAATTGGATCATCCCCAGTAGACGACTGGTTACGAAGTAAAAGCTGCATCCGCTTGATGCAGTCTTTCACTTTACTTATGTCACGCGGTGTTCGACCTAAAGAGGAATCTTCTAGCCGGTAATACCGGTAGGACAGGAGTGTCCTGTACAGAGGGTTGGTGGGCTTCAAGGGTTTGAGGCCCGGATGTCGCCGACCCTTGGGGCGCGACCGGATGGCCCCGTAGGTGGCAGAGGACCGCTTTGAGCGGGAAGAGCGCCCATAACGATCCAGTGGGTCATCGCTCACCGACGAATCGGAACTCTCCGAGTCACTCGGTTTACCGTCCGACTCAGATGATGAGTCGGACGGGTGTCCGTGCTTACGGTTAGAATCCCGGTTCTTCCGGCTCTTCCGGTTCCGCGACTGGGTCTCTCGATGAGAGACAACCGGTCTAGCCGCGTTTGCGGGCGAGGTTAACGTCCTCTCGACCGACTCAAGTCGGCTTCGGAGACGCTTGAAGCGATTCTCCATACCTTCTGCGAAGGAAGACGGAGGGCCAGAACACTCGAGTAGTGTATTGACGTCCGACCGCAATACGCGGATATCCTCGGCTAACTCACTTGTAGGGGGGTTAGCGAGGCTTCCTCGTAAAGAGCTGAATTCCCTCGAGAGGGTATTGTGAGCAGCCCGCAGGGAGCGGAGCTGCTCTTCCAAGCGTACAATCTGCGCTTGGTCGACCAACCGCGGAGGCGGAGAAACCACCGTTGCGACGGTCGTTAACCCGGAATCGGGCTGCGGGTCTTCAGTGCCGGTGACCGGTATCTCCCGGGAATGGGGTGTTGGAGCCAGGGCCTGTGGAACATCAGTGCCCCTGGCATCACCGCTCTGGCGGGAACGGCTGCGTGTTGCAGGAGGTTCCACGCTAGGCGATTTCCTTGGCATTGGCCACACCGTCTCGACGGAAGAATAGAAAGCAAACCGGTGAGACCGGAGAAAACCCGTTAAACGGAAAACAACCTCAGAGAGGACACAAGCGGTCTTGACTTCTAAGTCGGGAGACCAATTTTTAGGACAATGCCCCCAACGGGGAAAACCTACGAAGACGTCCGGATCTTCCTCTCACGAGGTAACCGGCGCGGTAGAGCCCTCCCAGGGATCGGCGCGCAATGCCGGGTGTAAGCCGGAGCCGAACCGTCGCGACGGGCGCAGGGAGGCTGAAAGAAGCCGAGAATATCCTCTGAAGCGGTGCTTGCGTATCCTCTGAGGAGGCAAAACCCACGAGAGTGGCGAGCACGACAGGTGTCAGTGCGAGCCGCAAGAGCGGGAATTGCCCAATGAAGGGGACGAAAAGGGAAGGAAAATGGGAACGGAGGCAAGAGGGCGAGGTTGACCACGATTCGCAAGAGGGGACTCGGGAATAGCCGGCACGGCCGGGTGTAGCAAACCGTATACACGGGCGGAACCACGAAAGTGGGAATAGATACCCAACACACGAAGGCTGCTTGAACGTCCAAGGGGGTTAGGAAGCCGTGCACCACGGGAAATCCCTCCGTAAGGAGTTGTATATCCGCGCAGGCGGTTCGACCCAGAGCCAAGATCTGGAAGACCAAGATCACCCCTGTTGGGGAGACTTTAGTGGACCGGCGGCCGCGAGGCCGGCGGCCTAAGTACTGTAGTCACCGTAGAATAGAATAAATAAAGTCTATCCTAAATAGCTAAATGTCCGTCTAACAAAAGGGGCCAATCTGGCGGCCACGTGTCGCGCGGGCGCTGCGGCCACGTGTATGGCACCCGGTCCCGCCGGTGCATCACCGGCGTTCCGGCCATCGCCGTGAAACGGATTACTCCTACTCATAACGAGGTTGCACGCCGGAGGCTCCGGAAAAAACTTAAGTCCCCAAAAACCTCCCTGGAGGACGTTGCTCTTCAGCGTGTAATTAGAAATTCAGGAGCGACCGAATCTTTGCTATATTGATGACTCAAAAAAAAATTCATCTCGGGAATTCACATCCCTATAATTGCTCCCGCTATCACCCGAGGATCCATATTCATCCATCTTTCCATCCATCTTTGCATCCATCTCCGAATCCACACGGGCTCAGTCGCTCAGCATGCCCGTCATGGACCGCCCATACGAGCAAAAAGTTATTCATGTAGTGCAACGTCCTCGGCGATATTCCAGTGTCGGTTAATCATAAGTTAATATTGATACTCTCGTGGGGGATGCTCTACTTAGGGGAAAAACGTTGTGCAATTTTTGGAACTATGACAGCGTAGTATATTTAGAAGGCATAGACCACCTATATAATGGGTCCCCACATGAGAAGAATACTAATTAGAAATGTAGTAGTATAAAAAAAGGCACTAGCGTAGTTTGTTTAATTGAATTCATTAGTCTAGTGGCCATAGTAGAACAGTACTTGTGCCCTGGAGAGCTCGCCGTCGCCATCACCAAGTAAATGGGTACCGTGTGTTCGGCTCTAATTTTGACTGTCTTTGCAGTATTACGACTCCCTTTCGAGGCTGTTCGCAATTCCATCGGTTCAGTTATCGCACCAGCATCTATTTAAGAGTGATTATTTCTATAATTTGTGTGTGTTACTGTTTCTTTTATTCCTATATTTACTGTTTGTAACAGGTTTGTTTTCCGCTCCAGAATTGGTTTGTTTCTTCGTTTCCTGTTATTTGTAATGCTCCATTAAAGTTGCTTCCTTTATTTGTTCCTTTATTTTCCCTGTTCCAAGGGTTATCGGCATTGCTATCGTACGCTGCATACTTGTTTCTATTCCTACTTCCGTGGTATATCCTGAAGTGTCCGTGGAGTTACACCCACAGCTACGAGATACAGAAGGCTCTACGTTGAGTTATCCTAAGAAGGAAGCAAGGCTTCGAAGATCTTGAGTGTTTTTTTCCCTCGCGGGTTATTGCACTAGAGTGGACTCTCGGCTGGTGAACCGACTCTTTTTTTCTCGTGATTGCCTTCATCGGACTGAGCTACTCTTTGACAACGCTTTCAATGTTCAGCCCGGCACCCAATGGCTACTCTTTATTGGACTGCGAGTGCATTGGCGGTACCTTGAAGTTTGGCTTGTTTACGACGCATATTCTTGTTTTGGTGTTGATTAAAGTGGCTATAAAAAATTTAAAAACCTCGTTGTTGGCGTTGAATTTATCAAAATCGTCAATCTATGAGTTGCAAGTTGGGCTTGCGTTCATTATGGTAGCGATTGATTCGGAGATGGGATGGCATGTCACTCAGTGTTGGTATTATGTGGATGAATTCACAATGATCAACTTTATGTTTTACTTCTTTATATTTAACGCAGAATATGCACACTGTAAGCGTCAAAGCTGACTTGTGTGTCGTTGACCAGAGACTGCTTTGTGCCTGTCTTTATATAGTTTTGAAATGCAGTGTAATAATTTCCTAGCCATCATCAAAATCTACGTTCTAAGTTTCCAATACCCATAGCCCATCATTCAGGCATCGTCCTTGCTGTACGTAAGCGTTTCCAGTTCTGCACACGCAGATGCACAGATTGTCAAGTAAAATATTCCACCATTCCATTTGCTCCTCGTTATTTTTCCATTCTTCAACATTGTTCTTTCTGCGTTTGATCTTTGGAGTGACGGCCTTGTAGAATCGCACACTACCACGGATACTTTATTGAACGTTCTGTTTGCCGTGTCTTTCTTCATCATGTGTCCATTGTATCCCGCGGGCAGTGCCAGTGGTAATAGCAGCTACAAAACTCCCATCTATATAGCACTCACGTTTATTTTTGCTGTTCTCACATATCGAGGTTACAAGATACTGGGCAGCTGGCGTATCTCATGGTTCCCCTTCTTCTCCGTTGGCGTTAATTTGTTCCTTGTGTTCTTGCTGCAACAGAAAGGAGGTGACCCGTGCTCCGACGCGCGCAAGATTTCAAATGCCGTATTTCACATTGCTCCCGACTTGCTTGGAACGGAGGCTGGCGTGGCCATATTCACCGTGATAGTGTATCTAAAGGGTCGTCAGGCCAGAAGGGATGCAGAGCGAGCGCGATTGCTTCCAGGACGCACATAGTGCTTTTTCTACTTGCTTGATTGTTTCAAACCGTTTTTCCATTTGTGCAAGCGTCCATTATGTTTCCCGTTTTAAAGCATAACCTAACTAGACTTGTCTGCCAGAGATTGTTTGTTTTCTCTTTCGCTACTCATACGGTTTTTTCCTTTTGGTTGTTCTGGTGTCGCGTGTCTGTAGGTGACAAATCTTACTGTAGGCGACGCAAGCCAGGTATCTACGGCTACGCTCGCGCAATCGGTAGGGTAATTCACGGCTCTCATACTGTACAACGCCTACTCAGTGACCGTGCCATTATGTCACGCCTTCTTCCCCTCCTCCAACGTCCTACTTCTCGAAACGAATCTACTTGTCGCAGAACGCTCAATTGCATCGGCTATGACGTTGCACAATCATTGTGTCTTGCTATGCTTCGTTTTGTACTGAACGAGATCAGCTTGCGTGCCGAAGCATTCTCAAAAAGCAGTTATGCGCACTTGGCTTTCTTGGCTGCATCCCAAATGAGGTTGTTACATTTGCTTCAACTTCTTCACGTGTTTCTATGCAGTGAGGGGCGTCTTGATTTGAGGGACCAGGTCTAAATCGCACCACACATCGATCAAAATCACAGCTTATGCTCCTCGCATATGCAGCAACGTCCCAGTTCGCGGAGCAACCTTGCGACACCAACTCGCTTGTGCTGAACTACGATTCTGAGTAACACCGGTGCCCCATAAGACGGAGAGTAGTCAGCAACCTAACACTAGCGACGCGCCGCGCCGAGTGGTCACCGCATGGTTTTGGCTTTCAGAATACTTCGCTGCATAACAAAGCACATCTCAAAAAGACCCAAAGATTCCTCAATAACGCGCATCGCCTTGATTCAGATGCCGCGCCAAAAAATAATCTTTCGAAAAGGTGGCGAGCGCTTGCACCTCATCGCCCCAATCTTGAACTGCTGTATGAGACAACTGCTGACATAAGCAGCTGCTGACGCAAGCGTCTGCGTCAAAGCGCGGCAAGCTCAGTTTGGTCACTCGCGTCATTTTTATTCAGTTACGTTTTGACCTTCGTTTGTTTCCCCGCACCTAAAACGCTTTTTCTTCAACTCATCTGCTCCTTATCTCCCGCCACGACCTCAGCGTGCCTCATATCTATCCTTGTCTGCGTCAACCAATTTCAACATGTAGCATCCAGCGTTTCTTCCTTCAGTCCGGCTTCCGCCCTTCACTCAACGCTCTCCGTTGTCGCTGGCACACAAGCTTCCTTTTCCCATACTACGTCAACCATCACGTCACTCTGTATTGCATGCATCCGCTTCCGACTCCTTCAACAACTCAAATCGCAACCCAAACAAAAGTTCGTTTCCCTCTCGTCTCACTGACGTAACATTTGTCGAAATCGACAGCACGACCGGGTGTCTGGCAACCTCCAATACCCCGGACAGAACAGTAATTAAACAAGGCACTCTCACTCTTCCTTATGGCGATGTTGCCTATCTGCCAGTATCCACAAAGCGAACAACATACGCCGCCGTATACGGTCGTAAAGACGTATTGTCAAAACCTGATCTTTCCACCACACCTTTCATAGTCTTTGTTCATGGTTTCTCCCAGCGTCTGCGTAACTACTCATCACTGTTGCGTCTACTTGCCGCGCAAGATTACGTGATCGTAGCACCGCGTACTTGGGTTTTCTCCATACTTTTTATGAAGGTTGAAACGCAATCGTGTTTCGCTTTACTTCAGGCGAGACTGCAAACTGCACTGCTAATCGACCCAGCCCGAGCCCTAGAGGTTGCTGAGGAGTAGACTTCAGCCATTCAACTGTTGGGACACTCCATGGGCGGCACCATGATGCTGTCATTCGCCGGACGAGTCGGTACCAATATTCGATCCGTAGCGGTCATGGCTCCTGATGCGTATGACTCAGTAATCACGGAGCTGAACCAAATCGTCTCTCTGAAAGCTAAAGATGGCCTTGGGCGTATGTCAAAGCTGGCGGAAGACATGACTGTTAACCTTATGCTATTGCCTGGAAAGAAGGATCACATTGTATGCTCTTGTGAAATGGGCCCAATTCTCTCCGTGTTCATCAGAAAGGCTGTCACTGGTTGGGCTGAGATGAAAAAAGGAACTCATCTTGGGTTTGAGGATTCTTTGGAGGTTGATATCCCGCGCATTGAAAAACTTGACAACTTGATTTTCAACATCATTGACATGATTGTTTTCGGCTCGGGTGATATTTTTGGACTGGATGTTAAAGAACAGCTCCAGAGCACCAAGGCCTTGCTTCTCAACTGATTTGTCCATGTCGAAGATGATAAGCAACGTCTTATCGACGAAATGCAGTCCATTTCCGTTGCTCAAGAGATCTCATATTCTTGGAGCGAAGAACTTTCCCTCGTGATCGTCAACGCAGGGTAAAGAGACCAAATACTCAGTAAACGTTCCGCGTTTGTTCTTTTCCTTTTTCGAGCACAGCGCTCTTGTTGTCTCTCGCCCTATCTCCCCCCCTCCACCATACTGAAAAGCTTCGACTTTGGTCTGAGCCTTCTCCTCTCAACCTTTGTTCTCACCAACCAAGCAGCAACCGTAACAAGCTACCTGTTCTTATCGTACTGCAGAAGTTGTTTTGTCGAAGCTACCACAGTTTACTGTTGCGATGTCGCGCTGCTCGTCCTTAAGTACACACTTCCACCATTTATTTGACCTCCAGCCTCTTTAAGTCACTGAGATCACAAACTCAGTAATACACCGGGACAGTTCCTAAATTATCTAGGCGCCGTTTAGAAGCCAAATGTCTCATTTCGGACAACACTTGTAACTTTCTTGTTCAGAGCTCTTCAACCATGCTTTCATTGCCAGTCAGTGAACATTAAATTCTTCAAAAAACAAGAAATAAAATCATAACAGGAAAAAATTTCATCTCTATTTCAACACACTCACAAAGCCCAGGGCCTTTCCTTGATGCCATGATTCAATCTGTTGTAGAGCAAATGCGAAGCACGTTCCTTTCTTCTCTCTCTCTTCGCGGCAGAATTGGTGGCGGAGGATCCACTCAAAAAAAGCACCCGCCTTCACAGAACGATATCGTAAATCTTCATGCTGTTGTCTGTCCTCTATAGTTCAAGTTTTCATATGCTTGTTACTCAAGCGTTAAGCAAACCCGATTGAGGAATATCTACTGTACTCCTCTTGGCGAGGTTGATCTCAATGAAACATTACTGATCTGAAATACAACCGGCAGACTCGGACCCGTGTGCGATTAGAATTCACCGGTTCAATGTGAGATGGACCTTGAACACCAACTTTCAGTGAATGTTGAAATAAAAAAATTGCTGAGCAGCGTTCCCCACGTGATGAGACATATGTCAAGTAATGCATTAGGGGCAACAATAGAAAAAAAAAGTGTTTACTTGTGATTAACGGATAGGCAACGAGTCGACAACGCGATGAAGGAGGAGCACATCAGCGGCGCCCCGGAATAAAGCCATAAACTGTGGCTTATTCTTCCCATGATTTATGGTGGGAAACCCCAGTCTCAGTCCCGCCACCATCATGCATCATCTTCATCGTAAAATGAAAGAGTTGCAACCTATGTCAGTCACACAGCCGTAAACAAACCCAGTATGCTGTATTGCAACCTCTTTCACACCACTTGCTCTCCTTATTCTTCTTACACGTCCACTTGCACCCAATTCTGATCCCAGTGCACTTCGCGTAGCAAGTGCAGTAACTGACGCTGTCGACGGCATCAGACGTTAGCTCAATGCCAACCTTTTGAGCCCCATCTCCAGCTCCTTCCGCACCTGTTTCGAGCCCCTCAATGTCACTGGGGGCTTGCTTCTGTGCCGCTTGGCCGTGGGCAATATGGTCCACACACTCTCTCACATATGAAAGGTACCCATCCGATAAACATCTTGACGCACATAGTGAACAACTCTCTTCTCCAGTTGGCTCAGAAGTACTGGAAGCCAGGCAGACCTTCTGCGCTGAAGAACAAATCACCGATTGGCCGCCTGCTATCGATGAGCAAAACGCCACAATCAGCAGTGTACAAGCCAGCAGCGTGCGAGACGGTGAGTGGTAGAAGGCAGCCATTTGGATTTGGATGTATCTTTTGATCGAGGATGTAGTTGCTTGAGACGAAGGGAGGCTACGGAAAGTGTCCGCTGCTAGAAATAGTGGAGTGATCTCGTTAGCTCCGATGGACGAGCGGCTGCCGAGGATATGGAAGGCAAGCAGAACAGCGAACGAAGCTCTGATTTATACCGATGGGGCTTGCGGTCGCCAGCGCCAACTGGTGCCAATGTGTGGAGTTAAGCGTCTGCCGCGAGGCATGGTGCAGACACCCATTTGCAGGCAACCAGTGCTCATCGGGGCTTTGTATACTATTGCACAGTGTAGCTTTTTTCCTCCAGCGAGATACACAATCCCATTCCGTTAAGGATCCACAGTAACTCATTTGAAGCAATCCTCGCGCGCCTTTTCGCGATTAAAGGCATCTCATTGTCACGGTAACATATCGGCTTTCGAAATGTACGCCGCGAACGATAGGCATTGCTGAGTCAGCAAAATGCACAAGAACTTTTAACATAACTGCCGGCGGAAGCCGTGTGACAACAGCTCCTCCATTAGTAAGTATTTAACTGCAGCTTACCATTCGGAGCACTTGTGGTCATGGACGTGTTTTCTTCAACGCTTCCCGCGTGTTTACGGCTCTTGCTGACGCAATCTTCCCTAACCTTACCCACTCATGCGAGTATAAGACGCCAGCTATGTGGGCCCTATAGGCCTCTTCAGCTAGGGTTTTCGAGTCATATGCACTCAACTTGCTCGCAAGACACACCCGTGCATCATTTATGACCTCTCGGATGTGCGTCGCTTCAAAGTGATAACGTTATACGTACCTCGGGCGCCTCCTCCCCCATTGCGTGCCTCGCTCGAAGAAAAAGAAGCTCCACTGCGATGATATACAAGGCCCCGACGAGCAGTGGTTGTAAGCAAATGGGTGTCTGCCCTATGCCTCGCGGCAGACGCTTAACTCCACACATTGGCACCAGTTGGCGCTGGCGACCGCAAGCCCCATCGGTATAAATCAGAGCTTTGTTCGCTGTTCTGCTTGCCTTCCATATCCTCGGCAGCCGCTCGTCCATCGGAGCTAACGAGATCACTCCACTATTTCTAGCAGCGGACACTTTCCGTAGCCTCCCTTCGTTTCAAGCAACTACATCTTCGATCAAAACATACATCCAAATCCAAATGGCTGCATTCTACCACTCACCGTCTCGCACGCTGCTGGCGTGTACACTGCTGATTGTGGCGTTTTTCTCGTCGATGCCCCACGGCGGTTTTGTGGTCTGTGCTTCCACGCCCAAGTTCTGTAGAGGTTCCAGCTCTTCTGAAGGAACTGGGGGGAAATGCTGTACATGTTGTGAGTTAAGTTGTGTATCAGATGGGTGTCCTATAAAAGGGAGAGAATGTGAACCCCCTATCTTCTCGAGCGAAAGGGATGAGAGCCAGGTGTCCAGGTTTCAGGAGCTCGAACAGTTTGTCAAAAGTGCCGGATCTGAAGCGGTGCAGGAGGCCAACAAGACGGTGTCCCTGAAAAGTGGTGAACAATTCGAGTATTGTATTTGTGTTGCTGCATGTGCTTCAGCCAGAGCCGTATGCAACAAAGTACTCTCAATTCCAGGTTCCTCTTTTGTATGCAAGAAATTGTATCAAGCGTGTCTGGTGCCTTGCCAGATTCTGTGACCTTTGGGACAGGGCTGCCCGCTTCAAGAAAAGGTCTTGCTGATTCGATGTGGCTCGGAAGAAGATTGCCGTCACAGCAGATGTTGAGCTTGCGTTTTTCATGGAAGAGGAGACAAGTGTGGAGGATTTTTTCACCGCATGAAGAAGAATAGCGTGTGTAATAAATATTTTCGCTGTGACCTTGCATGAGTATATATGTTCTGCTACCCTTCAAGGGCTTGATCAAAAACCCCGGCACTGATGTTGGCGAGGCCTCCCTTCCGTCGTTGCCCGCCCATAACACCCCACCTTCAGCAACGACACAACACGCGAGAGAGATGCACTTATCTGATAGCCACAGCACATGCGCCTCTTTCCTGGCCATTCTCTCTGTTCCTGACCAGAGCTTTCCGCGCTGCCGAGCAAATAGAGCGCACGCCAAGTGCTCGTGCAGCGCTTTCCACAGAGCACAGGCTAATACTTCTAGGATGAAATTGTGCCATATGTCGCACTTGCGGCAGCGACGACGTGCTTGCGATTAGGGGATTGTCACCTTGTTCTTGTCAACCTGTATCTAAAATGGAGCAACTTGTGATACCACACCCTTCCATCACCGTATTGTACCAACACGAGTGGGCGACAGCTTGGAAAAGAGTTCTCTCCTTCTCCCCAAGGAGAAAAGCAAGCATTCAGCGTCTTTCAAATCTCTGTTGACGGGGGTTAAGCCACGCACTGCAATTGCAGGGAACAGAATAGAAAAACGTCAGGTAAACATCGTACTGATTCGTAGTCTCGATTGCAAACAGCACAATATAGGGCACAACTCAGGAGCAGGTTAATTCCGATGCCCTTTGAGGTTGCTTTCAGCGTGGCCGCTTAAAGTATTTATTAATAGTGCCCGAAGAGGTGCTAATGATAGTTGCAGCAATAGCAATGATTAGCGAGAGGCAATAGAAAACACTGCAGATGCGTTCGATCGCATTCAAGACAACAAAGCAGAAACGAAGTCTCATGACCAGTATCCAAAACATAACACATAGTCATGCATTTGAGCCATATGCACATGGCAAAACAGCACGCTTTCTCCCAGCACTGCAAGAATTAGAAGACATCGGTCATCATGATGCGCGATGGCGTGGAGTCGGAGGATACAACAATCTCTATGCCGACTTCAAATACTAAGGATTCAAGGGGCACAAAAGCTGCTGCATATGGGCAAAAACAGGTAGTGATGCGATTTTGCAATCGATCCGTCAAACGCTATAGAGTTGGAGCAAGCCTACCAGTGCTCTAATAAATAGCCACCGACCTCAAAATATCACAAAATATAGCACCCCAACAGGTAAGCAAGACTACCAGAGACTGGCAGAGAGGTACTATTTGTCTCAATCCCAGTACAAGCCTCGTCTAGCTCGGTTCATGTCAACCAACCATTTTCACAACATCATAAAAGAACCAGAAATATAGAACATTCTGTATCATTGCCTCACATGACACCATGGAACAACTTAAAGGGTGCCGGCAGACATGTTTGTGGGAAAAAATGTTTTGGTGGACTTCCGAGAATTAGTAGCAGCTGCATAGAGAGAAAAGTGGTGAGAAGGTTTGGTTTTTTTAGAGTCCTTGGTTGAAATTGAAAAGTTGAACGTATATTAGTTGTGACACGGTGTAGTAGAGATGAAGCGTTGTGGGCAAATGTAGAGGCGCAGTAAAACCAAATAAGGTTTTTGGTTTTGCAACGACGCTTGAATTGGGTCTAAAGAGGCGTATGCGATATATGAGGCGGGTGGTGAGAGTTTAAGAATGTGACGCAAATGTTGCGAGAGACGTATTGGTGAAGGCGGAAAACGGGGTTTCGGGGGCCCATGGGGGTGTATTAGGATGTGGGCAGACGTATTCAAAAAGAAAGAATTGGATTGCCTTCAGGCAATAAATTTCAACTGCAAATCACGGCTCATAAGTTACACACCTATTGTTGATTTGCATTGTTTTTTCGCACTTTCGGGATGCAAATTATGAGCCGTTATTCGCAGTTGACCAAAACTGCCTGCAGCCAGTTTCGCGAAATGCAAGGAAACTCGTTTTGCTCCTACCAGGCGCCGTAACAAAGCCAACGCTGCTGTAAACAGCAGATTTCCATGCCTATGTCTCCCTACTACTAGGATCAGGTGGGTTCTATGATTTTACATGCGTTTGGGCTGCTTACATGTTTTCATTAGTCTTACGCCAACCATGGAACGCAGCGCAGAATACGTGTATGTGCGTTTTTGACAGCGCCTGATGGATGCAATGGAACGCGAATATAATTTTAATTCGTTTGGGGAACCAGTTGTATGCCAAGACGCTCCGGTAAATTGAGCCTTAATCCATTGTTGATCAATTTACTATACCAAACCCATAGATCGCAGCGAAATGGAGCACGGTCTTTACTTCAAGCATCACACCGTTTATATACCTCTCATTTTATATCTCTGCTCGGTAATGGTGCAGTACTGCCCTAAAACATGTACCTGTGAAACGAATTTGAAAGTTTACACTTACCTACAGTTGCATTTACTTTCATATCTGACTAAGCTTGTTTTACTCCTTCCTCAAATTTGAAATCTCAGCGCCAATCCTTAGAAAATTGGGAGTTTCGTCGTCCGACGACTATAAACATTTTGCAAAAACCCGGTCTTGTTCGTGAAACATAGTAGAGTCAGAACGTAAGCTTGCCTCTTTTGATTCGTTGAAGAGACTGCAGTCTCTGTCGCAGAAAAGATCCTGTACCAAACGTGCCCTTGTCATCGGCGATGATCTCCACAGATACCAGACAAGATTTCTGAGAAGAACAAGTCTACAAGCAGGACTGAAACCCTGCCCATCCCTGTGTACTTTGAATCCTTTCGCATAAGACAGACCACACTTGAAACAACCTCCAGATGGTATTGCAAGATATTTGTCACACAAGCGGTACCTGTGATTTTATGAGAAGCATTTAAAGCATTGGTTCCTTTCCCACCCGCAACTTTGATTACCGTGCTTCACAACTGCTTTGTGTGAAACATAGCAAGCAATGCATTCATGTTCAAATTCTCTGATGAGGGACTGGCAAGTCCCTACAACATGACTCATTGAGTCTTTTCCATGAGAAGAAGTGAATTGTAGTGCCCGACTAGAAGCTTCATATGCTTTAGAGAAGGCAGTAGCAGGACCTTCCGTTTCTAGGGCATGGGGTTTCGGTCTCCATTTCGGCCCAGCAGGGCTGCAATTCTCCCAACTCTGTCGCTTATCACCGTCATCAACTTTTGGTGCACCATTGCTTCGAGTGTGGCAAATGTGACAATTCTCCGACTCGCTATCCAGCAAGCACATGCCACTTTGTTCCCCGTCCATGACACCATACATCCAGTTATTTCGGCACAACGAAGTGTTTTCGAGCCATTTCTGTTCTTCCCTCCACTGCTCTAGTTTAATATAGTCTTCTTCATTTTGGATCTGCAATTCCTTTCGCTCTATTTCAGCCACAAAGGAACGTGCAAGACTACTGGAGTAGACGGTGATACAAAAAGAGAGCCTTCCATCCCTCCCTGCTCTTCCAGACTCCTGTGCATGGTCCGAAAGTGAGGTAGATCCACCTACATGCAAGACTAGTCTCACATTAGGGGCGTCTATTCCAGCTCCAAACGCACACGTGCACACCATGAGGACCACTGTGCACTGAGATGAATCCGTCGTATCTTTTTCACCTTGACTATTTTGCTGTCTCCAAGCTTTGTATATCTGGATCCGTTGAATCTTGTCCATGCCGGCGTGATAGCAAAGAACAGAGACCTTTTTCGATAAAGGTTTCCTGGGGCTTCCGTTGTCTAAACCTTGTTCGTTCTCGTAAAAGGCTGATAGAATATCATTGAGCTGGTCGGCGTCCTTCCTTCGAGTGACGTAAAGGAGAACCCGGAAAGCAGGCGAATCCTGATGATCATTGGCGTTAAGCCTAACTTGTTGACCTATATATATTACAGGTTGTAAGTGTGGGCTGGCGCTTGGTAAAACGCAGTTGTCAGTAGCACTTGGTAATTACATACACCAAGCGCCATGCGCTGCATTCGACGTATGTGCGATTTTGACCCCCTTGATGGAAAACGTTGTGCTGGAGAGCGCGTATGACACATTGGCACGCTCAAAAAATCGTGGCTAATTGCGCTCAGGCGCTTCGTTCGGGTAACGTAGCGCGCGACTTGCCAGATGTTGGGGCGCAGCACCCATTTTTGCAATTTTTGCTTTTGAAAAAATCATAAATTTTACGCGCGCTGGGCTTTCTGCCAAATCCTGCGTTTGCACATGTTTTATTGTAACATTTATGCTGCAAAACGTGGAGGCGTGCGTCGAGTGAGGCACTCAAAAGGCGCTTGGTTTCAGCCACATCTCCGCTGCACAGTCGAGCTGTGTTGTAAGGTGGATAATGTGCGAAATTGTTATCAAAAGAAAGGGTTAGGGTATGCGTTTGCGCTTGGTTCTGTGGCGATTTCGTGGAGGCAGTTGGCACATTGTCAGGCGTTTTGTATGTGCGTTTTTGGGGTCGTGTACGTGGCTAAAAAAGGTGCGTTTGCGCTTGGTTCTAGGATGGTTTTCATATCCGGCAACACTGGGGGTCGATATTCGTTGGTATTGTCAAGTTCAATGTAGTTTGAGTGTGGTGAGTAGTAGGTCAGGCGAGTGCTGGCGCCACACTCTCAGCTAAAGAAGATGCGTGCAGTGCGTTTAGTGAGGTAGGGATGACGTATGCTTAACGATGCCAGGTAGGGTCTTATGACGTTAAGGTTTGTCCAACAGTGCCATCGCCATAAAGTAGCTATCGGTCAGGGCCTACGGGAGTTTACGTTTTGGTAGAAGAAACCATTGTGTACGGGCTTTTACAGGTTTTTGTAGTGCAACGCCCAGTCAGGGGATACTTGAAGATGCAACTCATAGAATGAGGATTGAACCCTCCGAGGGTTATGATTATGATCCCCTCTAAGGTGTGCTGAGGTGGCACTGTTTTCCGGTTATATTTCGCCTATAAGGGAAAAATTCGGATGGCCCATGGTTGGATTGGCCCCGTGATACACGTGGCTTAATTTTGGCACCGATTTTCGGATATTTGTAGAACGTTGGACTTTTGGGCCCTGAATATATTGGTGTTTTGGCATGCTGAAAAATCAATGAATTTTTTGATGTCTGTGTCTGAGTTGAAAACAGGGCCGGCCAGACAAAAAATTGTAAAAATTATGCTGTGGCGCAGGTCAAGCAGCCAGACATGTATTTTGATTAAATCTACCGAATAGCAGGCCTCAGTACACCGCAAATGCAAGTCTGATCGAGACTAGAAAAGCGCGATAGAAGGTGCCACAAATGGAGGTTGTCCGAGACAAAACGGGTGTCTGAGACAAAACGGGTGTCTGAGACAAAACGGGTGTCTGAGACACCACGGGTGTGTATGAACTTGTGACAGTTGCCATACCAAACTCATCTCTGGGCACTGGACTACACGTTGCACGGGCCTGTAACGCGGCTAAACACGTAGAAAGACGTGTGAGGGAGGATCTTAGAGAAATCCAAAGTGTACAGTTGAACATGGTGGCCGCTAGATGATCTGATCTAATTTTCGAAAAGCTTCGGATTTGGGTGTGTTTGGGAGGGGTTTTACAATCTGAGAAAAGGACTTTGCCGTGTGTGCGGTAGACGGCAGATGACTAGCTCGTGATTCACCGAACTGTGGACACGCACAAGTAGGGCTGAGGAGAGTGTGTTGGATGTGAATGATGTGTAAGAGTGCTGAAGAGGGACCGAGTTGGACACAAAAACCGTGTGATGATTGGCGTTTTAGCATGCCGAAAAATGTTTGAATGACTTGCAGTCCCTTAAGAAAAGAGGTGGGTTTAGGGGAAGATGCACCATTACGGGGTTTTATATTTGCAGTAAGGAAAACAGTCTATATATATTACAGGTTGTAAGTGTGGGCTGGCGCTTGGTAAAACGCAGTTGTCAGTAGCGCTTGGTAATTACATACACCAAGCGCCACGCGCTGCATTCGACGTATGTGCGATTTTGACCCCCTGGATGGAAAACGTTGTGCTGGAGAGCGCGTATGACACATTGGCACGCTCAAAAAATCGTGGCTAATTGCGCTCAGGCGCTTCGTTCGGGTAACGTAGCGCGCGACTTGCCAGATGTTGGGGCGCAGCACCCATTTTTGCAATTTTTGCTTTTGAAAAAATCATAAATTTTACGCGCGCTTGGCTTTCTGCCAAATCCTGCGTTTGCACATGTTTTATTGTAACATTTTTGCTGCACAACGTGGAGGCGTGCGTCGAGTGTGGCACTCAAAGGCGCTTGGTTTCAGCCACATCTCCGCTGCACAGTCGATCTGTGTTGTAAGCTGGATAATGTGCGAAAATTTTATCAAAAGAAAGGGTTAGGGTATGCGTTTGCGCTTGGTTCTGTGGCGATTTCGTGGAGGCAGTTGGCACATTGTCAGGCGTTTTGTATGTGCGTTTTTGGGGTCGTGGACGTGGCTAAAAAAGGTGCGTTTGCGCTTGGTTCTAGGATGGTTTTCATATCCGGCAACACTGGGGGCCGATATTCGTTGGTATTGTCAAGTTCAATGTAGGTTGAGTGTGGTGAGTAGTAGGTCAGGCGAGTGCTGGCGCCACACTCTCAGCTAAAGAAGATGCGTGCAGTGCGTTTAGTGAGGTAGGGATGACGTATGCTTAACGATGCCAGGTAGGGTCTTATGACGTTAAGGTTTGTCCAACAGTGCCATCGCCATAAAGTAGCTATCGGTCAGGGCCTACGGGAGTTTACGTTTTGGTAGAAGAAACCATTGTGTACGGGCTTTTACAGGTTTCAGGGGTTTAGGGGTTTAGGGGTTTTAGGAGAAGCTTTACCTTTATGGGATTTTGAATTTACGGAGAGGAAAGCATTGTGTAGTGGTTTTAGGGGTTTTAGAGGTTCAGGGGTTCAGGGGTTCAGGGGGTTTAGGGGAAACTTTACCTATATATATTACAGGTTGTAAGTGTGGGCTGGCGCTTGGTAAAACGCAGTTGTCAGTAGCGCTTGGTAATTACATACACCAAGCGCCACGCGCTGCATTCGACGTATGTGCGATTTTGACCCCCTGGATGGAAAACGTTGTGCTGGAGAGCTCGTATGACACATTGGCACGCTCAAAAAATCGTGGCTAATTGCGCTCAGGCGCTTCGTTTGGGTAACGTAGCGCGCGACTTGCCAGATGTTGGGGCGCAGCACCCATTTTCGCAATTCTTGCATTTGAAAAAATCATAAATTTTACGCGCGCTTGGCTTTCTGCCAAATCCTGCGTTTGCACATGTTTTATTGTAACATTTTTGCTGCACAACGTGGAGGCGTGCGTCGAGTGTGGCACTCAAAGGCGCTTTGTTTCAGCCACATCTCCGCTGCACAGTCGATCTGTGTTGTAAGCTGGATAATGTGCGAAAATTTTATCAAAAGAAAGGGTTAGGGTATGCGTTTGCGCTTGGTTCTGTGGCGATTTCGTGGAGGCAGTTGGCACATTGTCAGGCGTTTTGTATGTGCGTTTTTGGGGTCGTGGACGCGGCTAAAAAAGGTGCGTTTGCGCTTGGTTCTAGGATGGTTTTCATATCCGGCAACACTGGGGGCCGATATTCGTTGGTATTGTCAAGTTCAATGTAGGTTGAGTGTGGTGAGTAGTAGGTCAGGCGAGTGCTGGCGCCACACTCTCAGCTAAAGAAGATGCGTGCAGTGCGTTTAGTGAGGTAGGGATGACGTATGCTTAACGATGCCAGGTAGGGTCTTATGACGTTAAGGTTTGTCCAACAGTGCCATCGCCATAAAGTAGCTATCGGTCAGGGCCTACGGGAGTTTACGTTTTCGTAGAGGAAACCATTGTGTACGGGCTTTTACAGGTTTCAGGGGTTTAGGGGTTTAGGGGTTTAGGGGTTTAGGGGTTTAGGGGTTTTAGGAGAAGCTTTACCTTTATGGGATTTTGAAGTTACGGAGAGGAAAACATTGTGTAGGGGTTTTAGGGGTTTTAGAGGTTCAGGGGTTCAGGGGTTCAGGGGGTTTAGGGGAAACTTTACCTTTATGGGATTTTTTATTTACGGAGAGGAAAACATTGTTTAGGGGCTGGAGGGCTTTAGGGGTTTTAGGGGAAGCTTTGCGTTTATTGGATTTTAGGGGTTTTAGGAGTCTAGAGTCGAGACGTCAAGTTCCATTATAGTACGAATGCGTGGTGAACAGATTGTTTGAGGGTGTACTCGATATCTGCGGTGGTTGGATAAAGTTCTGTGTTGAGCGACCTGCATTCGATAAGTGTACTGGGCTTTATGTGTAGGACTGATATAGAGTGTAGGTTGTTTCGTTACACTGTATTTTTGAGGCGGAGTTGGGGTATTTAGGGGCTGAGGTTGAGCTGGAGATAGAGTCGTTTGAATAACGCTTGTTGCTGGGTTGGGTGTAATGTAACGGTCGAATATGGGGTGTTTGGCGTTATACTTAAGTATAAAGAGTAGGAAATGTGGTTTTCTGTGGCAAGGAAGAGAGTTGAAAGCAAAATGGAGAAAGAAGAATGGGTGTTTATTGTACCGGGTTGGAATCTAAAATCGTGCTTAAATGAGTGTTGTGGTTGACTTCCACCAAGCTGCAAGGCGTAGAATGTTGGGTACGGCAAAGTGGTTGTTGTGTGTTAACCAATCATGAAACATGGCGTCTATTTCAAGGTGGAGGGGTGAGGAATCTTGGGAGGATTGGGAAATGGAGTTGAACTTGGATTGCATGCGGCCGTCAAAGAGGTGGAGTGCAATTTCGGAGCGAGTTTTGGAGCATGTTCGCCACAAGACCCATGCCAGTTGATAGAGCGAAATGAAGATGCAGTGTCTTGTTCCAAAAGTGTGCGGTTGAGAATGAGTTTTGAGTCCCTTGCAGAATCCGAGATGGCAACGGTAGCAGGTTCCTTGAGGTGATTTATCGAACCTGCAGTTGCGCGATATATGGTGCGGCGAAAAGCATCTGAAGCATCGTTGACGGGAATGGGGGCATGCATGAGTGTCCGTCAAGTGCACTTGCGTTTTTTCGTGCAGCAAGCATGGCACACAGAGAGGGGCAAGTCGGCGGGAGAGCTCCTCGAAGTGTGACACGATTTGTTGCGGTGTTTTTCGTTCCAAGGTGTAAAAGAAGGTGGCAGAGTGCGACTGAGATTGAGAATGAGCGACAGTGGGCGATTGGGTCGCTGCGGATGGATGCGTGGTTGTCAGCAACGGCGATGGAGTGGAGGTGGGGGGTCGTGGTGGACGACTGGCGTGGGGTTTGGGGCTTTGTGTTGGGCCGCCGTTGGTGTTGGTGTTTTGGTTGTTTAAGGATGTTCTGTTTGATTGATTGGCACGGTTTTTTGGCGGCGTGGGCGTTTGTGGGGAAGCGCTGGGTGACGGTGAAATGGATTGGGCGTGCTGAGAGGCAGAAGGGGTAGCGGAAACGGAGCTTCGTTCCGGGGTGGGAGAGGGGGAGACAGCTGCGATGCTATTGCAAATATCGCAATTAAGAACCGAAGGAGAGAAGAGACAGATGCCTGGTTCTTTTCCGTCCATGTGGAAATAGAGGGCGTTCCTTCGACAAACAGATTTGCATTCGACCCAATGCTGCGCTTCCAACCAACGCTCCGTGGAAAGTGCTTGGTTGTATATGCGATTGGGCTCCTCAAACGCATTTGTGTTGGATGAGGACGAAGAAAGAGTTTCCGTAACGAGTTTGAAGTAGGGCTGGAAATAAATGGTGACGCAAGTGGATGGGTTTCAATCGCGGCCGGCCCTGCCGGCCTGTTGCGCGAGGTCGCAAAGACTCGCTACTCCACCAAAGTTGAAAACCAGGCGAACGTTGGGAACGTCGATGCCCGTACCAAAAGAAGAGGTGCAAACCATGAAGAGAATGTGGTTGGTTGTGGGTGCGCTGGAAGAAGGCGGAGAGTTCCAAAGGGTGTGAGCCCGGCGTTTACGAACATCGGAGAGACCAGAATGGTACAGGAGAACCGTGACAGTAGTGGATTGTTTAAGGGCACCAAAAGAAGAACGCGAAGCGGCGAGAGCTTCATGGACAGCTTCGGCAGCCGGGCGTGTTAACGAGAATATAAGAACGCGAGCTAGGGTTGTGTCAGCCGACGAGTGAAGCAATCGAGCCACATGCTCTTGCATGATTGAGACGCCCAGCTGAAGCAGGTATCCAAACACATCCTGAAAGTGGCCATGAGCGGCGCGAAAGCGTGTGGCACGCGAAGTGCTGGGGGCTGAGCTTAGCTGATACACGACAAAAGAAATGTTGTTTCTTGCAGTCGAAGAAGCGTACACATGCGCGTTCGGGATGTGCAGCTGCGACAGAAGAAGGGGGCGGTCGCGCGGCGGCACTGTCGCGCTTAAAAGCACGCGAGGGATCTTTGTGGGAATATGGCCGAAGCAGTTGTGGAGGTTGGCCAAGCACGGGCGAAAGTGTTGCCATAAAAGAAATAAGTGACATTCATCGATGGCAATGCGGGCGAGGCGGTCGGCGGCGATCAGTCGCGTGGTGAACTCTGTAAAAGAAGGAAGAGAAAGTCTTTCAGCGGAAAAGATGTAAATGTCGGCAAAGGAGTGCGATCCGGGAGGGGTGGGTGTACGAGAAGCACGAAGGCCGAAGAGCTGAGCGCGCAGTTCGTATTCACTGAGCAAGGGTGTGAGAGGGGTGATGAGAACGGTGGAGTATTTGCCCTTTTCCATGAAGACGGGGAGCAGAAGAGATAGTGTTTTTCCAGATCCAGTCGGCTGGAGTAGTAGCATGTTGGAAAGCCTGTTGTACACGGCCGCTGTGTTCACAAATTGTTGGTGGGACTTGAATAAAGCGGAGTCGTTGGAAAGTGCCTGTCTTAGTGCTCGGAGCATTTCTGATGTAATATGTTCGTAGGTCACAAGCGGTTGTTGTAAGAGAGAAGCTCCACCGCGCGGTATGGCGGCTGCCATAAAAGCAGGCGGATGTGGATTGAAAGGATGAGAGGCGGCCAGGTTTAGGTTGATTTGAGAATGGGGGATCGCAGAGCGGTCAGTGGGAGGGGACGGGGTTGGCTGCGATGTATGGATGGAGCGCTTTGGTTCAGGTGTAGGTAGAACTGTGTCAGTAACCGGACGTTTTCTGTGGTGTTGTTGTTGTTGTTGTTGTTGGGTGAGGGGAGCATTAAGAAGAAGACCGAGATACTGGTGCCATTTGCTGGACCACTCGCGATATTTGGAAAGTTGAGAGTGCTGCAAACCGGATATGTCATGTGGTGTACGAGCGTAAAGAAAAGCGGCGGTGTGCGCAGAGTGGCCCGCCTGGCCATGGGCAGTGGTCAATAGCTCTTCCAAGATGTGATCGGCTACAGAAGATGCGGTGACATTGGAAACTGTGTTGGTCATTCCCACGGTGAAGTTTCTATAGTCGTTGAAGGATATCGGGAAACCGCGTTTGCTCAAGTGAGAGCTGATTATCGAGCGGATGGTGTTTGCGGCATACGGAATTCCGCAGTTGGCGAACAGCATTTTCCAATGCATCTGGAAACAGTTTTCTCCGTGTAGGCAGCGGACGATATATGCTTCAAACGGACGTATCAGAGTCAAGTACATGAGCAGAAGACGGGATGTTTGGGCATCGGGAAAGCGAGCAATCGGAGTGGCGGCCCCTTTGCTGTTTCGCGTTTTCATGTACCGGCAAATGAGGACAGGCGATTTGTCGATGAGCATGAGACAACGTTGAAAGTGTTGGTCGTTGTGGATACGGTATGTCTCAATCTCTGTGCCGCGCGCAGGAGAGCCCGACGAAAGGTGTAGCGCAACCAACAGGCGTTCTTGGATTTTCTGTGCACATGAGAGCCACCTCGACAACGCATGCGTGAACATATCGGTGCCCAAAATGTCGGTTGTGGGCAGTTGTGTGCGGGGAAAGGTACCGTTTTGCTTGCGTTGCGGAAGAAACGGAGTGTGGTCGGTGTTGGAGTTGTGGGGCATGGAAGACGTGAGACAAGTGAAAACGAAAGCCATGTTTTGTTCGATAAATGGGCGGTTGTTGAGGTTGGTAAGGAAAGAAAAGCCTGGGCTTTTGTTGAAGGAGTCGTCCTGAAGTGAGTGTAGCGCGTTTGTGAAACCGGTTGGCAGAGCGTGGCCAAGAAGCAGGTCGTTGTGAAGAGTATGTTGTATTTCTTTGTGTAGAGTTAAAACCAAAGAGCCGACTTCTGAGAGGGCGAGGTGAGTGTCACGCACTATGCCGCAGGACGGGTGAACATCACAATTGTGGAAAGAAACGAACATTTCCTCGCGAGAGGATATGGACATTGCAAGCGTGAGTGTCTTTCTGACAAACGAAAGGGCGTTGTTGGAATCAGCGTCGATTGCCGCGTCGATGGTACGCATGCGTTCTTGAACGTGAACTGGGCGTTCGGAAGCAGGGGTGGCAGGTTGCAACAGGGGAGAAGATTTGGAGAGCACGTGCAGTTCGTGTATGGCGCAGGCACAGATGCCATATTGAAGAGCGGCGAGGAGGTGCGTCACATCTGAGGCGGCTGCAAAACGAAAGGAGGTATTGTTGGGGTCGTGAGAAATGACCGTGTCGTAAGGCTCAGGCGTGCGGTCAGACGGCAAGGGGGCAGCGATAGGCGGGTTGGGGTCGGTGCTTATCACGCTTGCGCAAGCAATGAAGTTGCGAACGGAGAGGAGATCCAAAGAGTGGTATGGCGCTAAAGATTGAAGCAAGAAGGGCTTGAGCGCGCTATGGACCGCTGGGCCATGTTGGGTTGGAGGAAAGGGAGCGGGGAGCTCACCAGAGGAAGACATGCGAATGGCATCCAACACGGAAGTAGTGTAGCAGTACATGAGGTCTGAGTCGGGTACGAGATGAGGGAGGTTTGCCCTTGTCCTGTGAGTAAACACAAGCAAACGGGAAATGTGTGAAGCGTAACGCTTGAGGGTTTCAGTGGAGACAGTTTTAAAAGCTGTGTCGGTGCGCTTGTTGAGGCGGTCCAAGAAAGCCAGTGAGGTCTTACTAACCAAAATGTTCACCTGAGAGAGGTAGTCGAAGATGTGGTGGGTGATGGTGCTTTCAGCGGATGTGGGCGTTGTGCCAGTTCTGGATAGTTGAGCCGCCACATCCAGATGAACATGAAGCGAGTGAAGAACGATGTCAAACTTGGAAAAGGTGATGAAAGAATTCTTCTCCGAGTGGTGACGAAGCAAAGGGTCTGATTGCGAACAAGGAGCGCCGGTGTTGAACTTTTGTAAAAAGTGGTTAATGTGTTGAAGCGGGGGCTCGATGCCTTTGGCAGTCGTTGCCACTGGACGATGGGGTGGTTGGAGACAAACAGGCTGCGCCGGGGGGGTATCAGGCCGTGCCGCAGGCGCCTGCGGAACCTGGAAAGTTTTGGACAAGCAGCCTATGGGTTGAGCATTGGTAACGGGGAATAAACGGCGACGAACGCCGCCGTACACTGTCTGCAAGGCAATACGGCCCGACGAGACGGTACGGTCAAGGTGTGGCTGGGCAACCGCAGGCGACATATTGTGGCATTCGATCAGATGCGCTTGCAAACGAACGGGGTCGAGGTAGCAGAATTTGCAGAGCGGGCACTGATAGCCATTGTGAATGGCAATGTGTGCCAGGGGCGTGAGGAACGTAGAGGGCCCGGACACAAATTGAGCGTTGTGTTGGGGGCGATACTTTTGCCACACGGGGGCAACGTTAGAGTTGTTGCGCAAGGTGTGCACCTCGTGCAGGATTGCCATTGACATGGGACTTGCAATTTCCAAAGGGATGGAGTGCTGTTTGCGCAAGTGATGTTGGATTGCGCGGGCAGACGGCAGCCCACACTGGCAGTTGACGCACAACGGAAAGAACCCAATAGAATGAATACCCATATTCACAATGGTACCGAGTGCCATGATAAAAGAGGAAGAATCGTCGGCTGCATTTGCGTCGGTAACGGGTAAGTCGGAATGGGGTTGAGCATGGGCGTCACGCGCCACGGGCGGAGGCGGTGGGGGGAGCAGGGGATTAGGGGGAGTGGGCGGTGAGATGTTCACCGCAGCCCTCGGTGGGCTGTGCACCGAAGAGGGGATGAACACGGGCAAGCCATGTTCGCCGGCGGAGGATAAGCTGTTTTGCGACATAACTGAACGTGTAAGAGAGAGAAGAAGACGCTTGGGAGGATTGTTTTTGAAGACGCAAAGAAAGACACACACAAACAAACACAATCGAGTTTGGGAGCATCAGCGAAATGGACGGGTTCACTGCCGATATAGCAGTATAAGTAGTAAATAGGTGGGGCGAGGGTAATTGGAGAAAGGCGGTTTGGTGTTTTGGGGGAGGGCGCGTGTGGCTGGCTTGAGCAAATGGCATACTGTACAAGGGAACCTTCACGATACTATTTGGTATTGCAGGTCATTCATTCCCGGTGTATGACTGTGGGGTTGTGGGGAGGAGTGTGTCACAATAAAGCTCATTGGCCTCCGCCCCATTGAGGAGAGTGATTTTGTGTAAGGGGCGTGGTTTCCGTGCAGGGGGGGAGCGGGAAGGGGAAAAAGGGCAGCACAGAGAAGAGATGGGGCTGCGCGGTGGTGGAGTCGGGTTGGGGGAGGGCAGAAGTTTTCAGGGTGGGTTCGGACTTGTGTGTAAATGGACGGAGGTTTAGAACGAGCTGGCGCGCGATCGGGTGCGCCAGCGGATGTTGTGCGGCAATGTGGCAACTTGTTGTGAAGCATGACGTTTTCAGAACGGCTAACTAGTGGCGGTGGTGGCGTATCGTACACACGTATTAGTTTGAGCACAAGCGGTGCTGCACCGCGGTTGAGCTCATATATGCATATGCGACATGTTTGACCGTTGATTTTGGAAAAATGGTGCTACATGTGACGTGGGTAGGAGGGGTGCTATGTGTTACAGTATGCGCACTGTGTAACGTTATGATGGTGTTTGGCAAAAGAAGTGAGATGTTGCGGGGCGTGGCAGTGGGGGCCGAAGAAGAAGGTTATAGGTTTTCTGTTTTTAAAACGAATGAAGGAAGAGAGTTTGCGCGTGGTTGTTCTTAGGAGAGAAGGTTTAGTTTTTAGTTGTGTTCTACTGAGAAAGAAAAGAAACAACTAATCTACAAGATCCACATGAAAGGTGTGTGTTTGTGGTTTTGGAACCCTGGGCCAATGAGCGTAGTCGTTTCCATAGTCTATTAGCACTTCTTCTTCTCGCTCGATGGTTCGGGTGGCTACTATTGTGATAAGGTGGTAGTCTTGGATTCCTGACTTTGAGTTTTTCAAAGTAGACGAAAGGCGCGCTACTACATTTGGTGTGCGAGGGTTGGGGAGTACCTTGTCCCGTAAGGCCTGAATGTCGAGGTCCTCTGGGCGGTATTGGGCATCATTGATGATTCCGCCAACACAGAACGGGGCAGGCGTGATCCACATGGAGTGGGTTCCACGGTCTCCCGGGGTGGGCAGTCTGACAAAGTCCGGACCTGTCACTCGGATTTCCATGGAAGTGGAGTTGAAGCGCTCCACGGTGACGGCGAGCAAACCGTTGGCATACGAAGACTGTGTGGCGGAGCGTTTGGAGAGGTCGTGGTAGACGAGAGTTCCATAAAAGTAGCACACGGTGTCGCCTTCATTAAACTGGCGTGCGGCAAAGACCCCGTCTCCCGCCAAGGGGTGTCGGATGTCGGACTTTTTGGTATACACTCCATGGGCATACCCTTCTATGGCAAGTAACGTAGCCGGATCAATCTGAGTGAGAAGGCCCTGTTTCTCTCGCGGCCATTCATGCACCGGTTTAGTGCGGCAAACGGCTGCAAACTCACGGTCTTTTCACAAGTTGCAGAGAAAGGAAGCGAGCGGCGCAGGAAAAATTTGGTACTGTGGCAGACCGGGAGGCGCGGTCCAAAGGTATTTCGATCGCAGGTCCGTGTTCGGTAGTGAGCGAACTAGGCGACTGAACTTGGCGATGAGATGGTGCGGCACTTCAATGTCGGTGCTGTTCTGTAAAACGGTTTTGATAAAGTGAACGACAGCATTGTGTTTTGCGTGAGCGTAACACACTGCGTCTTTCTCGCACCCCAAAAAGCGTCTGTGACCTGGGAGCTCCATGCACGCCAAAGCGGTGGAACCCGTTCCGGCAAATAAATCCACCACCATGTCGCCAGGCTGAGAATAGCGGCTTATGAGTTCCTTGAGTAGAGCACGACTCTTCTGCTCCGGGCGTACTTTTTCAGTGACGGCGTTGTGATTGTTGGTGACAGAATGCAGGCGATTCCAACGCAGGGTCTCGCCAGCGGCTAGTCCCGGCACGTTATCAATCACGTTCTTGTAAGCCGGGTAGCGAGAAGGAACGTAGTTGTAGTTGACGAGGTTTACGCGAGCCAGGTTTTCATCGTGAGTGAGCCCCGTTTTGATGCCGTGAATGGCGTACTCGGTGATGGGCAACGGCGACGTTCGCAGCCCGCGGTGGCTCCCAGTAGGATGGGAGGCGGCGCGGACGAAAACCAACGGCACAGGGTCCACCTTGAACAGCGCAGTATGGGACTCGGAAATGCTCTTGAAGCACGACAACCACGGCCTATATATATTACAGGTTGTAAGTGTGGGCTGGCGCTTGGTAAAACGCAGTTGTCAGTAGCGCTTGGTAATTACATACACCAAGCGCCACGCGCTGCATTCGACGTATGTGCGATTTTGACCCCCTGGATGGAAAACGTTGTGCTGGAGAGCGCGTATGACACATTGGCACGCTCAAAAAATCGTGGCTAATTGCGCTCAGGCGCTTCGTTCGGGTAACGTAGCGCGCGAATTGCCAGATGTTGGCGCGCAGCACCCATTTTCGCAATATTTGCATTTGAAAAAATCATAAATTTTAGGCGCGCTGGGCTTTCTGCCAAATCCTGCGTTTGCACATGTTTTATTGTAACATTTTTGCTGCACAACGTGGAGGCGTGCGTCGAGTGTGGCACTCAAAGGCGCTTGGTTTCAGCCACATCTCCGCTGCACAGTCGAGCTGTGTTGTAAGCTGGATAATGTGCGAAATTTTTATCAAAAGAAAGGGTTGTGTTATGCGTTTGCGCTTGGTTCTGTGGCTATTTCGTGGAGGCAGATGGCACATTGTCAGGCGTTTTGTATGTGCGTTTTTGGGGTCGTGTACGCGGCTGAAAAAGGTGCGTTTGCGCTTGGTTCTAGGATGGTTTTCATATCCGGCAACACTGGGGGTCGATATTCGATGGTATTGCCAAGTTCAATGTAGGTTGAGTGTGGTGAGTAGTAGGTCACGCGAGTGCTGGCGCCACACTCTCAGCTAAAGAAGACGCGTGCAGTGCGTTTAGTGAGGTAGGGATGACGTATGCTTAACGATGACAGGTAGATTCTTATGACGTTAAGGTTTGTCCAACAGTGGCATCGCCACTAAGTAGCTATCGGTCAGGGCCTACGGGAGTTTACGTTTTCGTAGAGGAAAGCATTGTGTACGGGCTTTTACAGGTTTCAGGGGTTTAGGGGTTTAGGGGTTTAGGGGTTTAGGGGTTTTAGGAGAAGCTTTACCTTTATGGGATTTTGAAGTTACGGAGAGGAAAACATTGTGTAGGGGTTTTAGGGGTTTTAGAGGTTCAGGGGTTCAGGGGTTCAGGGGGTTTAGGGGAAACTTTACCTTTATGGGATTTTTTATTTAGGGGTTTTTAGGGGTTTAGGGGGTTTTAGGGGGTTTAGGGCGTTTAGGGGTTTTAGGGGTTTTAGGGGTTTTAGGGGTTTAGGGGTTTAGGGGTTTAGGGGTTTAGGGGTTTAGGGGTTTTAGGGCGGGGTTTTAGGGGTTTTTAGGGGGTTTAGGGGTTTAGGGGTTTAGGGGTTTAGGGGTTTTAGGGGTTTTAGGGGTTTAGGGGTTTAGGGGTTTTAGGGGTTTTAGGGGTTTAGGGGTTTTAGGGGTTTAGGGGTTTAGGGGTTTAGGGGTTTAGGGGTTTAGGGGTTTAGGGGTTTAGGGGTTTTAGGGGTTTTAGGGGTTTAGGGGTTTTAGGGGTTTAGGGGTTTAGGGGTTTTAGGGGTTTTAGGGGTTTTAGGGGTTTAGGGGTTTAGGGGTTTAGGGGTTTATAGGGCGTTTTAGGGGTTTAGGGGTTTTAGGGGTTTAGGGGTTTTAGGGGTTTAGGGGTTTAGGGGTTTAGGGGTTTAGGGGTTTAGGGGTTTTAGGGGTTTAGGGGTTTTAGGGGTTTAGGGGTTTTAGGGGTTTTAGGGGTTTAGGGGTTTAGGGGTTTTAGGGGTTTAGGGGTTTTAGGGGTTTAGGGCGTTTAGGGGTTTAGGGGTTTTAGGGGTTTAGGGGTTTTAGGGGTTTAGGGCGCCGGGGGTTTAGGGCGGGGGGGGGGGGGGGGGGGGGGGTTTAGGGGTTTAGGGGGTTTTAGGGGTTTAGGGGTTTTAGGGGTTTAGGGGTTTAGGGCGTTTAGGGGTTTTAGGGGTTTAGGGGTTTTAGGGGTTTAGGGGTTTTAGGGGTTTAGGGGTTTAGGGGTTTAGGGGTTTTAGGGGTTTTAGGGGTTTAGGGCGTTTAGGGCGTTTTAGGGGTTTAGGGGGTTTAGGGGTTTTAGGGGTTTAGGGGTTTAGGGGTTTTAGGGGTTTAGGGGTTTAGGGGTTTAGGGGTTTAGGGGTTTAGGGGTTTAGGGGTTTAGGGGTTTAGGGGTTTAGGGGTTTTAGGGGTTTAGGGGTTTAGGGGTTTAGGGGTTTTAGGGGTTTTAGGGGTTTTAGGGGTTTAGGGGTTTAGGGGTTTTAGGGGTTTAGGGGTTTTAGGGGTTTTAGGGGTTTAGGGGTTTAGGGGTTTAGGGTTTAAGGGGTTTAGGGGGTTTAGGGGTTTTAGGGGTTTTAGGGGTTTAGGGGTTTTTAGGGGTTTAGGGGTTTAGGGGTTTTAGGGGTTTAGGGGTTTAGGGCTTTAGGGGTTTAGGGCGTAGGGGTTTAGGGGTTTAGGGGTTTAGGGGTTTTAGGGCTTAGGGGTTTAGGGGTTTAGGGGTTTAGGGGTTTTAGGGGGTTTAGGGGTTTTAGGGGTTTTAGGGGTTTAGGGGTTTAGGGGTTTTAGGGGTTTTAGGGGTTTTAGGGGTTTTAGGGGTTTTAGGGGTTTAGGGGTTTAGGGGTTTTAGGGGTTTAGGGGTTTAGGGGTTTAGGGGTTTAGGGGTTTTAGGGGTTTAGGGGTTTTAGGGTTTTAGGGGTTTTAGGGGTTTTAGGGGTTTAGGGGTTTAGGGGTTTAGGGGGTTTAGGGGTTTAGGGGTTTAGGGATTGAGTAAGGTGGTTGAAAGTGTGCTGCGTCGCGCAGAATGTAAGGGGGGGGAGAGAGAGAGACTGCTTAAGGACTAGGACGCCCTTGAAGCCGGAAGGGGAGGGGGAAAGGGAAAGGGAGGGGAAGCGGGGTGAAGTGAACGATGTGGCAGAGCGCTTTCGTCTTTATGACTCCTCAGTGCCTTATGTTGGGATGAGAAGGTTGGAAGAGAGGTGGAGAGCTCTCCACGGCTTCTTACATAGCCTCCTATGGCCCAAGCACTGCTCTACTTATGTTGCTCCCTATCTAATGAAACGAACATTACTAACTTAACTAAGCCCAGAGTGGGGTTTTTAGCCCCGTTCTTGGACAGTTGGTCATTTCTAATTGGTTCCATTAGTTTGGTTTTGAGTGCTATTGGCTAAGTCCGAAGACTTTGCTCCTTTCGCAATAGCACTTATGACATGGCGAGCTACTCCATTACCTCGTCTGAAGACAAGAGTACGTGGCCATTTCTCTTGGATTCCACTTCGCGGGACTTGAACTTCCATTAGTTCCTTGAAGCGGCGCCAGAACATCTTAATGCGAGGATGGAATCTGCAGACTACCCATCCTCCCAAGTCTGGAGATGGTTTGACGAACTTCTCAAGATATTTCGCCCTGTCTTGGTAAGACACATATTCCAAAGCAGCCCGTAGATGCTGTCCTGTGTATCCACGATTCGCTAACATTCGGAATAGGATGCTTACTTTGGCCTCCCACGTATGTTTATCGGAAGTGTTACGGAGATATCTTATCATTTCTCCTTTCACGATTCCTGACAAAGTATGCGTGGGATGGTTGGACTTTCCATGGAGATATAGGAACTTGGAGATGGGCTTTGTGTATACCCGAATGTCCACAATGTTATGAAACATAAACCTCCTTCCTTTATATATCTCCAAGTCAAGATAGACTGCTTTTTTGGAGCTGATGTCCCATGTCATAGACAGGTTTGAACAGGTGTTCAATCTATGCATGAGAGCCTCCGCAGTTGCCCTATCTCTGAGTATCACAAGTCCATCATCAATATAGCGGCGATTGATGATGATCTTGCTTACAAAGTCCAAGAAGATTCCTCGAAACTTAAAGAACAAATAAAGGTTAGCAAATGCTGGAGCTACCGGTGTTCCAGTTGCTGTACCAATAAGCTGTCGATGTACACCCTGTCCATCTGTTACATAGTTGTTAAACATGATGAACTCCAAAGCACGACACCAGAAGCCTTTGTTTGCCATGAATATGTGAGGCAATTCATGTAACAGAGTTCTTATGGCGTCTCTGATATCGATGCTGGGGTAACATCGCTCCACGTCATACGTCAAGAAGACACAGTCTGACGGGAGCTCTATATGTTCCAATTGCCTTACGGTTTGCCAGCTATTAACTGTTATAGCCGGAATCTTTTGCACCTCCTTGTTGAGAATGGTGCTAAGTTGTCTAGACAACCCCGACGTGATGTACGAGTGTGACGCCGTGATCGGTCTAGACTTCACCGTAGGCTTGTGAATCTTCGGTAGTACATAGAAGGGTGCCGGGAACTTGGCGCCTAAAGCGTATTCTAGCGTTTCATCTGTGAATTTCCTCCCCAGATTACATGCCAGCAAGATTGCGTTGAGGTTACCGAGGAGCCTTCCATGGGGGAATGAGCTTACCTCGGAGAATGCACCCTCACGAATCTCCTTGCGCACAAGGTCGTCGTAGAACTCTCGGCTCATAAGTGTGAGTCCGAGGTTCTTATCGGCTTGTTTGACGACCCAGTCCTTCGTCTTCATGTACTTAATACCTCGCATCAACGTTCGATGCAAGGCTGGGGGAATGTCATCCTCAATACGAGTGAGTTCTCTCTCAAACTTCCGTGTCACTCGCATAGCTAGGGGATGAACCATTCTCCCTGTCCCCGTTCCTAGTGCCTTAAAGAGGGGATCCACTGTATCTTCAAGGCATTCCTTTAATGGAGTTCGAAGCATGAACCCACCACCGACGGAGAGTACCTTTTTAACTTCAAAAGGTACTTCCTCGTCTTTGATTCCAACCGGTGGGTTATATTTGAACTCGCAGGAGAAGGAACGGGGCTTCCTTGGCCTGGAACGGTTTAATTTTGCCTGGCGCCCCGTCCGGCGGCGCCTGCCTTTCCGTTTTTCGGCTTCGGATTAGGCTTTACACTACTTTTCCCCGCTGCTTTAGCCCTGCCCTTTAGGGGCTTTTGTTTATTAGGGGCTTTTGGAGCTTTGGGGGGATTATTCTTACGAGAACTCTCCAAAACACTAATTCTATTTCTAAGGGCTGCTAGCTCCTTCCGCGTCTGATCGACCCCTTCTGGGGCCCCCTCTTCATCAGCCGATTGCGCGGATTTCTTCAGGAGGTCAGCTTTCTTTTTGGTGTTCTTTATGTAGCTACCTAGACCGCTCGCTATTGTGGCTTGTATCTTCTTATCATTCAGAGAAGATACAAACATTTCCTTGAACCTTTCACAGAGGTTCTTGGTTTGTTCATTGGTGACGTACGAAAGGCAAATGAGGCCCTCCGTAAGCGCCTCCTCCAAACTTTCGAAAGCTTCTTCGAGTAGTTTCCTTCGAGACTTTTTAAGCTCACGGACTTCGTCCAGTTTGGCTTGAATAAGAAGTTTCAGAAATTGTTTCGCAAAATTTTCCGAAAGTTGTTTGAACTGCGAGCTGTATTTGTCTATCTGAGCGCTTTGAAGCTGAGGCATACGGGGTACCACGATAGATTTCGGTATCGTATCCTCTTCAGCATGCTTCATCAATTGGCTCACATAGACTGTTCTGCGAGCGATCGTCTCATCCACTACTTGAATCTGTTTACGAAAGGGAGCGCAAACTTTTATTAAGAGTGGTTTCGTGAAGTCGAAGAGCATTTCGTCCGTACACTCCGGCTTATCGCCTAGGAGAGTTTCCTGGACTGGCTCGATTTCATCGACCTCTTCCTCTTGTGCACGTCTGACGATTGCACGACGAGGCATTGCGAAAGAGATTTGTGATCGGCGACGGCACCTACTCCGCGTACAGGGGTTTTAGGGATTGAGTAAGGTGGTTGAAAGTGTGCTGCGTCGCGCAGAATGTAAGGGGGGGGAGAGAGAGAGACTGCTTAAGGACTAGGACGCCCTTGAAGCCGGAAGGGGAGGGGGAAAGGGAAAGGGAGGGGAAGCGGGGTGAAGTGAACGATGTGGCAGAGCGCTTTCGTCTTTATGACTCCTCAGTGCCTTATGTTGGGATGAGAAGGTTGGAAGAGAGGTGGAGAGCTCTCCACGGCTTCTTACATAGCCTCCTATGGCCCAAGCACTGCTCTACTTATGTTGCTCCCTATCTAATGAAACGAACATTACTAACTTAACTAAGCCCAGAGTGGGTTTTTAGCCCCGTTCTTGGACAGTTGGTCATTTCTAATTGGTTCCATTAGTTTGGTTTTGAGTGCTATTGGCTAAGTCCGAAGACTTTGCTCCTTTCGCAATAGCACTTATGACATGGCGAGCTACTCCATTACCTCGTCTGAAGACAAGAGTACGTGGCCATTTCTCTTGGATTCCACTTCGCGGGACTTGAACTTCCATTAGTTCCTTGAAGCGGCGCCAGAACATCTTAATGCGAGGATGGAATCTGCAGACTACCCATCCTCCCAAGTCTGGAGATGGTTTGACGAACTTCTCAAGATATTTCGCCCTGTCTTGGTAAGACACATATTCCAAAGCAGCCCGTAGATGCTGTCCTGTGTATCCACGATTCGCTAACATTCGGAATAGGATGCTTACTTTGGCCTCCCACGTATGTTTATCGGAAGTGTTACGGAGATATCTTATCATTTCTCCTTTCACGATTCCTGACAAAGTATGCGTGGGATGGTTGGACTTTCCATGGAGATATAGGAACTTGGAGATGGGCTTTGTGTATACCCGAATGTCCACAATGTTATGAAACATAAACCTCCTTCCTTTATATATCTCCAAGTCAAGATAGACTGCTTTTTTGGAGCTGATGTCCCATGTCATAGACAGGTTTGAACAGGTGTTCAATCTATGCATGAGAGCCTCCGCAGTTGCCCTATCTCTGAGTATCACAAGTCCATCATCAATATAGCGGCGATTGATGATGATCTTGCTTACAAAGTCCAAGAAGATTCCTCGAAACTTAAAGAACAAATAAAGGTTAGCAAATGCTGGAGCTACCGGTGTTCCAGTTGCTGTACCAATAAGCTGTCGATGTACACCCTGTCCATCTGTTACATAGTTGTTAAACATGATGAACTCCAAAGCACGACACCAGAAGCCTTTGTTTGCCATGAATATGTGAGGCAATTCATGTAACAGAGTTCTTATGGCGTCTCTGATATCGATGCTGGGGTAACATCGCTCCACGTCATACGTCAAGAAGACACAGTCTGACGGGAGCTCTATATGTTCCAATTGCCTTACGGTTTGCCAGCTATTAACTGTTATAGCCGGAATCTTTTGCACCTCCTTGTTGAGAATGGTGCTAAGTTGTCTAGACAACCCCGACGTGATGTACGAGTGTGACGCCGTGATCGGTCTAGACTTCACCGTAGGCTTGTGAATCTTCGGTAGTACATAGAAGGGTGCCGGGAACTTGGCGCCTAAAGCGTATTCTAGCGTTTCATCTGTGAATTTCCTCCCCAGATTACATGCCAGCAAGATTGCGTTGAGGTTACCGAGGAGCCTTCCATGGGGGAATGAGCTTACCTCGGAGAATGCACCCTCACGAATCTCCTTGCGCACAAGGTCGTCGTAGAACTCTCGGCTCATAAGTGTGAGTCCGAGGTTCTTATCGGCTTGTTTGACGACCCAGTCCTTCGTCTTCATGTACTTAATACCTCGCATCAACGTTCGATGCAAGGCTGGGGGAATGTCATCCTCAATACGAGTGAGTTCTCTCTCAAACTTCCGTGTCACTCGCATAGCTAGGGGATGAACCATTCTCCCTGTCCCCGTTCCTAGTGCCTTAAAGAGGGGATCCACTGTATCTTCAAGGCATTCCTTTAATGGAGTTCGAAGCATGAACCCACCACCGACGGAGAGTACCTTTTTAACTTCAAAAGGTACTTCCTCGTCTTTGATTCCAACCGGTGGGTTATATTTGAACTCGCAGGAGAAGGAACGGGGCTTCCTTGGCCTGGAACGGTTTAATTTTGCCTGGCGCCCCGTCCGGCGGCGCCTGCCTTTCCGTTTTTCGGCTTCGGATTAGGCTTTACACTACTTTTCCCCGCTGCTTTAGCCCTGCCCTTTAGGGGCTTTTGTTTATTAGGGGCTTTTGGAGCTTTGGGGGGATTATTCTTACGAGAACTCTCCAAAACACTAATTCTATTTCTAAGGGCTGCTAGCTCCTTCCGCGTCTGATCGACCCCTTCTGGGGCCCCCTCTTCATCAGCCGATTGCGCGGATTTCTTCAGGAGGTCAGCTTTCTTTTTGGTGTTCTTTATGTAGCTACCTAGACCGCTCGCTATTGTGGCTTGTATCTTCTTATCATTCAGAGAAGATACAAACATTTCCTTGAACCTTTCACAGAGGTTCTTGGTTTGTTCATTGGTGACGTACGAAAGGCAAATGAGGCCCTCCGTAAGCGCCTCCTCCAAACTTTCGAAAGCTTCTTCGAGTAGTTTCCTTCGAGACTTTTTAAGCTCACGGACTTCGTCCAGTTTGGCTTGAATAAGAAGTTTCAGAAATTGTTTCGCAAAATTTTCCGAAAGTTGTTTGAACTGCGAGCTGTATTTGTCTATCTGAGCGCTTTGAAGCTGAGGCATACGGGGTACCACGATAGATTTCGGTATCGTATCCTCTTCAGCATGCTTCATCAATTGGCTCACATAGACTGTTCTGCGAGCGATCGTCTCATCCACTACTTGAATCTGTTTACGAAAGGGAGCGCAAACTTTTATTAAGAGTGGTTTCGTGAAGTCGAAGAGCATTTCGTCCGTACACTCCGGCTTATCGCCTAGGAGAGTTTCCTGGACTGGCTCGATTTCATCGACCTCTTCCTCTTGTGCACGTCTGACGATTGCACGACGAGGCATTGCGAAAGAGATTTGTGATCGGCGACGGCACCTACTCCGCGTACAGGGGTTTTAGGGATTGAGTAAGGTGGTTGAAAGTGTGCTGCGTCGCGCAGAATGTAAGGGGGGGGAGAGAGAGAGACTGCTTAAGGACTAGGACGCCCTTGAAGCCGGAAGGGGAGGGGGAAAGGGAAAGGGAGGGGAAGCGGGGTGAAGTGAACGATGTGGCAGAGCGCTTTCGTCTTTATGACTCCTCAGTGCCTTATGTTGGGATGAGAAGGTTGGAAGAGAGGTGGAGAGCTCTCCACGGCTTCTTACATAGCCTCCTATGGCCCAAGCACTGCTCTACTTATGTTGCTCCCTATCTAATGAAACGAACATTACTAACTTAACTAAGCCCAGAGTGGGGTTTTTAGCCCCGTTCTTGGACAGTTGGTCATTTCTAATTGGTTCCATTAGTTTGGTTTTGAGTGCTATTGGCTAAGTCCGAAGACTTTGCTCCTTTCGCAATAGCACTTATGACATGGCGAGCTACTCCATTACCTCGTCTGAAGACAAGAGTACGTGGCCATTTCTCTTGGATTCCACTTCGCGGGACTTGAACTTCCATTAGTTCCTTGAAGCGGCGCCAGAACATCTTAATGCGAGGATGGAATCTGCAGACTACCCATCCTCCCAAGTCTGGAGATGGTTTGACGAACTTCTCAAGATATTTCGCCCTGTCTTGGTAAGACAACATATTCCAAAGCAGCCCGTAGATGCTGTCCTGTGTATCCACGATTCGCTAACATTCGGAATAGGATGCTTACTTTGGCCTCCCACGTAATGTTTATCGGAAGTGTTACGGAGATATCTTATCATTTCTCCTTTCACGATTCCTGACAAAGTATGCGTGGAGATGGTTGGACTTTCCATGGAGATATAGGAACTTGGAGATGGGCTTTGTGTATACCCGAATGTCCACAATGTTTATGAAACATAAACCTCCTTCCTTTATATATCTCCAAGTCAAGATAGACTGCTTTTTTGGAGCTGATGTCCCATGTCATAGACAGGTTTGAACAGGTGTTCAATCTATGCATGAGAGCCTCCGCAGTTGCCCTATCTCTGAGTATCACAAGTCCATCATCAATATAGCGGCGATTGATGATGATCTTGCTTACAAAGTCCAAGAAGATTCCTCGAAACTTAAAGAACAAATAAAGGTTAGCAAATGCTGGAGCTACCGGTGTTCCAGTTGCTGTACCAATAAGCTGTCGATGTACACCCTGTCCACATCTGTTACATAGTTGTTAAACATGATGAACTCCAAAGCACGACACCAGAAGCCTTTGTTGCCATGAATATGTGAGGCAATTCATGTAACAGAGTTCTTATGGCGTCTCTGATATCGATGCTGGGTAACATCGCTCCACGTCATACGTCAAGAAGACACAGTCTGACGGGAGCTCTATATGTTCCAATTGCCTTACGGTTGCCAGCTATTAACTGTTATAGCCGAATCTTTTTGCACCTCCTTGTTGAGAATGGTGCTAAGTTGTCTAGACAACCCCGACGTGATGTACGAGTGTGACGCCGGTG